>JAIRCJ010000335.1:0-71370 GCA_020883675.1 Bruguiera gymnorhiza | reverse complement strand
CCCAATAACACGAGCTAGAGACAAAAAGATAAAAGGTACTAAATGAGCTGATTAAGGACACTCAGGCTTAACCCAACTGCAAATGGTCGCTAATTCAAGCCATGGCAGAGAGTCCAAAGTCTTATTACATATGATTGGTCGAGTATTAATAGGCGTAGGGAACTAAGTATATAGCATTCCACTCCTAAATAATAGTTTATCCTAAATAAGTGATTGTATAAAAGTGAGTTTTCTATGTAAGAATTTGTCCTAGATAGGAATTCCTCCTAAATAAGGATTTGTCCTAAATAGGAATTTATGCCTCTTTAGGATTGCTATCTTAGTCTATAAATAGGCACCTCTTTGTAAACTCTAGAACATCTGACAACTTTGAGAGAAATAAAAAGCAAAGCTTTCTCCTTCGATTCTTTTGAGAACTAAAGAACTTATGAAGAAGTACCTCTTATTGTGGCATTCAAATCAATTTATCACTCTCAATTCCTTTCTTTCTGGAGTGTGGTGTCCATATCCTTCTTAAATACATTAGGTTCGTGTTCCTTTGAGTGTTGGGTCTAAGGTTTGTTTATTACTATCTAATTTAATTTTCTTAGATATTCTTTGATTCTTTGTGTGCATTGGGTCTCTAAGCACGTCTTTTGGGGTTTTTCACATCACCTAATCCCCAGCAAAGTTGGTTAATTCACCGACTAAAGGAGTAGATACAAGAAAAGAAGTGATAAACTTTGAGATGATGCTTATGAGCATGCCTTGGATAAATCCATCACATATCCTTTGATCCCAAAGCATATAGATTTTCTATATACTATAGAAAATAATTATGCTTAGCTTAGACCTAATGAGGTTGCAAAATTTTATCTTAAAGATGATATATTTCTACAAAATAATGTGAAAGATTGCTTGTATTATCAAGAGACACTTCATCAAATAGGCTCGGTGGTTGTGGGACCTATTGAAAGAGGATTACAAAGTTGTTTGGGTTATGGCTTTGGAGATTAGGCTTATTCAAAATTTAAGGTAAAGAAAATTCTTTATCCAGAAGATTGGCAAGCTGATCTCTTTAGCTACTGTGAATTAAAAAAATGGTGGAAGGTTAAGACCTTCAATTATTTTTATTATATTGAAGCATGTGAAAAGGCTTTAATATATGAAAACAAACAAAGAAATTTCAACTAATTCATTCAAAAACATCTTTTGAATAATGCAAAGAAATTTCTTGATTGGTTTAAAACTTGGTTTTTCAAATGGGGTTTACATCATCTGACTTTACCTCATAAGGTAAGAACTGTTTATGAACAGTTTTATAAAGCTAATGAAAAGGTTAAAGACCCATTACTAATGTTTACTGCATGGTATCATGTCCCATGGATTATTAAATGAGATTATGTAGTTATGGGCAAACAAATGAATGTCTTAGATGTGGACATTAAACATGTTCCATGGTTGGCTAGAAGGATTAGTTTCTGTTGGTGGGAAAAGTTTGATTTTTTCAGTGATGCAGTCTACATTGCAAAAGGAGTTGTCTGCATCAACAGATCCAAGGCTCCACCATCGAAGCTAACTCCAACCACACCCAAAGAGATACTAAAGACTTTAATGGAGTTTGTGTCAAAAAAGAGGTTATTGGAAATGATGGCCAACTTGCTCCACTCATTTGAAGACTCACAAATAGATCAAGTTGAAAGTAGCCAAAGACCCCTTAATCATGAAGATATGATGCAAGATTCCTAGGACCTATATGCGTAAAAAGACAATTGTCGATGGAAGACCACTTTAATAAAGGTGGACCAAGATAGCTTTAATAAAGTAAAAGCATTAGATGAAATGTGAAGGAAGTAATAATAGAGCATTTACTAAAAAGAAGATTCCTTCTACGACAATAATGTGTCCAGCTAGTGTCGATTGTTGCCTTTTCTATATATATAAATAAGAGAGGCTAAGTGCAGGGATAGTCAAGCTTAGTTTAGACCAAATTAGAATTCTCTCTTCCTTTCTCTAGCTTGTAAAATTTTCTTTCTTTAAGTTTGTAATGATGTTTAATATTAAATGAAAGCTTATTCTTGTAAGTTTCAGATCTCTTCTTTATATAATATTGTGCATATTTCAGGTGTATGTTAACATGCTTGTTTATTTTATTTATTTGTTCATTTATGTTCATTTGAGTTATGTTTGTGTGTTGCATGTAAAGGGTGTCATAACCAAACCTAAGGGGTGAGGTATCTGGCTATCATTTAGGTTATCCTAAGAGATTTGTTGGTAGTCTAACATGTTAGATTAGTTATTAATTATAAGCCTTTAAATAAGGCATTAAGATGGATTAGAGCCAAAACTACTTCCTGGTTGTAAAATTTTAGCATTTGTGGAGGGCACTTCCTCATAAGGAGAGGCTATCATTTCTTTGTCTTCAACTCTAATATTTAAATTAAGTGCAGGAGGGTGAATAGATAAAATAAATCTTCTTTATATAATATTGTGCATATTTCAAGTGTATGATAGTATGTTTGTTTATTTTATTTGTTTTTTTAGGTTATCCCATGGTTCAATAACCACCAAGCCTATTTCATGAAATATTTATTGATAATACAGACAATCTATCATATTATTTTGTGGAAACATATCATCTTTAAGATAAACTTTGCAACCTCATTAGGCTTGAGTTGAGCATAATTATTTTCTATAGTACATCGAAAATCTATATGCTTTGGGATCAAAGGATATGTGATGGATTTATCCAATGCACGCTCATAAGCGTCATATAAGGTTCAATGGTTGAATGAGAGTGGTTATTAGCTTAGGGTTATAATGATTTTTTTCTGTTATCACATAAGCTTATTAGCTCATACTAATAGAAGTATAAATTTCTACATGTTAGTATGAACAGGGGAACTATACCAATCCTAGGTCATATAAGCTTCAATGGTTAAATGAGAGTGGTAAAGTTAGGATAAATAATCAAGTGCTTGTGTCATTTTCTATAGGAAGGTAAATTCAGCTTTTCAACCATAATTGTGCTAGCCACATTAGTGCAACTCCCACCATCAATAATCATACTACATACCTTATCTTTGATAAGTCACCTCATATGAAATATGTTATCTCGTTGCACTTCATTTTCTTCCTTCACTTGCATATGCAATGCTCACCTTGTGATGAGAGCTACTCCATTAACGAAATACTCCACTCCGTCACTTTCACACTCTGATGATGACACAGAATCATCATTTAACTCACTTGTAGTTTTAACATCACCGTTACCTCTTAAGATCATTGCATGCTTATTTAGACATTGAGATGCAATGTGAATGCTTCCTAAACACTTAATACATTTAACATCTCTATTTCTACCTGATTGGGGATTAGAATTACCTACATCCTTGCTAAATCCCACATTCTTGCTCTTGGATAGCTCAGCTTTGGACTTGTAATCGGCCTTCTCATCCCTTTTACTCCAATTTGGCTTCCAAGATGAGGTAGAACCCAAATTCTGCCCAAACTATGTGGAACCCTTTTGGTTGCCTTTCTATCTTCTTCAACATTCGCCCTAACCATGGCAATTTCCATTTCTTTGTGATAGTTCACCACACTTTTGGTGCCCTAAGTAAGCCCTTGCAGCCTTTGGTACAAATCCTTGTAATAGTGATTAGGGATGAACCTCCTCCTCATGATATCCTTTATTTCCTCCTATGTATCAATAGGTCACTCATGATTCCTTTTCTTAGTCAAAATAAGTTGATACCACTAAATAATAGCATAATCAATAAATTCAACAGTGACAAGCTTTACCTTCTTCTCCCATTATAGGTACATATCAAGATCATTCTTACCTTGGAACAAAGGAATTGTCATTTTGATGCTACCCAAATCACAATCATAAGTGCCTTACCTCCCAAAATCTCTCCAATCCCTTTTATTATTGGCAATTTTAACTCTGATAGCTCGATTGTCAAATTTATCATCTTCAACATCATCTTTATTGTCATAGGCTCATCTTAATTGCCTTTTTGCATTAGAAACCTCATAGTCCCCATGCCTCCTTTGCAACTCTACTATTGTATTTGCTTACTCCTCCACCCTTTCCCTCATATCATCAAATTTATTATTCATGCACTCAAATTATTGTTGCATAGCTTTGATCAAGAAGGATACATCACTAACTCCCTCTTAAGTTGCACCTTTGTCTATGAAAGTCATAGTATTACATTGTACAAAATGATTAGGATACCTCACAGAACACTCCCTCACGTGTTTCACTTAAAAGAAAAGGTGTCACACTCCCTTGTGTTTACACTTTTTATAACTTTTTTTTTTTTAAATAGGAACTTGCACTCTTGCCTTTTACCACTTAAATTTCCCCTTTTAGCTCTTTAAAGAACTAAATAAGCTAAACCAAAAGGATTGTTGTAGAACATAATAAAGTGAATGGGGTAGAATTGAACTAATTAGAGAACAAGGAATTAAAGAAAAATGAAAAAGGATATCAAGACAAATGAATTTAATGAACTAGACTGATATAAAACAAGATATAAAGTTAAACCTAGAGGACAAACTTGGATGATATAACAAGAAAATAAATGGCAGAATCTATATTATTATTGCAACCAATATAACCAAACTGTTTAAATTTTATTAATAACTTGAATTTGATGTCTTTTCTTTTTGTTCCTCTTTTTTTTTGTTCCTTTTTTTTTTGTTCCTCCTTTTTTTTTTTGGCTCAACTTAAAACAATGGTGGAATACGTAAAGATGGTAAATGGAATTGAAAATAACATGTTTTGATAGTTATGATCTCAAACATATGAGCAAAGTAAGAAGGATTGCAAACAGACAAATTAGTACATTTGAATGGTAATGCAATTAATAGGCAAACTAAATTGAAATAAATAAATCATAAGGCAACACATTGAAGAATTAATTAATCTAACCTGATTTAGAGCCAAGTTTTGATACCAATTGATGTGAAAAACCCTAAAAAGATGTGACTTAGGGACCTAACACATGCAAGGAATCAAAGAATATCCAGGAAAGCTAAATCGGACTTTAATAACACAAACCCTAGACCCAACATCCAAAGAACTCAAACCTAAGGTATTTAAGAATGATATGGACGCCACATTCCAAAAAGAAAGGAATAGGGAGTGATGAGTTGAGTTGAACGCCATAAAAAGAGGTATTTCTTGATAAGTTCTTTCGTTTTTGAAAGAACTGAAGGAGAAAAATCTCACTTTTTATTTCTCTCAAATTGTCTAATTTTCCAGAGCTTACAAGGAGGTGCCTATTTGTAGGCTAAGATAGCATTCTTAAAAAGACATAAATTCCTATTTAAGACAAATCCTTATTTAGGACAAACTCTTATCTAGGTCAAATTCTTGTAAAGAAAACTTCCAATTTTATAACAATCACTTATTTAGTGTAAACTCCTATTTAAGAGTGAATGCTATTACCTAGTCCTAGCCCATTAAGTACTTTAATCATATTAATAAGGCCTTCACTCTCTTTCAAACTTGAATTCGCACCATTTGTAGCTTGTTTGGCCTGAATGTCCTCAATCAACCCATTTAGTGATTCTTTCATTTTTTTTTGGCTCTAACTTGTGTTATTAGACCTTCTAGAATGTGCAATGGACCTCTTGCATCCTTTGAAACCTTCTATGCATCATCTACAAGCTTCTTATGATATCCTTATATGTGTATATATATATATTTATCTGTGTGCATGATCTTATGCTGCCAAGATAGGAATGGTATCATAGCTATGAACTTAGAGGAATGTTGATCTTCTAAATAGTTTAAAGGGTTTAGGGCTGTCTGTGTCTCAATATTGAAACCCCAAGTCACGTTGCCTTTTGTACCTAGATTTGTCGTGTATGGATAGGGTTATAGAAATTAATTTGAATACATTGATATAAAAGAAGACAATAAAGAAAAGAGCAAAATACTTATAGAAATAAATTAAACACCAAAAGTCATTACAAGTTTATGTTACAAAGAAGGGAGGAGCAAAGAGAGATATTATAAAGGAGAGAAAGGAGCAAATTGGAATTTACCTCTTTTCACCTATGAGAGGTCCATTTATACATAGAAAAAGGTGACAACCATAATGGGAGGAATCTACTTTTTTAAAATGGAATGCTCCATTTCCTAGTAAAGCTCTAGCTTTCATTGTAACAACTTATTCAAGAAAAATGATCCTAAAAATAACTTTTATTCCCAGAACAAACATTATATTCATTGCAAGGCTCTAGCTTTCATTGAACAACTCATTTAAACAAAATGATGTTGAAAATAACTTTTATTCCTAGAACCAACATTATATTCATTGCAACAAGTGTGTTCATACCCCTTTTGTACTTGGAATCCATTAAATTCCCTTAAGCAAAGGTGTCCTTAATCATTATTTGCTTTTCTCCAAGTAAGCATAAACACTTTGACTTTTTTCTATAATGGAGCCTACATAGGAAAAGGAGTCATTTGTATAAATGGATGAAACGCTCCACTACCAAAGCCCACTCCCACTAATCCCAAAAAGATATTAAAAACTTAGATGAAGTTTGTGTCAAAAGAAATGTTATTAGAAATGATGATTACTCTACTCTAACTAAATGAAGACACCTAAGTCGACCGAGCTGAGAGCAACTAGAAGCACCTAAATGATGATATTATGCAAAATTCCTACGATCCATATAAGTTATAAAGAGAAAAAAACAAGTAACTTTCAGTGGATAAGATGTTATGGGTTAGCTTTAATAAAACTACTTTGGCAAAAGTGGAGGACAATGAAAAATAATAGAGCATTCCACTTTGAAAAAGTAGATTCCTCTCATTATGGTTATTACCTTTTTCTATGTATAAATAGACCTCTCATTGGTGAAAAGAGGTAGAGTCTAATTGCTTCTTTCTTTCCTTTATAATATCTCTCTTTCCTCCTCCACTCTTTGTAACATAAGCTTGTAACAACTTTCAATGTTCAATGAAAGTTTTATTTTTATAAGTATTCTCTTCTTTCCTTTATTGTTTTCTTTTATATCAGTGTGTTTAAATTAATTTCTATATATCCTTATGTACATATATATTTATTTGTGTGCATGATCCTGCACTAAAAAGTTAGAAATGGTATCATAGCCATGAACTTAGAGGAATGATGATCTTGTAAATAGTTCAAAGGGTGTAAGGTTGTCCATGTCTAATTGAAACCCCAAGTCACGTTGCCTTTATACCCATATTTGTCGTGTGTGGGTATGTAGGGTTATAGAAATTAATTTAAACACATTGATATAAAAGAAGACAATAAAAAAAAGAGCATAATACTTATAGAAATAATACTTTCATTAAACACCGAAAGTCATTACAGGCTTATGTTACAAAGAGGGGAGGAGCAAAGAGAGATATTACAAAGGAAAGAAAGAAGCAAATTGGACTTTACCTCTCTTTACCTATGAGAGGTCCATTTATACATAGAAAAAGGTGACAACCATAATGGGAGGAATCTACTTTTTCAAAGTGAAATGCTCCATTTCCTAGCAAGGCTCTAGCTTTCATTGTAACAACTCATTCAAATAAAATGATCTTGAAAATAATTTTTATTCCCAGATTAAACATGATATTCATTGCAACAAGTGTGTTCATACCCCTTTTGCACTTGGAATCCATTGAATTCCCTTAGGCAAAGGTGGCTTTTATCAATATTTGCTTTTCTCCAAGTAAGCATAGACACTTTGATTTTTTTTTATGATAGAGTCTGCATAAGAAAAAGAGTCATTTGTATAAATGGGCCTAAGGCTCCACCACTAAAGCCCACTCCTACTAATCCCAAAAAGATATTGAAAACTTTAATGAAGTTTGTATCAAAAGAAAGGTTATTAGAAATGATGGTTGCTCTACTTTAACTAGATGAAGACACCTAAGTCAACTAAGCTGAGAGTAATTAGAAGCACCTCAATTATGCTATTATGCAAGATTCCTAGGATCTATGTAAGTTGTAAAGAGAAATAAACAAGCAACTTTCAATGAATAAGATGTTATGGGTCAGCTTTAATAAACCTACTTCAGCAAAAGTGGAGGGCAATGGAAAATAATGGAGCATTCTACTTTGAAAAAGTAGATTCCTCCCATTATGGTTATCACCTTTTTCTATGCATAAATTGACCTCTTATAGGCAAAGAGAGATGGAGTCCAATTTGTTTCTTTCTCTCTTTTGTAATATCTCTCTTTCCTCCTCTCTTTGTAATATAAGTTTGTAATGACTTTCGGTGGTTAATGAAAATTTTATTTCTATAAGTATTTTGCTCTTTCTTTATTATCTTCTTTTATATCAGTGTGATTAGGAAAAGTGGAAGAAATTATAGAAGACAAATTAGAGACTAAAGATTATATAGATAAAATGCAAAAAATGTTTGTATCAGAACGAAATCCAGATTAAAATTTTATGGGGTAGAGTTAAATGATGTAAACCCCACTTAAAAAACCAAGTTTTAAACTAATTTGGAAATCTTTTTAGGTCATTCAAAAGATGTATTTGAATGAACCAACTAAATTTTCTCTGCTTATTTTCATATAATAAGGCTTTTTCCCATGCTTTGATATAATCTAAGTAATTGTAAGTTTCAACCTTCCACCATTCTTTTAGTTTTCGGTAGCCAAAGAGATTTGCCTATTAATCCTCTGGATAAAGAATTTTCTTTACCTTGAATTTGGCATAGCCCCATTCTTTGAAACCATAACCAAATCCTCTCTCTATGTGTTCAATAGCCACCAAGCCTATTTTATGAATTATTTGCTAATAATGCAAGCAATCCTTATTATGTTTGAGATGGACATAAATATTTTCAATAGCACATCAAAAATCCATGTGCTTAGAAATTAAAGGATATGTAATGGATTTATCCAAAGCTCGCTCATAAGCATCATTATAAAGTTTATCAACTTCCTTTTCTCTCGCACCATTAGTTGATTCACATCATTAGCCAGTGAATTAACTGATTTTGTTGAGGATTAGGGCCCTCATATAAGAGGCCTTTTACTCATTTCTTAGTTCCCGATGAAAATTCACAAGTTAGGAAATCTAACAAAGAATTAGAATTTTCTTTAAGAAACTCAATATCAAAATCAAACACAAAACATATTCCTTGTCATTTAGTAAAGATTTGTTTGGAAGTGATGTTTTTAACATTTTTAGTGAGGACATCTTTTTTTGCCTTATAGTTAATTCTTAAAAGGAATTTTTATTTAAGAGGCCACTTTCAAATTTTTTAATACTTAGTGTGATACTAAAAGTTCTTTTTAATAGTACAATAATTAAACTTTACATCTTTCTATACTTTTAAAGTGAATTGAATGAGTTGTTCTTTTGAGTTAATCCTTTGCTTAAAGATTCCTCCTTAACTTTTATTTGATGGATTAGTTGCAATTATTTTAAAAGCAATTGGATGAGAAAGAGTTAAACATGACAGTTCTTTTATTTTAATTTTATTAGATCCATTATGAAGTTTATCAACTTCCTTTTCTCTTGCATTTTTAGTTAGTGAATTAATTGGCTTTACTAGGAATTGGGGCTTTTGTATAAGAGGCCTTTTACTTATTTCTTAATTCCTTACAAAAATTCATGAGTTAAGAAATCTAGCAAAGAATTAAAATTTCCTTTAATAAACTTAATATCAAAATCAAATATAAAAAGTATTCCTCCATAGAGCAAAGACTTGTTTGGAGGCAATGTTTTTAACATCTTTAGTAAGGATATCTTTTGCTGCTTTATAGTCAATTCTTAAAAGGAATTTCTAATTAACATATCAATTTCAAATTTTTGAATACATAGCATGACATTTAAGATTTCTTTTTTAATAGTAAAGTAATTATCTCTAGCTCCTTTTCATACTTTTCAAGTGAATTAAAGGAACTGTTCTTTTAAGTTAATCCTTTGCTTAAGGATTCCTCCATAACCTTTATCTAATGCATCAGTTTTAATTATTTTAAAAGTATTAGGATGAGAAAGAGTTAAATATAACAATTTTTTTGTTTTCAATTTTATTTTCTTAATTGCCTTATTATCCTTATGTGTGTGTGTTTGTGTGTGTGTATATATATATATATATATATATATATATCTATTAATTAGATCCATTACAAAGTTTATCAACTTCCTTTTATCTCACAACTTTAGTTGGTGAATTAATCAACTTTGTTAGGGATTAGAGCCTCTATAGGAGAGGCCTTTTACTCATTTCTTAGTTCCTTGCAAAAATTCACGAGTTAGGAAATCTAAGAAAGAATTGGAATTTTCTTTAATAAACTTAATATTGAAATCAAACACAGAAAATATTCCTTGCCATCTATCAAAGATTTGTTTAGAGACAATATTTTTATCATCTTTAGTAAGGACATCTTTTGCTGCCTTACAATCAATTCTTAAAAGGAATTTCTAATTTAACAAATCAATTTCAAATTTTTGAATACATAGCATGATAGTTAAGATTTCTTTTTTAATAATAGGCTAATTAACTCTAGCTCCTTTTTATACTATTATAGTGTATCGAATGAGCTATTCTTTTAAATTAATCTTTTGCTTAAGGATTCCTCCATAACCCTTATTTAATGTATTAGTTTAACTATTTTAAAAGCATTAAGATGAGGAAGAGTTAAATATAATAGTTCTTTGTTTTTTTTAATTTTACCTTTTTAACTACCTTAGTATGTTCATCCATCCACTCAAGGGGATTTTTTTTTTTTGTAATCTTTCAAATAAAGGCTTAGCATCATAAGCTATTTTTTTTATAAAATTCTAAAATATAATTCAAACATCCTAAAACCTTTGCAATTTTTTTTTCTCTAATTTCATTAGGAAATTTAAAGGCAAATTTGATTGCTTAGTCAATAGGAATAGTAGTACAATTTTCAATGAAGTGACTAAGGAATTTGACCTCGGTTTGGAATAACTTCATCTTTCTAATTGATATGGCTAATTCAACATTTTCAATAACCTTTAAAATAGGTTTAAATGCTCAAAATTTTTTTCTATTGTGTTAGAAAATGCTAACATATTATCAATATAAACAATAGTAAATGTTGCATAAGTATTAAATATTTCATTCATAATTTTTTGAAATTCAGAGAGTGCATTGTTTAACTTAAAAGGCCTTACATTCCATTCATAATGTTCAAATGGTATTGTAACACTTATCTTTTTCATGAATTTGGATTTGCTGGTAACTAGATTTCATAAAAAATTTTGAAAATACTTGGGTTTTATGAAGTCTATTAAGCAAATATTTTGTATTAGGTATATGATACCCAATCCATCTCAATGACTTATTGAACAATTTATAGTTAATAAGTAATCTTGGAACTCCTCATTCCAATTCTATAACATTTTCAACATAAAATTCCAAGCAACTCTATGGGCTGTTACTTTTTCTAATAAACCTTTTCTTTAAAAGATCATTTATTTTCTTTTTATAGATTTCTAAATACCTTGGCCCTATAGCAATGGGTTGGGTCTTAATAAGAATTTGGCTTTTATTAAAAGTTGCTTCATATGATAATTCTACCACATGTTTTTTTCATATTCTAAAAAGTTGTAAGAATTTTTATGCAAACTATTATTTCTAACCTTTTTTGTATTTCTTGTGTCTTGACTTAAATTACAAGAGTATCAATTTTCTCATGTAAATGTTTATTCTTTACTTCATTTAAAAGAGATCAAATAACTCTCTTTTCTTTTTATTATCTTTTGAAGTAAATCTATCTCCCCATATTTAGGAGTAGAGGTAAACTTATAGCTAATAAGCTTTCCATCTATTTCTAAGCAAATTCCTTTATCATTAATCTTGTTTATAAGATATAGTATGTTCAAAAAATGATTTCCTAAAATAATGTCCTATGACAAGTTTTAAACTAATAAGAATGGAATTTCAATACAAATTCCCTAGTTACATATAGTAGCTTAAGATAATTTATACTTAATAACAAGTTTGCTTTTATCAATAGTATTTAATACTTTTGTTGTTTTGAAAAGCATTTCAAAAGAACTATCGCTTTATTAATACAATTCATATTAGCACCTGATCTACTAAGGTTATAGAAAAAAAGATATACACTTTATTAACTATTATAGTAATATGAGTATGCCACTTATGGGTAATTAACTTTATCAATTAAATTGACGTATTAGAGGATACTTAATTCTTCTTTTAAAGGAGTACTTGGAGTATCAGGAGGATCTTCATCCTTTCAGTTATTGATTCTAGTACTAATACCCTTTTTTAATCCTTTTATCTTAATTTTTAATTGATTAATTTCAACTTTAAGTTCTCCAATAAAAGGTTTTATTGCTGTTTTTCTTGTTTTTGAACTTGATGAGAAGCTTAGAGATGATGCATGGAAGACTTCAAAGGATGCAAGAAGTCCATTGCATGTTCTAGAAGGCCCAATAACATGAGCTAGAGCCAAAAAGATGAAAGAAGCACTAAATGGGCTGATTGAGGACATTTAGGTCAACCAAGTTACAAATAGTGCAAATTCAAGCTCGAAAGAGAGTCAAGGCCTTATTAATATGTTTGGAGTACTTAAGGGGCCAAGACTAAGTAATAGCATTCACTCTTAAATAGGAGTTTATCCTAAATAAGTGATTGTTATAAAAGTGAAAGTTTTTGTGTAAGAGTTTGTCCTAGATAAGAGTTCCTTCTAAATAAGGATTTGTCCTAAATAGGAATTTATGCCTTTTAAGGATTGCTATCTCAGCCTATAAATAGCCACCTTCTTGTAAGCTCTAGAACATCAGACAACTTTGAAAGAAACAAAAAGTAAAGGTTTCCTCCATCAATTCCTTTGAGAACTAAAGAACTTATCAAGAAGTACCTCTTCTTGTGGAGTTCAACTCAACTTATCACTCTCAATTCCTTTCTTTTCTGAAGTGTGGCATCCACATCGTTCTTAAATATCCTAGGTTCATGTTCCTTACAATGTTGGGTCTAGGGTTTGTATTATTAAAGTTTGATTTAGCTTTCCTAAATATTCTTTGATTCCTTATGTGCATTGGGTCTCTAAGCCACATCTTTTGTGGTTTTCCACATTAGTTGGTATCAGAGCCTAGTTCTAAATTAGGTTGGATTAACTAAGTCTTTAATTTACTGCCTTGTGATTTATTTATTTCTATTTAGTTTATCTATTAAGCACATTACCATTCAAATGTGCTAATTTATTCATTTGTAACCCTTCTCACTTTGCTTGTTTGTTTGAATCATAACTATCAAAAATGTGCTAATATCAATTCCAATTGTTGTCTCTAAGTATTCAACTGTTGTTTTGTGTTAAGAAAAAGAAAAAAAAAGGCAAAAAAAAAAAAGAAGCATCAAATTCAAGTTATTGATAGAAGTTAAACAGTTTGGTCATATTAGCCATAATAATAATATAGTTTTCTTTCTCAACTCTAATTTTGCCTTCTATTTTCTTGTTATGTCATCCAAGTTTGTCCTTTAGGTTTAACTACCTTTCTTGATTTTTGTGAGTTTAGTTCATTAAATTCGTTTGCCTTGATATCCTTTTTCTTTTTTTTGGACTCTTTGTTCTCCAATTAGTTCAATTCCATGCCATTTATTTTATTTAGTTCAAAATCAATCCTTTTGATTTAACTTGTTTAGTTCTTCAAAGAGCTGTAAGGGAAAATTTGAGTAGTAAAAGGCAAGAGTGCAAATTCATATTAAGAAAAAGCCATACAAAGTGTAAACAAGAGGGAATGTGACACTTTTTCTTTTGAGTGAAACATGTGAGGGAGTGTTTTGTGAGGTATGTTAATCATTTTGTACAAAAGTAATACTATGACTTCCCAAGACAAAGGTAGCTCAAGAGGGAGTTATTGATGTATCCTTCATGATTAAAGCTATGCAACAACAATTTGAGTGCATGAATACTAGATTTGTTGATATAAGGGAGAGGATGGAGGAGTAAGCTAATTAAATAGTAGAGTTACAAAGAAGGCATGGAAACTATAAGGCTCTTAATGAAAAAGGCAATTAAGACAAGCCTATAACCATGAAGATGATGTTAAAGATGATGAATTTGATAGTCAAACTACTATGGTTAAAACTGCCAACAATATAAGGGATCAAAGAGATTTTGTGTGGCAAGGCACCTATAATCGTGATTTAGGTAGTATTAAAATGACAATCCCTCTTTTTTCAATCTCTCTTTTTCTATCCATTTTCATTCTTAATCCTTAATTGATCCTTATAAGCTTGTTGAGGGGGTAATGGTACAAGATTGACAGGTTTTTCATTCATTACAAATGAATAGTAGTTCTAGAAGCCATCATGTATTAACTTGCCTATCAAACTGTCATGGCCTTCCTAATAGAATATGACCCATATGTATTAGTACAACATCACATAAAACTTCATCATGGTACCTTCTTATCAAAAATGGCACGAGCACTTGCTTATTTACCTTGACTTCACCACTTTTATTCAACCATTGAAGCATATATGGCCTAAGATGCTTCTTAGTAGGTAAATTTAGCTTTTCAACCATAATTGTGCTAGCCACATTAGTGCATCTCTCACCATCAATAATCATATTACGTATCTTATCTTTGATGAGTATGAAAAATGTTATCTTATTACACCTTATTTTTTTTCCTTTACTTATACATTCAATACTCACCTTGTGACGAGAGCTACTCCATTAATCAGATACTCCTCTCCATCACTTTCACCCTCCAATGATGGCCCAAAATCATCATCTGATTCACTTACAATTTCAACATCACCATTACCTCTCAAGATCATTGCATGCTTATTTGGACATTGAGATACAATGTTACCCCTTCCCAAATACTTAAAACATTTAATATCTTTATTTCTACTTGGTTAGGGATTAGAATTACTAGCCTCCTTGCTACAAGGGAACCCATATTCTTGCTCTTGGATAGCTTGGCTTTGTACTTCTAATCGGTCTTCTTATCCCTTTTATTCCAATTTGGCTTCCAAGATGAGGTAGAACCCAAATTCTACCCAAACCATGTGGAACCCTTTTGTTTAAGTTATCTTTCAATTTTCATTACCGTGTGCACCATATCTTCTTATTCTACATAGTGTTGCAATTTAACCATATTAGCTATGCCTCTATTTAGCCTTTGTAAAAATTAAGCCATGGTTGCCTCTTTATCTTCTTTTATAATTGCCCTAATCATGACAATCTCCATCTCTTTGTGGTAGTCCTCCACACTTTTGGTGCCTTGAGTGCGCCCTTGCAGCTTTTGGTTCAAATCCCTATAATAATGATTAAGGGCGAAGCTGCTCCTCATGATAGCCTTCATCTCTCCCATGTATCAATAAGTCATTCATGATTCCTTCTCCTAGTCAAAATAAGATGATCCCACCAAATGATAGTATAATCAGTAAATTCAACGACAACAAACTTTACCTTTTTCTCCTTAAAATAGTTATGGCAATCAAAAACCAATTCAACCTTCTTTTCCCATTTTAGGTATACATAAGGATCAATCTTACCTTGGAACAGAAGAATTATCATTTTAATGCCGCCTAAATCATAGTCATAAGTGCCTTGCCTCCATAAATCTCTTCAATCCCTTCTATTATTGGTAATTTTAATCACTTTAACTTAATTGTCAAATTCATCATCTTTTACATCATCTTCATGGTCATAAGCTCATCTCAATTGCCTTCTTACATTAGGGGCCTCATGGTCCCCATGCCTCCTTTGTTACTCTATTATTGTATTAATGTGTTCCTCTATCCTCTTCCCTATATCATTAAATCTGGTATTCATACACTCAAATTGTTGTTGCATAGCTTTGATCATAAAGGACACATCACTTACTCTTTCATAAACTACACCTTTGCCTTAGGGAAGTCATAGTATTACTTTTGCACAAAATGTTTAGGATACCTTACAAAACACTCTGTCATGTGTTTCACTCAAAAGAAAAGGTGTCACACTCCTTTATGCTTTAGAACAAAATAAGGTGAATGGGGTAGAATTGAACTAATTAGAGAATAAAGAGCTAAAACAAATGAAAATGAACATCAAGGCAAATGAATTTAATGAAGTAAACTAATAAAAAACAAGATATGGAGTTAAACCTAAAGGACAAACTGGATGACATAGCAAGAAGATAGATGACAAAATTGGAGTTAAGTATGAAAACTATATTATTATTATGGCCAATAAGACCAAACCATTTAACTTTTATTAATAACTTGAATTTGATGCCTTTTTTTTGTTCCTCTTTGTTTTTTTTGGTTCCTCCTTTTTTTTCTTTTTTTCTTTCTTTTGCTCAACAAAAAACAACAATATCATATTTAGAGATAGCAAATGGAATTGAAAATAGCACATTTTGATAATTATGATTTCAAACAAATGAGCAAAGTAAGAAGGGTTGAAAATGGACAAATTAGCACGATTGAATGGTAATGTGCTTAATAGACAAACTAAATAGAAATAAATAAATCACAAGGCAGCAAATTGAAAAATTAATTGATCCAACATAATTTAGAGTCAAGTTTTGATACCAACTAATGCAAAAAACCCCAAAAAGACGTGGCTTAAGGTATTTGAGAAGGATATAGATATCACATTCTAGAAAAGAAGGGAATTGGGAGTAATAAGTCAAGTTGAATGCCACAAGAAAAGGTACTTCTTGATAAGTTCTTTAGTTCTCAAAAGAACTAAAGGAGAAAACCCTCACTTTTTATTTCTCTCAATTTGTCTGCCTTTTAGTGCTTACAAGGAGGTGTCTATTTATAAACTAAGATAGCAACCGTAAAGAGGTATAAATTCCTATTTAGGATAAATTTTTATATAGAAAACTTTCACTTTTATAAGAATCACTTATTTAGGATAAACTCTTATTTAGGAGTTAATGTTATTATTTAGTCTTGACCCATTAAGTACTCCAATCATATTAGTAAGGTCTTGACTCTCTTTTAAGCTTGAATTTGCATCATTTGTAGCTTAGTTAGCCAACCCATTTAGTGCTTTTTTTATCTTTTTGCCACTAGCTTGTGTTATTTAACCTTCTGGAATGTGCAATGGACCTCTTGCTTCCTTTGAAGTCTTCCACACGTCATCTCCAAGCTTCTTACCAGATCTTGACACCTCAAATTAATGAGTTGTTCATATGTCTTATCTACTAATAAGGTAGTTAAACTAATAAAATGATTAGTAATTGTATAAATCAGGGTATTAACACTGTTAGTCGTGTACATGCCTTGTTCTATTTTAACAACATTAAACATTTGAAATTATTTGACAAATAAAAATCCCACCAATCTTTAAATTGCCTAATAAACCTATTTACTATATCTCTTGCTATTTGGAAGTCAAAATTACCTCCTTTAAATCTTGTCGCGGTGGTAAACATTATCATATAATGGAGAAAAATGAGCATCTAATTTTTTGACATTCCATCTAAATTTCATCTTACGATACTGCTACCATCGAATTGTACATTATTGTACTTGAATTATTCCTTTAATTAGAGGTCAACTGGACTAGGTCTAGGATAATATAATTTTGTAAGGACTTTATTAATAGTCATCTTGTTACTTCCCATGCTTTCTTACTTATAAGAAGGTGATGGATCCTTTGGATTTGGATTTTATTTTGATAAGAACATTTATGCATTTTATCTATATAATCTTCAGTCTTTGATTATTCTTTTGTAATTTCTTTCACTTTTCCTAGTACAAAAGCATCTTTTTCTTTTAACCCTAGGTTTTTTAACCTTTTAATTATTTCATTTACTAAATTTGTCTTATTAGAAGTTTCTCTTAACATATTGTAATTTATTTCTTTTGAGGACATAGGTGTAAATAAAACCCGTTTTTCAATTTCTGGTTTAACCAAAGATTCTGAAGTTTTCTAAGCTACTTCTTCTATCTTTTCTTCAACTCTATTAAGCTAGTTTCCTATATATTGAAGATAAAGATTAGTATAATTTCCTTGCTCTATAACAATACTAGTAAAAGGTTTCTCTTTATATGGTGAAGTTATAACCTCATGGTCTTCTATCTTAACACTTAAGTTAAGTGTAAGCAAGTGAATGCTAATAACCCTTATTCCTTTTCTTATAATTTATTTTTGATATCCTTTTTTAGGAACCATACATTTCTTTAGGGTAGAAAAAATTGGGAAAGGCTTTTTCTTGGGAAAAAATTAGGAAAGGCTTTTTCTTAAATTTGTAAACCTTTTCCAAATAAGTAAATATATCTAAAGCTCTCGTACTATTGGTATGTATCTTATGATGTTTGTACCATATTTCTCGCTCCTTTTCATTAAAGGTAATAAAAAACCATTTTCTCTTTATAGTATTTTTAGGAGAGTAAAATAACTAATGTAACCCGTATCACTGTATCTTTTACCAACAAGCCCTTATCAGCAAGTTCCACAATATTTGCTCAACTAAAAAGATTGGCTCGCATTCAAACTCATTAATCTTCTTAACAAGTCCATAACCAACAAGATTCTCATTGTTGACTTTGTCATATAATTACTAAGTTATTTAAACCCAGTCTAGTAGCAAGTTTTAATGCTACTTGCACTGTCCCAATATGGATAAATTTATATTTTGTTGATGTGAGCTAATAAGCTCCTAGGATGACAAACAGAAATCATTATAACCTTGAGTTAAGAGTAAAGCTTCTTCAATAGTTTTAATCATATAATTGACCTTAGAAAAAAAACTTCCTTGTTTAAAAATTTAGGAAGATGATGAAGAAGGAAAAGGCAAATTCTATAAATAATATTATCTAAATTTTCACTAATTATTATTTCTTTATTTCTATTCTTAGAAAAACTATCATTTCTAAACAATTAATCCAATCTTAACCTATTCATGCCTCACCATATCACTATCAACATCTTAAGACACAACCCTACACTCTCACATGTGGCAAATTTGGGTACAAAGGAAGCACAACTTGGGTTTTAATAATGAGACAGTGACAACCCTAAATTCTTTCAACTATTTAGAAGATCAACATTCCTCCAAGTTAATGGCTCTAGTACCATTCCTATCTTGGTAGTGCAAGATCATACACACAAGTAAATATATATATACATAGGGATGTATAAAATTTAATTTAAACACACTAATATAAAAGAAGATAATAAAGAAAAGGAGCCTATAGGATATGTAATGGATTTATCCAAAACTCACTCATAAGTATCATTACAAAGTTTTTCAACCTCCCTTTCACTCACACCTTTAGCTAATGAATTAATTGACTTTGTTGGGGACTAGGACCCTTATATAATAGTTCTTTTATCATTTCTTAGTTCTTTACCGAAATTCATGAGTTAGGAAATCTAGCAAAGGATTAGAATTTTCTTTAATAAACTCAATATCAAGATTAAATACAAAAGTATTCATTATATTCCTTGTGAGAAGCAAGTACTCTAAATCCATTAAATTTCATCAAACAAAAGACTCATTGATCTTGATTAGCTTCCTTTATGAAGACTGAATGGTTCCATCCATGGAGGTTGCTAATGTCACTACATTTCTTCCCAATAAGACTTCCTCTTTTGTTGTAAGTACTCATTTACCCAAAATGATCATGAAATTAACTGTTGTATCCACACTAAACATTATATTCCATGCAATAAGCAAGTCATTACACCTCTAGTACTTTGAATCCATGGAATTTCATCAAGCAAAGGGCTCTTTAATCTTGATATACTTTTTCAAGAACCATACATTCCTTGGGGGTAGAAAAATTTGGGAAAGATTTTTTCTTAAGTTTATATACCTTTTTCATATAAGTCAATATATTTACAAGCCTTATTTTATTGGTATATATCTTATGGCGTTTATACCATACTTATCATTCTTTTCATTAAAGGTCATAAAATATCATTTTCTTTTTATATTATTTCTTGGAGAGTAAAATAACTCTCTCACCTTTTTGTCTATTTCATCAACTATTTATAGGACATAGAGACTCCTGTCTTCATCTTGATATCTTATATCAAAGAGAGAAAGAGACCTAGGCCTATAAACCTGACCAAGTGTGTCTAGTGGTTTATTAACCACAAAAGTATAAGTTGATGGAGGAAAGTCAACTCTATAGTAAAGTTGACTAACTTGTTCTCTTATTCTTCTAATATTTCCAATTTAGTGATTCGTATTAAGGAAGTAGAAAATCTTGGTTTAACCTTTTCTCTTCCCTTTTCGAGATTTAACCTTACACTTCTAAATGGAGCAAATCGAATCTTGACATCCCCATCTTGGAATTCAATTACTTCTTCCACTTGTCTATTAACCTATTAACAGGTTCAACAGCCTTTTCTAATACCCATTTGTCAAGTAATTTAACTTGATCCCAATCTATTTTTTTAAGAATCATTACATTAGAATTTGACCTATTTGTCAAAAATAATATAGTAGTCCCTTTATTAGTATATTTTACTGGAATCTCTTTAATTCCTGTGATAGTGGTGTTCATAACCTTATAATGTATCCTATAAATAAGGATTAGATTTTCCAAAGCAAGCATCATATAAAATCCTTCAGTTTTAATATCCAAACATAAAGTATGCATAAACTTTGGATTTGATAGTAATGGGGTAAAATTAGGGAAACAAGAGAACCAAATAGGTCCATCACTTAGAGTGGATTCAATTACTCCTAATAAGGAGTCATGAAAATGATTATGTCTTGTATCTCTAACACATATAATTGCCGATTTATTTAAACCCAATTTAATAGTAGGTTTTAATACTACTTGCACCATTCCAATATGGATAAATTTATAGTTTTGTTAGTGTGAACTAATAAGCTCCTGAGATAACAGAAAGAAATCTTTATAACCTTTGAATTAAGGGTAGATCTTCTTCAACAGTTTTAAAAACATAATCAACTTTAGAAAAGAAACTTCCTTGTTTATAAACCTAGGAATTTAGAAAATAATTAGAATTGAATCCTTGTAGAGTGTCAAAATAAAATTAAAAACCAAAGAACTGCCATCCCGTAGGCTAAGGGATGTTCTCGATTTTTAAGAAATTAACAATTCTATCATAATACAGAAAGTTAATTAAGGGTAAGAGCTAATCAAGATAAATGACTTGTTTGTTTGATAGAACTCAATGGTTTAAGACCACCTAAGGTGTACTGAGATGAGTGTCAAAATAAAATTAATGTTTTGTGTAGACAAGGATGTTAATTACATGATTATATTCACAATTACTAATTCATAGAAAATGTTTAAAAAATTAACTTTTGTGCTTCTATTAATTACTAATCATTTTATTGAATTGCTAAGTACAATTATGTACAATACAATGGTAGTAGTACCGTAGAATGAAATTTAGATGAGATGTTTAAAAATTGGATTCTAATTCTATAGCATTATATGATGATGTCTGTTACTATTCCAAAAACTAAGGAAGGTAATTCTGACCCCTAAATAGCAAGATTTATAGTAAATGAATTTACTAGATAACTTAAAGGCTGGTGGAATTTTTATTTAACAAATGAAACTAAAGTTCAAATATTTAATACTGTAAAAATAGAACAAGGCGTGCAAATATCTAATAGTGTTAATACACTAATTTATACAATTACTAATCATTTTAATGGATCAGCTAAATAAGTCTAGTAAAGAATTTGAATTAGTTAATAGAATAATTAAGAGGTTAAAAAACCCAGTATTAAAAGAAAAGGATGCTTTTGTATTAGGAAAAGAGGAAGAAATTACAAAAGAAGAAACAAAGGATAAAGATTATGTGGAGAAAATTCAAGAAATGTTCTTATCAGAACAAAACCCAAGTTAAAAAAATCCATCACCTTCTGGTAAGATGGAAAGTATGGAAATTAATAAGATGACTTTTAATAAAATCCTTACAAAATTGTATTATCACAAACTTACTTCGATCAACTTCTTATTAGAGGAACAATCTGAGTATAATTATGTACAATATGATGGTAGCAGTATTATAAGATGAAATTTAGATGGGATATCATATTCTAATTCTACTGCATTATATGATGATATTTGTTACTGCTGCAAAAACCAAGGGAGGCAATTTTGACTCCTAAATAGTAAGATTTATAGTAAATGGATTGATTGGACAACTTAAAGGCTAGTGAGATTTTTATATGATGAAACAACTTGTTTGTTTCACTTAAGTAGTCTGAAAAGGAGCTAGAGTTAATTACTCTACTATTAAAAAAGAAATCTGAACTATTGTGCTATGTATTAAAAAATTTAAAAGTGATTTGTTAAATCAAAAATTCCTTTTAAGAATTGATTGTAAGGTAGCAAAGGATGTCTTTACTAAAGATGTTAAAAACCTTACCTCTAAACAAATCTTTGCAAGACGATAAGGAATACTTTTTATATTTGACTTTGATATTGAGTGTATTAAATGAAATTCTAATTTTTTACTAGATTTCCTAACTCTTGAATTTTTGCAAGGAACTAAAAAATGAGTAAAAGGCATCTAATACAAGAGCCTCAATCCCCAACAAAGTTGGTTGATTCACCAGGTAAAGGTGCAATTGTATGAAAAAAAGAAGTTGATAAACTTCGTGATGACATAAGCATGTTTTGGATAAATCCTTCACATATCCTTTAATCCTAAACATATAGACTTTTTATATGCTATCGAAAATAATTATGCTCAACTTATACCTAATGAGGTCGCATGGTTTTATCTTAAAGATGATATGTATCCTCAAACTAATATAAAGGATTACTTGTATTATTAATGAATACTTCTTGAAATAGGCTTGATGGCTCTTAAACCCATAAAAAGAGGATCTGGTTTTATACTTTTAGAGATTGGGCCTATGCCAAATTTAAGGTAAAGAAAATTCTTTATCTAGAAGACTAGTAAGAAGATCTCTTTGGTTACCCCAAATTAGAGGAATGGTGGAACGTTAAAACTTACAATTACTTCGATTATATAAAAGCATGGGAAAAAGCCTTATTATATGAAAACAGTTAGAGAAAATTTAGTTAGTTCATTTAAAGACATCTTTCATGTCTTTTACTCCAATTCGGCTTCCAAGATAAGGTAGAACCCAAATTCTGCCCAAACTATATGGAACCCTTTTGTTTAAGTTGTTTTTCAACTTTCATTGTCACTTGTACCATGCCTTCTAATTTCACATAGTGTTGTAACTTAACCTTGTTATCTATGTCTCTATTTAGCCCTTGCAGAAATTGACCCATGGTTGCCTCTCTATCTTCTTCTACAATCACCTTAATCATGGCAATCTCCATCTTCTTGTGGTAGTCCTCCATACTCTTGGTACCCTGAGTAAGCCCTATTAGCCTTTGGTATAACTCCTTATAATAGTGATTAAGGACGAACCTCCTCCTCATGATAGCCTTCATCTCCTCCCATGGCTGCCTCTTTATCTTCTTTTACAATTGCCCTAATCATGGCAATCTCCATCTCCTTATAGTAGTTCTCTACACTTTTGGTGCCTTGAGTGAGCCCTTGTAGCCTCTGGTATAACTCCTTATAATAGTGATTAAGGACAAACCTCCTCATGATAGCTTTCATCTCCTCCCATGGTTGCCTCTCTATCTTTTTCTACAATCGCTCTAATCATGGCAATCTTCATCTCCTTGTGGTAGTCCTCCAAACTTTTGGTGCCTTAAGTGAGCCCTTGTAGCCTCTGGTATAACTCCTTATAATAGTGATTAAGGACAAACCTCCTCATGATAGCCTTCATCTCCTCCCATGGTTGCCTCTCTATCTTTTTCTACAATCGCTCTAATCATGGCAATCTTCATCTCCTTGTGGTAGTCCTCCAAACTTTTGGTGCCTTAAGTGAGCCCTTGTAGCCTCTAGTATAACTCCTTATAATAGTGATTAAGGACAAACCTCCTCCTTATGATAGCCTTCATCTCCTCCCATGTATCAATAGGCTACTCATGATTCCTTCTCCTAGTCAAAATAATTTGATCTCACCAAATGATAATATAATTAGTAAATTTAACAACAACAAGCATTACTTTTTCTCTTCAAAATAGTTATAGTAGTCAAGAACCAATTTAACCCTTTTCTCCAATTCTAGGTATGCATCAGAATCATTCTTAACTTGGAATAGAGGAATTGTCATTTTAATATTGCCCAAATCATGGTCATAGGTGCCTTGCCTCCCAAAATCTCTTTAATCCCTTCTATTGTTGGTAGTTCTAACCATAGTAGTTTGATCATCGAATTCATCTTCTTCTACATCATCTTCATGTTCATAAGCTCATCTTAATTGCCTTCTTGCATTAGGAGCCTCATAGTCCCTATGCATCCTTTGCAACTCTATTATTATATTAGCTTACTCCTCTATTCTCTCCCTTATATCATCAAATCCGGTATTCATATGCTCAAATTGTTGTTACATAGCTTTAATCATGAAGGACACATCACTAACTCCCTCTTGAGCTACACCTTTGTCTTTAAAAGTCATAGTATTTTGCACAGATGATTATGATACCTAACAAAATGCTCTCTCACATATTTCACTTAAAAGAAAAGGTGTCACACTCCCTCGTGTGTACACTTTTATGGCTTTTTTCTTAATATGAACTTGCACTCTTGTGTCATGGGGTCATTACCTTCTCCTCAAAAGGCAGCCTTTGGGGTGTACAACACCCACACTTTTATGACCCAAGATCCCCCTCTTCTTATCCGATGTGGGAGTCAGGTAGTACCTAACCTGTTCGTGACATAACCCGTCACTGTCCATGACATAACCCATCTGTGACATTCTCCCTCACCAAATCTATCGATGTCCTCATTGAGAATTGGGGCTCCCTCTACCTACTTCTTTTGCGTGAAGTGCTTGGCGGAGGACACTGGAGTCAGGGTTGGGTCGGTTTTGATACCAACTATCACGGGCCTAAGGATTTATTGCATCCTACCCGTGCGGCCTTGAGAATACTTCCCAAGTAGCCTTCTTACACTCAACTTGTAAGAACCTTTTTAGAGATTAACTTTAGAAGTATATTCCACTTCAAAATTGGGTGTATTCTAAATAAAGGGCAGGAGGTCCCCTTTTATACAAGTATTGGACAAGTTGCAACTGTTAGATCACTCCTTGATTTAATGGTGGATATCACATCTCTTCAACTTCCTATCTATATATATTTACCAGCATTTATTGCATGGTTGGTTCCAATGTATTTCCCTTCCCTATTAGCCTTTTACATTCATAGTATTGTCCTTCTTTATGAGGTGTCTACATTCAATGTATTGTCCATCCCTAGGTGCAAAGGACCGTGACACTTGCCTTTTTCCACTCAAATTTCCCTTTTCAACTCTTTAAAGAACTAAATGATCTAAATTAAGAGGATTGATTTTAAACAAAATAAGATAAATAGCATAAAATTAAACTAATTAGAGAATAAGGATTCAAAAAAAAAAAAAGAAAAGAAAAAGGATTTCAAGGCAAAAAAATTTAATGAATTAAACTCACATAAATCAGGATAAGGGATTAAACCTAGAGGATAAACAAGGATGACATAATAAGAAAAGAGATGTCAAAATTTGAGTTGAGCAATAAAACTATATTATTATTATGGCCAATATAACAAACTATTTAAGTTTTATCAATAACTTGAATTTGATGCCTTCTTTTTTAGTTCCTATTTTTTTTTTGTTCCTATTTTTTTTTTTTTGGCTCAACACAAAATAACAATGAAATACTTAGAGACAATAATTGGAATTGAAATTAGCATATTTTTTGATAGTTATAATCTCAAACAAACAAGCGAAGTGAGAAGGATTGCAGACAGATAGATTAGCACATTTGAATGATAATGCGCTTAATAGACAAATTAAAAAGAAATAAATAACTCATAAGGCAGCAAATTGAAGAACTAGTTAATCCAACCTAATTCAAAACTAGTCTCTAATACCAACTAATGTAGAAAACTTCAAAAGATGTGGCTTAGGGACCCAACGCACACAAGAAATTAAGGGATATCCAGGAAAGCTAAATCAAATTTTAATAACACAAACCGTAGACCCAACATTCAAAGGAACATGAACCTATGGTATTTAAGAAGGATTGGATGTCACACTCTAGAAAAGAAGGGAATTGGGAGTGATAAGTCGAGTTAAACACCATAAGAAGAGGTACTTATTGATAAGTTCTCTAGTTCTTCAAAGAACTGAAGGAGAAACCCTTACTTTTTATTTCTCTCAAAGTTGTTTGATGTTCCAGAGCTTACACGGAGTTGCCTATTTATTGGTTAAGATAGCAATCCTAAAGAGACATAAATTCCTACATAAGACAAATTCTTATTCAAAAAACTTTCACTTTAATATTATCACTTATTTAGAATAAACTCCTATTTAGGAGTGAATGCTATTATTTAGTCTTGGCTTATTAAGTACTTTAATTATATTAGTAAGGCTTTGACTCTCTTTCAAACTTGAATTTGCACCATTTGTAGTTTGGCTGGCCCAAATGTCCTCAATCAACCCATTTAGTGCTTCTTTCATCCTTTTGACTCTAGCTTGTATTACTTGGCCTTCTAGAATGTGTAATGGACTTCTCGCATCCTTTGAAGCTTTCCACACATCATCTCAAAACTTCTCATCATTTGTTATTCTCCTCCCTTTCATCTTTATTTTTGTTTTTGCATGTGATTTTGTGTTTTTGTTTTCTTTAATCTTTTTTACATTTAATTCTTATATTGGGACAATGTAAGGTTTGCTTATGAAAGAAGGATCAGTTTGTTTTGTTCAATTTTGTTTAGTCTTTTATCTAGATTTTTTTTATAAGAAATTATGCTTGATCAGTTTGTTTTGAATCTATTGTTTAGTTTCAAAAAATTTTTCTTTTGTTATTGCATGCTAATGTAAATGAATGACATCTTCCTTACTTGATGGTTGATTTGGAATTTGACAAGGTTTTATTGAGTGTATTGAGAGTGTTTTGGCTACTATAAGTGTTGAAGTGTATACTCTTTAGAGAGGTTTGTGAGGATTTATAATTTAGCATGGTTGCTCATAGTGTCACTTGCTTTTGTATGTTGCACACTTTGCATTCATGAAGAATTTTGTGGATATATCTTATGAAAACCTTCATGACACAAAGCTCATCCACTAAGGGTGACCTAAGAGTTCAAAGGCTTATTGTATACACCAAATGCAATCTTGATTCCTATGAAAGTGAATTAGGATTTGTTTTAATTTGTTTTATTACTCAAGACAAGCAAAAGTTAAGTGTTGGGGAACTTGATAAGTATGTTAAGTGCACTATGTTTATTTTCTTATATTTAACCTTTTTAGTGTATTTTCTACCTAAATGTACTTATTAGAGTTGATTTTATGTTTTGGAAGAGGGCCAAATGGATTAGACCAATTTGGAAACTTAAAGATGCAGTTTTGAGAAAATATGACCATTGGAGGATATTTTGGGAATTTCACATTCTTTACATTGTTGGATGGATTTGGGGCCTTCCTTAGAATTAAAATAGATATTTTGAGCTTCTAAAATGGGTTTATTTGCAGAGATCTAGGAATAAATGGGTCACAAACCGATGTCCCCAATCCAACTTGTAGGCTAGTCCAAGTTATCTTAATTAAGAGCTATTCTCTAAATAAGTTATGTTGGTTCTAAAGAGAAAGTGTTTAACTTTCTTTGAGTTATTTTTGCTGTCCCTTAGAACTATATAAATAGATATGTTAGGATACCAAAAGCAGAGACATATGTAGACTTCTCTTTTCTTTCTTTCTTTCTTTCTTGTACACACGCCTATCATATGAAAAGCTAGAGTTTTATTCTTAGTTATAGGGATTGAAATCATTAGAGGAATCATTGTGTGATTTATTGGTTTTTATTTCTAATTTGATTCTTTACTTTGAATTCTTATGTTCATCTATTATAATTATTGTTTATAATTATATTATTTTATTTGCTAGGATGCATACTAGACAATATGCTTTATGATCTAATGCAAGTTTAGAATTCAAGTTTGTAATTACTTAATAATTCTAATGCTAAGTAGAATTATGGTCAATTTTTGCCTAATTTCTGTGGAGGACATGATCTAAAATTAAATAGATCAACTTGTGAATTTGTTGTTTAGATTTAGCTATCTTTCTTATCATAATGCTATCAATAAATTATATCTTGAGAGCTTGTTCAAGGTAATTTAATTGATAAGAGATTAATTGAAGAGCTTGTCTCAATTAACAATGAACTGAGGAAAGATTTAGAATAATAGAGTTTTTCATTATTTTAGGTCAAATATTTAATTAAAGAATAGATGATCTTCAGTGTCAATGATCAATGTGTCAATCCAATAGTGTAAATGTCTTTATTACCAAAGGTGCATTCATTTATTGATTTTATTTATGATTGGTTTTCTGTCTTGCTTTTTATTTGTTTAATTAAAACCACATTTCTCCTCCTATACTCTTTTATTTGAGTAAACTCAATAGGATTAAGATCATTAATTAATTGATAAATCAAAACTCAATATCTATGGATTCAACCTCTACTCACCTTAATTATAAACTTGTTAATTGAGTGTTTTAGAGTAATTTTGGTGTATTTGGCTCACATCACAAGTAGAACCAACCAACACATTTAACATATCCTTTACCCTAGGATTAGGGAATCTATACTTGATGGTGACCTTATTGATGGCTCTGTTATCAACACACATCCTCCATGAACTATCTTTCTTAGGAGTTAGCAAAGTAGGAACATCATATGGATTGACACTATGAGGCATAAAACCTTCGGAAAGTAATTCTTGAATTGTCCTATTCGACTTAGCATGTTTTTTTGAGTTCATCCTATAATGTGGCAGGTTAGGTAATTATGAATTAGGAACCAAGTCAATGGCATGTTATGTGTCACTCAAAGATTGTAACTCACTGGGAAGAACATTAGACATAATATCAACAAAATTATCTAACATATTAAGCACAAATTGAAGGTGAAATCTGGGTATGTTAGTCTGTGGAGTTATTATTATTATTATTATTATTTGCAATAATGATTTCCAAACAATTATTAATTTCTAACTCCTTAAATGTGCTACCAATAGTGATGCACCGCCACTATTTTTGCTACTCCCCTACCCATCACCAGTGATCAAAACCGATCTAGAAAGATTTGTTGGCCTTCAAGATACTTTTCTCCACCATCAATGTACCATTCTAGAGCCTCAACATCTCCATCTTAACTATCCTTTTACATGTCACCTTCTCCACCGTGCCATATCGCTAACTAAAACTCAAATCATTGGTGTGGCTGTCCTCAGCTCTACTGTGCTTTTCCATAGACCCTCCTCATTGATGAGTGTGAAGCTTCATCAAAGCCAACAACAACAAAACCAACAGTTTGCTTATTACCCAATAAGCATTCCTAATACTCTCTTGGTATTTTTAGGTTTTTTACTATCTTCAGCTTGGTTGAGCATAGAAAAAGGGTAAAAGAGAAAAAAAGTTAGAAAAAAGGAATTTTTGTTCAGCTATTTTAGTTCTTAGACCTTTTTTATTTCTAGTGTTCTTCTCAAGGACGACCTTTTTTTTTTATGTTGCTTGGCTTATGAAGGAGGAGATTAGTTAATTGGATCTCACCTTGCTCGATACTTATTTACAATGCATCTTGATGGAGTTGAGTGCTTTCAACCATAAGGGAATAATGTCAGTACTAAGATGAAGTCTAAGACTTTGAATACAAAGCCCAAATTCAAGTCCAAATTCTGATAATCTCCTATTCAAACCATAATTTTGATTTAGTTGTTCTTCCAACTTATTTAGTTATTTTCTTGTAGGTTTTTAAGTCATATTTCAATTTTTATTCTTATTTGGATTTAGTCCTTTAGCTCTACATATAGGACCCATGTTAGATCTTTCAATCAAACTGCTTCTGATTATTGTCACTTGATATTGATATTGAGTTTTCAATGACTATTGTTCTCGTTTACTTTCAAGTGCATATACCCACATATTATTATTTTTTTGGGTACTGATTTTCTTGTTCATCTTTTTAATTTTCCTATGTTCTTGTTTTCATAAGCCGTCCTACATCAAAGTGCCTTGGTTATCCTGGATGGGAGCTTGTATGGCAATCTCATATGGGATGAGGTCCCTTAAGTCCTTTGGCTCCCCTTGCAAAGGAGACTTTTATGGCTACCACACTAAGATGGGATGCCTTAGGTTCACCATCTAAACTAGCATACTCATCGATAAGTATAGGTACCAAATCCAAAGGAGTCAAAGGATTAAAACCATATATACAATTTCAAATGGAGAGTAACTAGTATCAGAATGAATATTCCAATTATATGCAAACTTGACTTGTTGTAACCAAATTTTCCCTATTTTTAAATTCATTCGAATAATACCATGCAATAAAGTAAAAAGAGTTTAATTAACTACCTTAGTCTGCCCATTAGTTTGTGGATAGCAAGTAGTTGAAAACAATAGCTTAGTACCAAACTTACCCCATAAAGTCTTCCAGAAGTAACTTAAAAAACTTTGTATCCTAATTTGCAACAATACTCTGAGGCATGCCTTGTAAATGTACTACTTCTGTAAAGAATAATTCAGCTAGATTGTTTGTAATGTTAGTTTTATGGTATGGGATAAAGTGTGTCATCTTTGGAAATTTGTCAACAACAACAAATACAAAATCTTAACCCCTTTTTGACCATAGCAACCCGAGTACAAAGACCATAGATAAATCAACTTAGGGATGCTTAGGTATGGGTAAAGGGTTGTACAAACCATGGGGTAAAACTTTAAATTTAGCATGTTTGCATGTTATGCATTTCTCACACACCCTCTTAACATCTCATTTCATGTGTGGCCAAAAGAAATGTTCAGCTAAGACCTTTAGGGTTTTTCTAACTCTAAAATCACCCATTAGATCACCCTCATAGGCTTCTCTGATGACCAACTCTCTCAAATAACTCATAGGTGCAATAAATGATAATTTTGTAGTAAGTGTAGAGATAAGGGCATACTTGCGAGATAATGCATCAGCTACCACATTTTATGTATCTTATTAATATTTGATGATTTAGGGAAAGGTTTCAATGAATTCAACCCATTTGGCATGTCTTTATTTCAACTTTCCTTGTCCCTTCAAGTGCTTCAAGGATTCATAGTCAATATGGATGACAAAATCCTTAGGCTAAAGGCAGTGTTGCCATTTCTCCAAAACCCATACCAATCCGTACACCTTTTTATCATAAGTAGGATAATTAAGGCCTGCTCCACTTAGCTTTTCACTAAAGTAGGCAATTGGACACCTTTCTTGCATCATAACAGCTTTAATGCTAACACCTGAGGCATCACACTCAATCTCAAAAGTTTTTCCAAAGTTAGGTAAAGCAAGAAAAGGTGTAGAACTTAATTTTTCCTTAATGTAATTAAAAACTCTGTCTTGATCACTACGTTACTTAAAACCCATGTTCTTTTTAATAACCTCAATTAGTGGTGTAGCAATACTACTAAAGACCTAACAATGCATCTATAAAAACTACCTAGACCATGAAAGCTACATATATCGCTGACTTAGGTGTAGGCCAATCATGAATTGCTTTAACTTTTTCCTTATTGACCTTAATACCTTTAGCACTCACAATATAGCCAAGAAATATGATCTAGTTAGTACAAAAGGAACATTTATTAAAGTCAACATACAATTTCTCAGAACATAAAATAATTAAAATAAAATGTAAATGATCAAAATGCTCTTCTGAGTTTTAGTTATAGACCAAAATATCATCAAAACACACAACTATGAATTTACCAATAAATGTACACAAAACATGATTCATCAATCGCATAAAAGTGCTTGGTGCATTAATGAGACCAAATGGCATAACAAGTCATTGATACAGACCATACTTAGTTTTGAACGTAGTTTTCCACTCATTTCCCTCTCTCATCTTAATTTATTGATATCCATTTTTCAAATCAATTTTAGAAAAGACACATGAACTATATAATTCATCTAACATGTCATCTATCCTAGGTATGAGATGACGATACTTTATAATCATTTTGTTGACCACTCAATAGCCAATACACATCCTCGGAGTCCCATCCTTCTTGGGTACAAGTAGAATAGGAACTGCACAGGGACTCATGCTTTCTCTCACATATTCTTTCAACATAAGTTCCTCTACCGGCCTTTTCCTTAAGATTACTCCTATATGCTTGCTAGTTTGGAATGGATGTGCCAAGGATAAAATCAATTTGATGGTGAAATCCTCTTTTAGGTGGTAATTTACTTGGAACATCCTCAGGGAATACTTCTTCAAATTCCTACAAAAGAGAAATAACAACACTAGATAAAGACGGGTCAAACTTGTTAGTGTTAAAATAAGCCTTTTTATACAAAAGTACAATCATAGGTTGTTTGGCATAAAATGCTCTTTTGACATCACTTTCTTTTGCATGGAGACTTTCTTCTATCTCTCTCTTGCATTTTCATTTTTTTCTCTTCTCTTTTCTGTTTCGGTTATCCCTTTCTTTTCAATCTCTCTTTTCTATTCACTCTCATTTTTAATCTTCAATTTATCCTTATAAGCTGGTTGCGGTGTTGATGGTACAAGAGTGGTGGGTTTTTCATTCATTACGAAGGAATTTTGGTTCTTAAAGCCATCATGCATAACTAGTCTGTCAAACTGTCATGGTCTTCCTAATGGAATATGGCCTGCATGCGTAGGTACAACATCATATAAAAAAACTTCATCATGGTACCTTTTGATAGAAAATGACACGAGCACTTGCTTATTTACCCAGACTTTACCACTCTAATTTAACCATTAAAGCTTGTAAAGCCTAGGATAATGCTTCATAGTAGGTAAATTCAGCTTTTCAACCATAATTGTAGTACAACTTCACCATCCATAATCATACTACATAATTTATCTTTGATGAAACAATATGTATGAAAGTTGTTATCTAGTTGCACCTCGTTCTCTTCCTTCACTTGCATATTCAATGCTCACCTTGTGATGAGAGCTACTTCATTAACCAAATACTCCTCTCCATCACTTTCACCCTCCGATGATGGCACAAAATCATCATTTGACTCACTTGCAGTCTCAACATCACCATTACCTCTCAATACCATTGCACGCTTATTTGGACATTGAGTTGCAATGTGACCCCTTCCCAAACACTTAAAACATTTAACATCTCTATTTCTACTTGGTTAGGGATCAGAATTACCTACCTCCTTGCTAGAACCCACATTCTTGCTCTTGGATTGCTCAGCTTTGGACTTGTGATTGGCCTTCTCGTCCTTTTAGTCCAATTTGGCTTTTAGGATGATGTAGAACCTGAATTCTGCCCAAACCATGTGGAACCTTTTCATTTAAGTTGTCTTTCAACTTTCATTGTCATGTGCACCATGTCTTCTAATTCTACGTAGTATTGCAATTTAACCACATTAGCTATGTCTCTATTTAGCCCTTGCAAAAATCGAGCCATGGTTCCCTCTTTATCTTCTTATACATTGGCCCTTATCATAGCAATCTCTATCTCCTTGTAGTAGTCCTCTACACTTTTGGTGCCTTGAGTGAGCCCTTGCAGCCTTTGGTACAAATCCCTATAATAGTGATTAAGGATAAACCTCCCCCTCATGATAGTCTTCATCTCCTGTCATGTATCAATAGGCCTGTCACAATTCTGTCTCGTAGTCAAAACAAGTTGATTCTACCAAATAATAGCATAATGGAGGAATTGTCATTTTAATGCTGCCCAAATCATGGTTATAGGTGCCTTACCTCCCAAAATCTCTCCAATCCTTTCTATTGTTGGAAAATTCTAACCATAGTAGCTTGATCATCAAATTCATCATCTTCTACATCATCTTCATGGTCATAGGCTCATCTCACTTGCCTTCTTGCATAAGGAACCTCATAGTCCCCTACCTCCTTTGAGGGATCAAGGTGCAATGAGATAACATCTTTCATATAAAGGTTTTGAGTAGGGATTTTTCTCCATTTCATCAAGCACTTTGAGAGATGGAGGAGGAGATGCCTCCTTATAAACGTTTTGAGTAGGGATTTTTCTTTGCCCAACTAATTGATCAAACTTTTTCCCTTGGTTGTGGACTCCTTTGGTTTTGAAGCGATCTGCCTTCCTTTAGATTCTGCGATGCTTTGAACTTGGACATGAATTTGCCAATTTTATTGAGGCAATGTCAAGTGCTTGAAGATGGCATGCATAAGAATTTTGTTACTTTAACTATAGAGGTAAGGCAGATAACATATGGGCTCCTCTGGTTGATGGGTTTTATAAAACCTTGTGATGTGGTGACGTTTGTTGACTCTTTTGAGTATGGCCCCATTTGCCCTAAGGGAACCTAGAATGCGGAAGTTAGAATGACTTAGGTGATGTTATCTTCATGTTTAGAGGAGTCCAGAGACTAGGAAACAAGGGGGGCAGGGGACACAAGTGGTGTTAGAGGGTTAGAGGGAGGGTCAAGGGAACTCATCCCTTTTAGGTCCTATGTCTAGGGGCCCAGTATGTAAGGTTGTTGGGATCAAATTTTATGCTTCAACACATGGCACATTAACTCATAACATTTATATTATGTTTCACGCATGGTAGATTCGGATAAAGTGTTCACTAGTGTTATAGTGGTGATGGTTGGGGTATCAGCATCTCTCCTTTCTCAGGGTACATTTCTAGTCAAGGGTTAGGTCTCCCTTTCTGCGAGTTGAGTTAGGAGATTACTTGGTTGAGGATTCACCACTACACCATGGCATTGCCTTCTCTGTAGAATAACAGGATGTCATCATAGGGGATGCCCATTGTGACAATCAAGCGCGAATGTCAAGAGGAATTTAATTTGGTTGATAAGGTATAGGTTGAGTTCTGTGAACAGGGATCATCTCACGACTCATGTTGGTGATTCTTTGCCTCTGCATTTAGGTCCCTCTATTAGAGGAAACAATAATCCTTCAATGCAAAGCAATAAGTGTCCTTGTGTCCATGGATTATCTGGCACGCCTTTTGTTGGTTTACTATTGTAGGATCCTTTTCAATAGCCCTGTCTTTGTGGCCGGCCTATGGGGGACTCTAGATGAAGGAGGGCTTCCGGGGCATTTTTATCAAATTTGGGAGGTAAGGCACCCACAGTACCTTTCCTTACACCTAGCATCGTGGAGAGGGGCAAGTTGGCCATGGCCCAGAGGATAAGCCTCAATAGCAATCCCATCATACCAGCCAGATCCTTTGGTCCCAGCTGGAGTAGTAAAAGGTGGCCCACCTCCATCGGCAGATTATCAAAGACCTAGGTGAGGAGTAGACCAAGTTTGTGTATAATGATCAATGTGAGGTCTTCCAAATTGGAGGTCTTCCAAGAGCAGGCGAGGGTGTAGCTGGAGCCTACAAAGAATCACTCAGCCAAGGACGTAGACTGGTCTAGCAATTACAATTTTCACAACTACACACGAGTTCTTTCGGGCAAGCTCAATGCTTGTGGACTTTAGCTCCATCAAGAGTACTTACAAGAGAGACATCCTTTTCCAGGTCTTTTTAAGGACCCAGGAGAGGACTATGCTAGACTGTCCTTTCCTACTAGGGATGACCCTCCTTCAGATCCAATCTCTAAAGATATAACTAGATCCAATTCCCTATAAAAATACACAAGTTAAGATAAAGAATTAAAATTTATTTTAATAAACTCAATTTTAAAATCAAATACAGAAAGTATTTTTTGTCATTTAGAAAAGATTTGTTTAGAAGCGATGATTTTAACATCTTTAGCAAAAACATCTTTTGTTACTTTATTATCTATCCTTAAAAAGAATTCTTGATTTAACAAATTATTTTCAAATTTTTGAATACATAACACAATAATTAAGATTTTTTTTTAATAGTAGAGGAATTAAATTCTATCCCCTCTTTATATGCTTGAAGTAAAATAAACTAATTGTTCCTTTGAATTAACCCTTTGTTTAAGAATTCCTCCATAACTCTTATTTGATGCATCAGTTTCAATTGTTTTAAAAGTATCAAGATGAGTGGGAGTTAAACATGACAGTTATTTTGTTTTTAATTTTATTTTCTCAATTACCTTTGTATGTTCATCTGTCCACTTGAGAGGATTTTTCTATAACCTATCAAACAAAGGCTTAGCATCATAAGCTTATTCTTTATAGAATTCTGAAATATAATTCAGACATCCTAAAAACCTTTGCGACTATTGTTTCTCTTTAATTTCATTAGGAAATTTAAAGGCAAATTCAATTGCTTGATCAATAGGAACAATAGTTCCATTTTCAACTAAGTGACTAAGGAACTTAACCCTCATTTGAAATAACTTCATTTTCTTGGTTGAAATTGCTAAATCAGCTTTTTCAATAACCTTTAAAAACAGGTTTAAATGTGGAGGTGCTGGTGCATGGTGGCAACATCACCAACATCTGCTGAGATCAGGGGGACAGCCCCCAATTCAGAGTTAGGTTCAGATGAAGGCACTCTTAATAGGCCAAATTTTGCTATTTGATTATGAGCAAACCTTTTTTGAACAATTTCAGAATTGTTACCAAGATACACATTCAGTTTCATCTTATACAGAAAAGTTCTTACAATTGCAAGCTAGATACAATTTGAATGAAACTGAAGCCTAGCAAGTTGTGCGTTATGTAAATGGATTGAATTATGGTGTTCAAGACCATTTGACCATGCAAAATCTTTGATCAGTTGATCAAGCTTAGAATTTGGTCTTAAGGGTAGAATGCATCATGCAATCCTCTCCTAGATCTAGAACTGGATCTGGTTATGGCTTTAGAGATTGGGTCTATACCAAATTCAAGATAAGAAACATTCTTTATCCAGAAGATTGGCAAGGGGAATCTCTGACTACAAAGAATTGAAAGAATGGTGGAAGGTTAAAACCTATAATTAATTCGATTATATCAATGCATGAGAAAAGGCCTTATTGTATGAAAATAGGCAAAGAAAATTTAGTTGGTTCATTTAGATACATCTTTTAAATGACCCAAAAGGATTTCCAAATTGGTTTAAAACCTAACTTTTCAAGTGGGGTTTACATCGTTTAACTCTACCCTATAAAGTCAAAATTGTCCATGAATAGTTTTGTGAAGCAAATGAAGAGGTTAAAGATCCATTGTTAATATTTGCAACCTGATATCATGTTTTGTGGATTATGAAATAGGACTACACCCTTATAGCTAAACAAGTTAATGTCCTAGATGTTGACATTAAACATGTTCCATGGCTAGTAAGATAGATTAATATTTGATGGTGGAAAAATTTTGACTTTTTGGATGACGGAGTCTATACAGGAAAAGGAGTCATTTGCATAAATTGACCTAAGGCTTCACCACTAAAGCCCACTCATACTAGTCTTGAAGAGGTATTAAAGACTTTAATGGAGTCTATATCAAAAGAAAACTTATTGAAAATGATGACTACTCTGCTCCAACTAGATCAAGACAACCAAGCTGACCCAGCTGAAAGTAGTCAGAGGCATATCAATGATGATATGATGCAAGATTCCTAGGACCTATATGAGTTGTAAAGGGAAAAAGGACAAACAACTTTCCATCAGAAGCAATTTTGGGAAAGTCCTTCACTAAAGTGAAGGCTAGTTTTAGGAAGTTCCATCAATAAAGTGACAGTTAATGAAAATACCTGAAATTAGCAAAGTGAGCCATTCAAAACAATCTTGTGTCTAAATGACGTAGGAAGAACCATGTCTATCGAAAGGCGATAGATTAACTTTTCTCACAAATGAGTCATATTGTGTGAATGACTCTATCAAATGAAAGGTGAAGTCTTGTTGGAAAGAAATTAAGAAACAATCTCTTTTTCATCAAATAAACCATTCAATACATGAAAGAAAAGCTAATCAAGATTAAAGGCAACTATGCTTAATGAACTTTAATCAAATCAAACTATAAAAGGTGTATTGATGCACTTATTAGAATGAATATAATGTTTGATGTATCCACAAATGCTAGCTTCACGATAATTTTGTATGAATGTCTCATTGGTTATGGAGGAATCAATTTATAACACAACCCCCATTAAGGTCTTTAAATATAACATGAGTATTTACTATTATACACAAGAGTGGTAGTTAAGTTTTTGCTACAAAGGGAGGAGGAGGAGGAGAGATATTACAAAAGAGGGAGAGAGAAGTAAATTGGACTCTGCCTCCCTTAAACTTTAAAGGTCTATTCATACATGGAAAAAGGTGATAACCATCATGGGAGGAATCTACTTTTTTAAGGGGAATGCTCCATTATTTTTCACTATCCTCCACTTGTGTTAAAGTAGTTTTATTAAAGCTGTCCCATTTCACCTTGTCCACTGAAAGTGGTTTTGTCCTTCTTCTCTTCATAACTCATATGGGTCCTAGGAATTTTGCATAATATCATCATTGAGGTTCTTTTGACTACTTTCTCCTTGGTCGGCTTGAGTGTCTTCATCTAGTTGAAGCAAATTAACCATCATTTCTAATAACCACTCTTTTGATATAGACTCTATTAAAGTCTTTAGTATCTCATTGGGACTAGTGGGAGTCAGCTTTGGTGGTGGAGCTTTAGGTCTATTTAAACAAATAATTTCTTTGCTTGTATAGACTCCATTGTTGAAAAAGTCAAAATTTTCCCACCATTAGATATTAATTTGTTTTGCTAATCATGGAACATGTTTAATGTCCACATCTAAGATATTAGCTTATTTAACCATAATGGTAAAGTCCCATTTAATAATCCATGGAACATGACACCAGAAATATCAAAATGGCTTAGTCCCATTTCAATACAACCTTGGTAGTTTAAATCCATTATGGTCTGTCAAACAAAGGACTCATTGATTCAATGACACAAAATGGTCATGAAATTAAGTTTTGTGTCTACAACAAACATTAGATTCCTTGCAATAAGCATGTCAATAGACCTTTCCTAGTCTTAATCCATTGAAGGCCATCAAACATAGGTGTGATTGATTTTATTAGAATTTATTACATGGCTTGAATTATTATTTTCTTGAAAGATAAAATTATCACTTCATTTTTGCAAACATTGCTTCTCCTTTCATTACAAGGAGATATTCACACAAAATGATGATGAAATTATCCATTGTGTTAACACCAAATCTTGCAACAACTATGTTAATACACCTTCAGTAATTTAAATCCATTCAAGTGGATAAAACATGAGTTTTTGATCTTAATTAGCTTTCCTTGCATGATTTGAGTGGTTCATAACCTTATAATGTATCTTGTGAATAATCATTGGATTTTACGAAGTAGGCGTCATATCGAATCCTTTAGTTTGAATATCCAAACATAGAGCATGTATCAAATTAGGATCTAATAATGATAGGGTAAAATCAAAAAGAAAAAGAGAACTAAATAGACCTATCACAAAGGGTAGATTCAATTACTCCTACTAAGGAGCCATGGAAATGTTTATGTCTCTTATCTTTAACATATATAATTGCTAAGTTATTTAAATCTAGTCTAGTAGTAAGTTTTAATGATACTTGTACCATCCCAAGATGGATAAATTTGTACTTTTATTGATGTAAGCTAATAAGCCCCTTGAATAGTAAAAAGAAATCATTGTAATCCTAAGTTGAGGGTAAAGCTTCTTCTATAGTTTTAATAACATAATCAACTCTAGAAAAGAAATATCCTCGTTTATAAATATGGGAAGACAAAAAAAAAAAGTCTAATTCTACAAATAATTATTATCTAAATTTACACTAATTATTATTTCTTTATTCCTATTCCTAAAAGAACTATCATCTTTAAATAGTCAATTAGGTCTTAACCTATCCATGACTCACCATATCACTATCAACATCTTAAGCCACAATTGATGAGAAGCTTAGAGATGATGCGCAAAAGGCTTCAAAGGATGCAAGTGGTCCATTGCACATTCTAAGAGGCCTAAGAACACAAGCTAGAGCCAAAAAGATGAAAGAAGCACTAAATGGGTTGATTGAAGACATTCAGGTCAACAAAGCTACAAATGGTGCGAATTCAAGCTTGAAAGAGAGTCAAGGCCTTATTAATATGATCAGAGTAATTAACAAGCTAGGGCTAAGTAATAGCATTCAATCCTAAAGAGGAGTTTATTCTAATTAAGTGTTTGTTATAAAAGTGAAAGTTTTCTATGTAAGAATTTGTCCTAGATAAGAGTTTATCTTAAATAAAGATTTGTCTAAATAGGAATTTATGCCTCTTTAGGATTGCTATCTTAGCCTATAAATAGGCACCACCTTGCAAGCTCTAAAACATCAGACAACTTTAAGAGAAATAAAAAGTAAGGGTATTCTCTTTTTGTTCTTTTGGGAACTAAAGAATTTATCAAGAAGTACCTCTTCTTGTGGTGTTCAACTCCACTTATCACACCTAATTCCCTTCTTTTCTAGAGTGTGGCATTTATATCCTTATTAAATACCCTAACTTTGTGTTCTTTCGATCATATTCCTTCAAATCTTGGGTTTGGGGTTTGTGTTATTAAAATTTGACTTAGCTTTCTTGGATATTCTTTGATTTCTCGTGTGTGTTGGGTCCCTAAGCCATATCTTTTGATGTAGAAAACCCCAAAAAGACATGGCTTAGGGACCCAACACACACGAGAAATGAAAGAATATCTAGGAAAGCTAAATCAGAATGTATTAAGATAAACCCTAGACCTAACATTCAAAGGAACACAAACCTAGGGTATTTAAGAAGGATATGGATATCACATTCTAGAAAAGTAAGGAATTGAGAGTGATAAGTCGAGTTGAATGCCATAAGAAGAGGTACCTTTTAATAAGTTTGTTAGTTCTCAGAAGAACCAAAGGAGAAAACCCTTGCTTTTTATTTCTCTCAAAGTTGTCTAATGATCCAGAGCATACCAAGAGGTGCCTATTTATAAGCCAAGATAGCAATCCTAAAGAGGCACAAATTTCTACTTAGGGAAAATCCTTATTTAGGAAGAATTCCTATCTAGGGACAAATTCTTACACAGATAATAAACTCCTAATTAAGAGTGAATGATATTACTTAGTCCTGACCCATTAAGTACTCTAGTCATATTAATAAGGCCTTGACTCTTTTTCAAGCTTAAATTCATGTCATTTGAAGCTTGGTTGGCTTGAATGTCCTTAATCAGCCCATTTAGTACTTCTTTCATCTTTTTGGCTCTAGCTCGTGTTATTAGGCCTTCTAAAATGTGCAATGGACCTCTTACATCATTTGAAGCCTTTCACCTATCATCTCTAAGCTTCTAATCATTTCCCCTCTCCTCAAAAGGATTTGTCCTCAAATCATCACCTATATCAAAAGGGGAAAGATTAGAAACATTAAATGTTGCACTCATATTATACTCACCAGGAAGGTCCAACTTATAAGCATTGTCATTAATTTGTATTACAACTTGAAATGGACCATCTCCTCTAGGTTATAGCTTTAAACACCTCTGAGCTAGGAACTGTTCCTTGTGCATATGCACCCAAACCCAATCACCAGGTTTAAAGGCCACCTTCTTTCGCCTTTTGTTGACATGGGATGCATATTGCTCAATTTTTTTTTCAAGATGTTGCTGCACCTTCACATGCAATTTTTTTACCATGTCAACCTTATGTTCACCATCTAAGTTAGCATACTCATCAACTAGTATAGGTACCAAATCCAAAGGTGTTAATGAATTAACATAATATACAATTTCAAATAGAGAGTAACTAGTAGTAGAATGAACACTCCAATTATATGCAAATTCAACATTCTGTAAACAATCTTCCCATGTTTTCAAATTCGTTCGAATAATAGCATGCAAAAGAGTAGAAAGAGTTCGATTAACCACCTCAGTTTGCCTATTAGTTTTTGGATGACAAGTAGTTGAAAACAATAGATTAGTACCTAACTTACCCCATAGGGTCTTCCAGAAGTAACTTAAGAACTTTATACCCTAATCTAAAACAATGCTCCATGGCATGCCATGCAAACATACTACTTCTCTAAAGAATAAGTCAGCCACATTGCTTGCATCATTAGTTTTATGGCATAGGATAAAGTGTGTCATCTTTGAGAATCTATCAACAACAATAAATACAAAATCCCTACACCTTTTTTATCATGGCAACCATAGTACAAAGTCCATAGATAAATAAACCCAAGGATGGCTAGGTATGGGTAAGGGGGTATATAGGCCATGGGGTAAAACTCTAAATTTAGCTTATTTGCATGTTATGCATTTCTCACATATACTCTCAACATCTCATTTCATGTGTGGCCAAAAGAAATGTTTAGTTAGGACATCTAGGGTTTTCCTAACTCTGAAATGTCCCATTAGACCACCCTTATGAGCTTCTCTCACAACCAACTCCCTCAAAGAACTCATAGGCACACATAAATAATTTTCCTTAAATAAGAAACCCCCATGCCTATAAAACTTCTCAAAGGCTAACTTCTCATACGCTCCATACACATTAGCAAAGTCAGGATCATTCACATATAAATCTTTAATATATTCAAATTCTAATAATTTTGTAGTAAGTGGAGAGATTAAAGCATACTTGCGAGATAATGCATTAGCTATCACATTTCCTTACCTTGTTTATATTTGATGATGTAGGGAAAGGTCTCCATGAATTCAATCCACTTGGCATGTCTTTTGTTCAACTTTCCTTGTCCCTTTAAGTGCTTTAAGGATTCATGGTCAGTATGGATGACAAACTCCTTAGACCAAAGGTAATGTTGCCATGTCTCTAAAGCCCATACCAATGCATACATCTCTTTATCATAAGTAGGATAATTAAGGCTTGCTCCACTTAGCTTTTCACTAATGTAGGCAATTGGGCACCTTTCTTGCAGCAAAATAGCTCTAATGCCAATACTTAAAGCATCGCACTCAATCTCAAAAGTTTTTGTAAAGTGAGGTAAAGCCAGTAAGGTTGCAGAACTTAATTTTTCCTTGTTGCAATTAAAAGCCTTGTCTTGATCACTACCCCACCTAAAACTCATGTTCTTTTTGATTATCTCAATGAGTGGTGGAGCAATGGTGCTAAAGTCCCTAACAAAGCATCTATAGAAACTAGCTAGGCCATGAAAGCTACACATATCACTAATTGACTTAAGTGTAGGCCAATCTCAAAAGTTTTTGCAAAGTCAAGTAAAGCCAATAAAGGTGCAAAACTTAATTTGCTTTGTTATCACTTAAGTCAAAAGTAAAGCCAATAGTGGAAAATAATGGAGCATTCCACTTAAAAAGCTAAATTCCTCCTATGATGGTTATCACTTTTTTTCATGTATAAGTAGACCTCTCATAGGCTAAGGGAGGTAGAGTCTAATTTGCTTCTCCCTCCCTCTTTTGTAATCTCTCCTCCTCTCCTCCCCCCTTTGTAACAAAAACTTGTGACAACATTTGGTGTTTAATGAAAGCTTTATTTCTATAAGTATCCTTTTCTTGCCTTTATTAACTTCTTTTCATTTGTGTATTTCTATACATGTTTTATACATCTTTGTGTTTGATCCTATGCTATTAAGACAATAATGGTTTTAAAGCCAAGGTTTCTAAAGGACTATTGATCTTTTAAATATTCAAAGTTTAAACTTATCTGTGACTCATTATTAAAACCCTAAGTTGTGCTACCTTTCTACTTGTATTAGTTGTGATTGAGCATGTAGGGTTGTGGCTTAAGATGTTGATAGTGATATAATGAGACATTGATAGGTTAAGACTTGATAGATTATTTAGAAGTGAGAGTTTTTCTAGGAATAAGGAAATAGTAATTATTGAAATTTTAGATAATAATTACTTACAAAATTGAACTCTTCCTTCTTTATCTTCTTCCTAGGTTTATAAGCAAGGAAGTTTCTTTTCTAAGATTGATTATGTTATTGAAACTATTAAAGAAACTTTACCCTTAACTTAGGGTTATAATCATTTTTTTCTGTTATCTTAGGAGTTTATTAGCTCACACCAATAAAAGTATAAATTTATTCATATTGGAATGTTACAAGTAGCATTAAACAATCTAAGTACAAAATTGTATTATCGTAGACCTACCTTAGTTAACCTCTTATTAGAGGAACAATTTGAATACAATTATGTACAATACAATGGGTTATCCACCAAAAAGATATCCTAAAAAATTTAAGAAAAAGAGTTATAAACACATACCTCAAAAGAAATCTTTTTATGAAAAAGAAAAATCGAAAGAAAAAAAAGGCCTATTTCACAGAAAAGGAAAAAGAAAATGATTATTTGTTATAAATGCAAAAAGCAAACAATTATTTGTTATAAATGCAAAAGAAAAAAAGAACAGTTAAAAAAATATTTTCATCTATCTCAAAATGAGACTAGGGTTAAAGAACAAAAAAAGATTACAGTTTAAAAACTATTATTCAAAGAGTTAGAAATAACCATTCTAGTTAAAAAACTAAACAAATAGCAACAAAACCTTCTATTAGTAAGCTTAAATTTGAAATTAGTTAGTTAAAAATTAAGATAAAAGGATTGAAAGAAAGAGTATTAGTACTGGAATCATGACCAAAAAGGATAAAGATTCTTCTGATACTCCAAGTACTTCTTTAAAAGAAGAATTAAGTACTCTCCAATATGTCAACCTAATTGATAAGGTTATTACCAATAAATGACATAGTCAAATTAGTGTAGTAGTCAATAAAGAATATATTTTTTCTATAGTAGCCTTAATAGATTCAAGTGCTAATATGAACTTTATTAATGAAGGGATAGTTCTTTCAAAATACTTTTCAAAAACAATAGAAGTGTTAAACACTATAGACAAAAGCAAGCTTATTATTAAATCTAAATTATCTCAAGCTGCTTTATACAATGAAGGAATTTGTATTGAAATTTCATTTTTACTAGTTAAAAACCTGTCATATGACATTATTTTGAGAAATCCTTTTCTATATATGTTGTATCATATCAAGGAGATTAGTGATAAAGGGATTTCCTCAAAAATAGATGGAAAACTTATTAGTTTTAAATTTATATCTACTCCTCAATATAAGGACACAAATTTACTTCAAAAACAATAAGAAGAAAAGAGAGATTTATTCAATCTCTTCAAAATGAAGTAAAAATAAACACTTACAAGAAAAATTAATACTTTGTTATTTAAGTTAGGATATAGAAAATTAAAGAAGGTTAGAAACATTAGTAGTCTATGCAGAGATTCCTACTACCTTTTGGAATAGGAAAAGGGCTTATTAGAAAAAGTAACAGCCTTAGAGTTGCCTAACATTTTATATTGAAAATGCTATAGAAGTGGAATGAGGGGTTCAAAATTAGTTATTAATTACTAACCTTTAAATAAGACCTTAAGACGTATTTGGTATCCTGTACCTAATAAGAAAGACTTGCTTAATAAGCTTTATGAAACCTAAGTATTTTCAAAATTAATATGAAATTTAGTTATTAGCAAATCCAATTCACAAAAAAGATAATCTAAAACAACATTTTTGTATCATTTGGCATTATGAATGGAATGTAATGCCTTTGGGGTTAAAAAATGCACCTTCTAAATTTCGAAAGATTATGGATGAAATATTTAATATTTATACAACATTTACTATTATTTAATTAATGATATGTTAGCATTTTTTAACACAATAGAACAATGTTTCAAGCATTTAAACCTATTTTTAAAGGTTATTGAAAAGTTAGATCAGCTGTATTAGCTAAAAAGATGAAGTTCTTCCAAACCAGGGTTAGATTCCTTAGTCACTTCATTGAAAATGGTACTATTATTCTATTGACTAAGTAATTGAGTTTACCTCTAAAATTTCCTAATGAAATTGGAGAAAAGCAAAAATTTTGCAAAGGTTTTTAGATGTTTAAATTATATTTCAAAATTTTATAAGTAATTAGCGTATGATGCTAAGCCTTTATTGAAAGATCAAAGAAAAATCCTCCAGAATGGGTAGATAAGCATAGTAAGGTAGTTAAGAAAATAAAATTAGAAACCAATAAATTGTCATGTTTAACTCCTCCTCATCTTGATACTTTAAAATAATTGAAATTGATGCATTAGATAAGGGTTATAGAGGAATCCTTAAGCAAAGGATTAATTCAAAAGAATAGCTTGTTTGTTTCACTTCAAGAATCTAGATGATGAGAACCTTATAGGTGATGGGGGAAGGCTTCAAAGGATGCAAGAGGTCCATTGCAATTCCAGAAGGCTCACTAACACAAGCCAGAGCCAAAAAAGATGAAAAGAAGCACTAAATGGGCTGATTAAGGATGTTAGGCCAACTAAGCTTTAAAGGGTGCGAATTCAAGGTTGAAAGAGAGTCCCAAGTCTTATTAATATGATTGGAGTAACTAACAAGTCAAGGCTAAGTAATAGCATTCATTCCTAAATAGGAGTTTATTATTTGTGTAAGAATTTGTCCCTAGATAGGAATTCCTTTAAATAAGGATTTGTCCTAAGGTAGGAATTTATGCCTCTTTAGGATTGCTATCTTAGCCTATAAATAGGCACCCCTTGTAAGCTTTGGAAAATCAAACTTCTTTTGAGTGAAATAGAAAGCAAGGTTTTTCTCCCTAGGTTCTTTTTGAGAATTAAAAAACTTATCAAAAGGTACTTCTTTTTATGGCATTCAAATTGACTTATCACTCCTAATTCCTTTCTTTTTTGGAGTGTAGCATCCATATCCTTCTTAAATACCCTAGGTTCATGTTCCTTTGAATGTTAGGTCTAGGGTTTATGTCATTAAAGTTTTGATTAGCTTTCTTATTGTTCTTGGATTGCTTTGTGTGCATTAGGTCCCTAAGCCACGTCTTTTTGGGGTTTTCTGCATTAGTGGTATCAAAGCCTAGCTCTAAATCAGGTTAATCAACTCATTCTTCAAATTTCTACCTTGTGATTTATTATTTTTATTTAGTTTGTCTATTAATGCATTACCATTCAATGCACTAATTTGTTTGTTTACAATCCTTTTCTTTTACTTGTTTATTTGAGATCATAACTATAAAAAATGTGCTAATTTCAATCCCAATTGTTGTGTCTATGTATTTTACTATTGTTTGTGTTGAGCAAAGAAAAGAAATAAAAAAAGCAACAAAAAAAGAGAAAAGAAAGAAAGGAACAAAAGAGAAGAAGGGATCAAATTCATTCAAACCTTTCCCTACATCATCAAGTATAAATAGGATGATGATTTGAGGACAAATCCTTTCAAGAGAGGAGGAATGATTGAGAATCCTAGAGGGGATGGGTGGAAGGCTTCAAAGGATTTAAGAGGTCCCATTACACATTTCAGAAGACCTAATAACACGAGCTAGAGCCAGAAAGATGAAAGAAGCACTAAATGGGCTAATTGAGACATTTAGGCCAATCAAACTTCAAATGGTGTGAATTCAAGCTTGAAAGAGAGTGTAGGCCTTATTAATATGATTGGAGTACTTAATGGGTCAAGGCTAAGTAATTCATTCCTAAATAGGAGTTTATTGTCTATGTAAGAATTTGTCCCTAGATAGGAATTCCTGTCAAATAAGGATTTGTCCTAAGTAGGAATTTGTGCCTTTTTAGGATTGCTATCTTAGCCTATAAATAGGCACCCCTTGTAAGCTCTGGAAAATCATATTTCTTTTGAGTGAAATAGAAAGCAAGGGTTTTTCTCCCTTGATTTCTTTTTTAGAACTAAAGAACTTATCAAGAGGTACTTCTTTGTGGTGTTCAAATTGACTTATCACTCCCAATTCCTTTCTTTTCTAGAGTGTGAAATCCATATCCTTCTTAAATACCCTAGGTTCATGTTCCTTTGAATGTTAGGTTTAGGGTTTGTGTTATTAAAGTCTGATTTAGCTTTCTTGGCTGTTCTTGGATTCTTTGTGTGCATTGGGTCCCTAAGCCATGTTTTTTTGGGGTTTTCTACATCACTAGAAGAGAGGTCAAGTTAATTACTCTACTATTAAAAAATAAATCTTAACTATTGTGCTATGTGTTCAAAAATTTGTTGTTCAATGAATGTTTTATTTTTGTAAGTATTCTCTTCTAGCCTTTATTATCGTCCTTTCATTAGTTTGTTTCTATACATGTTCTATACATCTCTGTGTGTGATTCTGTGCTATCATGGCAAGAATGTTATTAGAGCCAAGGTTCCTAGAGGAATATTGATCTTTTAAATAATTCAAAGTTTAAACTTATCTATGACTCATTCTTGAAACCCTTAGAGGCATTGCCTTTGTACCCGTATTAGTTGTATTTATGCATGTAGGGTTGTAGCTTAAGATATTGATAGTGATATAATGAGGCATGGATAGGCTAAGTCTTGATAGATTATTTAGATGTGATAATTTTTCTAGGAAAAGAAATAGTAATTAGTGAAAATTTGGATAATAATTACTTACAAAGCTAGACTCTTCCTTCTCATCTTCTTCCTAGGTTTATAAATAAGGAAGTTTCTTTTCTAAGGTTGATTGTGGCATTAAAACTATTGAAAAACCTTTACCCTTAACTTAGGATTATAATGATTTCTTTTTGCTATTTAGGAAGCTTATTATTAGCTCACACTAATAAAGTAATAAATTATCCATATAGGAATGGTGTAAGTAGTTATTAAAATTTGCTACTACACTATTTTTAAATAACTCGCAGCAATTATATGTATAGAGATAAAAATATAATCATTTCCATGACTCCTTATTAGGAGTAATTAAATCCACTCTAAGTGCACACTTTATGTTTGGATAGTAAAATTGAAAGATTTGATATGATGCCTGCTTCAAAAAATCTATTCTTATTTACACAATAAATTATAAGGTTATGAACACCATTGTCCTAGGAATTAAAGAGATTCATAAGATATGCTGATAAAAGGACTACTACATTATTTTTGACTAATGTAATGATTCCTAAAATAATAGCTTGGATTAGGTTAAATTACCCAAAAAAATAGGTATTAGAAAAAATTGTTGAACCTGTTAAATAAAATAATAGACAAGTGGAAGAAGTAATTGAATTCCAATATGGGGATGTCAAAATCCAATTTGGTCCATCTAAAAGTGTGAGGTTAAACCTCGAAAAGGAAAAGAAAGGTTAAACCTAGATTTTTTACCTACTTAATACCAATCACTAAGTTGGAACATATTAGAAGAATAAGAGCATAGGTTAGTCAACTAATGAGAACCTTAGAGATGATGGATGGAAGGCTTCAAAGGATGCAAGAGGTCCATTGCACATTCTAAAAGGCCTAATAACATAAGCTAGAGCCAAAATGATGAAAGAAGCACTAAATGGGCTGCTTGAGGATATTCAAGTCAACCCAGTTACAAATGGTGTGAATTCAAGCTTGGAAGAGAGTTAAGGCTTTATTAATATGATTGGAGTACTTAATAGGTCAAGACTAAGTAATAACATTACTCTTAAATATTAGTTTATCCTAAATAAGTGATTGTATGAAAGTGAGTTTTCTGTGTAAGAATTTTTCCTACATTGGAATTCCTCCTAAATAAGGATTTGTCTTAAATAGGATTTATGCCTCTTTAGGATTACTATCTTAGCCTATAAATAGACACCTTGTTGTAAGCTCTAGAAGATCAAACAACTTTGAGAGAAATAAAAAGCATGAGTTTTCTCCTTTGGTTGTTTTGAGAATTAAAGAACTTATTAAGAAGTACCTCTTTTATGGCGTTCAACTTGATTTATCACTCCCAATTCCTTTCTTTTTTGGAATGTAGCATTCATATCCTTCTTAAATACCCTAGCTTCATGCTCCTTTGAATGTTAGGTCTAGGGTTTGTGTTACTATAGTCTAATTTAGCTTTCTTGGATATTTATTGATTCTTGTATGTGTTGGGTCCCTAATCCATGTGTTATAGGGTTTTCTGCATCATCAACCCTAGTATAAAGTGACTTCCTCCATTAACTCTGCTTCTATGGTTAATGAACCACTAGACACACTTGGTCAGTTCCTAGGCCTAGGTCTCCTCTCTTGATATGGGATATCAGGATGAAATTAGGAGTGTTTATGTCCTAGAAATAGTTAATGAGATAGACAAAAAGTAAGAGAGTTATTTTACTCTTTGAAAATAGTATAAAAGAAATAGTTTTTTCATGACCTTTAATGAAAAAGAAAAACGAAGAAGCTATTGGTTGGTAAATGCCATAGATATATAATAATCAAATGGGGCATTAGACATATTCACTTATATGAAAAGGTGTATAAACTAAAAAAAAACAAAACAAAAAAAAACCCTTTCCTTAATTAACTGTACCCCCTAGAATGCATGGTTCTTGAAAAAGCATATCAAGAATACATAAAGAAAAAGGGTTAATAGTATTCACCAACTTGCTTTTAATTAAAGTATAAAAATAAAAGATCGTGAAGTTATAATTTCACCTTATAAAGAGGTATCCCCTACTAGTGTTATTATGGAGCAAGAAAACTCTACTAATCTTATCTTTAATCTATTGGAAATTAGTCTAATAGAATTGAAGAAAAGATAGAAGAGGTAGCTTAGAAAACTCTGAAACTTTTTGGTGAAACTAAAAATGGAAAAAACATGTCATTAGAGGAAATAAATTACAATATTTCAGGTAAAAATTTTGAAAAAAATAGAATTAGTCGATGAAATAATAAAGTTAAAAACTTAGGATTAAAGAAAAAGATACTCTTGTATTAGGAAAAGAGGAAGAAATTACAGAAGAAGAAAATAGAGGCTAAAGATTATGTGGAGAAAATTCAAGAAATGTTCTTATCAGAACAAAACCTAAGTCAAAATATTCATCACCTTTTAATAAATGGAAAATATGGAAATAATAAGATAAACTTTTAGTAAACTCCCTGCAAAATTGTATTATCCTAGGCTTAACCTAGTTGACCTCTTATTAGAGGAACAATTTGAGTACAATTATGTACAATACAATGGTAGCAACATCGTAGAATGGAATTTAGATGGAATATTAGAAAATCAAAATTTCATCCTACTACATTATGTAAAGATGTTCGCTACTGCTGCAAAAATTAAAGGAGGTAATTCTGAATCTCACATAGCAAGATTTATAATAAATGGATTTACTGGATAGTTTAAAAGCTGGTGGGATTTTTATTTAACAAATGAAGGTAAAACTCAAATATTTAATTTTATTAAAATAGAACAAGGCATGCAAACATTTGATAGTGTTAATACACTAATTTATATTATTACTAATCATTTTATTGGTTTAGCCATCTTATTGGTAGACAAGGCATATGAACAACTCATTAATTTGAGATGTCTGTATTTATCCCATTTTAGGTGGTACAAAGATGTCTTCTTCTCTAAAGNTGGTGGGATTTTTATTTAACAAATGAAGGTAAAACTCAAATATTTAATTTTATTAAAATAGAACAAGGCATGCAAACATTTGATAGTGTTAATACACTAATTTATATTATTACTAATCATTTTATTGGTTTAGCCATCTTATTGGTAGACAAGGCATATGAACAACTCATTAATTTGAGATGTCTGTATTTATCCCATTTTAGGTGGTACAAAGATGTCTTCTTCTCTAAAGTTTTTACTAAGGAAGATAGCCAGAGTTTTTTTTTGGAAAGGGAAGTTTTTGTCTATGTTACCTACCATGTTTTCTAAAAGAGTAAAAATAGGTTAAATCCTATCATGGTGAAGTTATTGATAACTCTAGTTACACATATAAAGAATTAGTTGCTAAAAATGGTAACTGAAGGAGTTAAACTTTGTAATGAAATAAAACTACATAGGCAATTGACAGAATGAAAAGCCTTATGGAAAAAAGCCTTAGGAGGACTTTTGGTGAACAAAATGGGTTATCCATCTATGAGATATCATTAAAAAATTTAAGAAAATCATACCTCAAAAAGAAATCCTTTTATGGAAAAGGAAAATCAAAAGGAAAGAAAAGGTCTATTTCATAGAAAAAGAAAAAAAAAGATTGTTTGTTATATAATGCAGATAATAAGGTATTATTCTAATAAATGTAAAATGAAACAGAAAATTTAAGAATTATTAGTAGATAAGATCTTAAAAAGGTCATTAATGCACATATCTTCTTATCAAAAGATAAATCTGAGGAATCAGAGTTAGAGGTAGACTTACTTAAGGAAGAGACTTCCTCTAAAGAAGAATTTGATAATAGTTGTGACAGTCGATGCAACTATTATCAAATTTTTATATAAAAGGAACAACTTATTAGTCCTTAAAAAAGAAGATAATCTGATATTGGACTTATTGATAAGATTATAGATCTAAAAGAAAAAAGAGAAAAGTTAGAAAAATATCTTCATCTATCTCAAAATGAGGCTACTATTAAAGAACTAGAGGAAGATTACAATTTAAAAATTGTTATTCAAAGAGTTAGAAATAACCATTCTAGTCTAAAAATTAGAAAAACAACAATAGAACTTTCTATTAAAGAACTTAAAGCTGAAATTAATCAGCTAAAAGTTGAGATAAAAAGATTGAAAGAAAAAGTATCAATATTGGAATCTGTGACCAAAAAAGACAAAGATCCTTCTAATACTCTGAGTACTTCTTTAAAAGAAGAATTAAGCACCCTTCAATATGTCAACCTAATTGATATGGTTATTACCCATAAATGGCATACTTAGATTTTTGTAGTAGTCAATAAAGAATATATCTCTTCTAACAGTAACCTTAATAGATTCAAGTGTTGATATGAACTATATTAATGAAACGATAGTTCCTTCAAGATATTTTTCAAAAACAACAGAAGTGTTAAATAGTACCAACAAAAGCAAGCTTATTATTAAATATAAACTTTCTCAAGTTGCTATATGTAATGAAAGAATTTGTATTGAAATTCCATTTATACTTTGTTAAAAACCTATTAAAAGATGTTATTTTAGAAAATCCTTTCTTGTATATGTTGTATCCTATCAAGGAGATTTATGATAAAGGTATTTCCTCATAAATAGATGGAAACTTATTATTTTTAAATTTATATCTACTCCTCAATATAGGGAGACAGAATTTACTTCCAAAAACAAGAAGAAGAAAAGAGAGATTTATTCAATCTCTTCAAAATGAATTTAAAAATAAACACTTATAAGAAAAAATTAATACTCTTGTTATTCAAGTTAGGATATAGGAAATTCAAAAAAGGTTAGAAACATTAGTAGTCTATGTAGAGATTTCCATTGCCTTTTGGAATAGGAAAAAACATGTGATAGAATTGTTATATGAAGCAACTTTTAATGAAAGTCAAATTCCTACTAAGGCCTGACTCATAGTCATAAGGACAATGCATTTAAAGATCTGTAAAAAAGAAATAAATGATCTCTTAAAGAAAAGGGCTTATTAAAAAAAGTAATAGCTCTTAGAGTTGCCTAGCATTTTATGTTAAAAATGCTGCAGAAGTGGTATGAGGGGTTCCAAAATTAGTTATTAATTACAAACCTTTAAATAAGACCTTAAGATGGATTAGGTTTCCTATACCTAATAAGAAAGATTTGCTTAATAGGCTTTATGAAGCCTAAGTATTTTCAAAATTTTATAAGAAATCTGGTTATTAGTAGCTCTAGATTTATAAAAAAAGATAAATATATAACAACATTTACAGTACCATTTAGGCATTATATTGCTATATAATGCTTTTTTAGTTAAAAAATGTACCCTCTAAATTCCAAAAGTTGAAAAAGTTGGATTAGTCATATTAGTGAAAAAGATGAAGTTATTCCAAACCAGAGTTAGATTACTTGGTCACTTCATTGAAAATGATATTATTATTCTTATTGACTGAGTAATCGAGTTTGCCTCTAAATTTCCTAATGAAATTGGAGAAAAGCAACAATTGTAAAGGTTTTTAAGATGTTTAAATTATATTTCAGAATTTTATAAGTAATTAGCTTATGAAGCTAAGTCTTTATTTGAAAGATCAAAGAAAAATCCTCTTGAATGGGTGGATGTGCATACTAAGGTAGTTAAGAAAATAAAATTAAAAACCAAAAATTGCCATGTTTAACTCTTCCTCATCCTAATACTTTTAAAATAATTGAAATTGATGCATCAGATAAGGGTTATGGAGGAATCCTTAAGCAAAGGATTAATTCAAAAGAACAACATGTTTGTTTCACTTCAAGAGTTTGGAAGAAAGGTAAAGTTAATTACTTTACTATAAAAAAAGAAATCTTAGTTGTTGTGCTATGTATTCAAAAATTTGAAAGTGATATGTTGAATCAAAAATTCCCTTTAAGAATTGATTGTAAGGCAACAAAGGATGTCTTTAGTGAAGATGTTAAAAACCTTTCCTTCAAATAAATCTTTGCAAGATGGCAAGGAATACTTTCTATGTTTGACTTTGATATTCAGTTTATTAAAGGAAATTCTAATTCTTTACTAGATTTCCAAACTCGTGAATTTTTGTAGGGAACTAGAAAATGAGTAAAAGACCTCATACAAGGGCTTTAGTCTCTAACAAAGGTTGTTAATTTACTAACTAAAGGGGCAGTTGTATGAGAAAAAGAAGTTGATAAACTTCGTGATGATGCTTATGAGCAAGTTTTGGATAAATCCATCACATATCCTTTAATTCCTAAGCATATAAACTTTTTATGCTCAGCTCAGACCTAATGGGGTAACATGGTTTTATCTTAAAGATGAAATGTATCCTTAAAATAATGTAAAAGATTGCTTATATTATCAATAGATACTTTTGAAATAGGCTTGGTGGCTATTGAACCTATAAAAAGAGGATCTAGAAGTGGATCTGGTTATGGCTTTATAGATTGGGCCTTTGCTAAATTTAAGGTAAAGAAAATTCCTTATCCAAAAGACTAGCAAATAGATCTCTTTAGTTACCATGAATTAAAAGAATGGAAGGTTGAAACCTACAATTACTTCGATTATGTCAAAGTATGGGGAAAAGCCCTATTATATGAAGACAAGTAGAGAAAATTAAATTGGTTCATTAAAATACATCTTCCTAATGACCCAAAAAGATTTCCAAATTGGTTTAAAATCTGGTTTTTTAAGTGGGGCTTACATCATTTGACTTTACCCTATAAAGTAAGAATTATTTATGAATAGTTTTGTGTAACAAACAAAGTGGTTAAAGTGAGGAACACTGCACAGCACTACTCATTGAGCAATATGAGACATAAGAGGGTAGTAAAATAACTTTATTACTTTTAGCTCTATTTATTTGTGGAACTAAATGAAATGTGATTAGTGCACTTTTTTCCATGCTTTAATATAGTCAAAATAATTATAAGATTTAACTTTCAACCATTCTTTGAGATCTTAGGTGGCAAATAGACATGCTTGCCAATTTTCAAGATAAAGAACTTTCTTTATCTTAGACTTAGCATACACCCATTCTTTATAATCATAGCCTATACTAGTACCTCTTTCTATGGGTTCAATAACCACTAAAGGAACTATCCTTTCATTGATACAATTCATATTAGCATCTGAATCAATTAAGGTTATAGTAGAGAAGATATACTCCTTATTGACTACTACAGTAATCTAAGTATGCCATTTATAGGTAATAACCCTATCAATTAAGTTGACATATTAGAGGGTGCTTAATTTTTCTTTTAAAGAAGTATTTGGAATATCAAAAGGATTTTTTTCCTTTTTCATTACCGATTCTAGTACTAATATCCTTTCTTTTAATTCTTTCATTTTAGTTTTAACCAATTAATTTTAGTTTTAAGCTCTCCAATAAAAGGTTATATCGCTACTTTTCTAGTTTTTGTACTAGAATGGTCATTTCTAATTGTATGAATAATATTTTTAAATTGTAATCTCTTTCTGATTCCTAACCCTAATCTTGTTTTGAGATAGACGAGGATATTTCTCTAATTGTTCTAGTTTTTCTTTTGGATCTATAATTTTATCAATAAGATCCAATATTAGATTATCTTCCTTCGTAAAGACTAATAAGCTATTACTTTTGCATAAAACTTGATAGTAGTTGCACTTATCATTATAACTATCACCAAACTCATCTTTAGAGGTGGTATCTTCCTCAAGAAGATCTATCTTTAAATTTGATTCTTTAGATTTATCTTTTGATAAAACAATATGCATTAATGACCTATTTATGTCTTCATCTATAGATAATTTTTGAAAATTTTGTTCCATTTTACATTTATTAAAATAATGTCTTATCTTTCCGGATTTATAATAGACAACTATTTTCTTTTTTTCTTTTTTTTTTTTTTTTTGCTATAGAGTTGGCTTTTTCTTTTCTTATGATTTGTCTTTTTCATAAAAGGATTTCTTTTGAGGTATGAGTTTATAACTCTTCTTTCAGAATTTTTAAGGATATTTTATAAGTGGATAACCCATTTGTTCACAAAAATTTCCTAAGGCTTTTCTACCCTGAATTTTCTCATTCTATAACTGCCTATGCAATTTTATTTCATTGCATAGTTCAACTCTTTTAGCTACCACTTTAACAACTAACTCTCTAGGTGTAAATAGAGTAATCAATAACTCCACTATAATAAGATTTTAACCTATTTTTTACTCTTTTAACAAATAGGGTAAGCAACCCAAATAAAAAATTTTCTTTTCAAAAGATACTTTGGCTATCTTCCCTAGTAAAAACATTAGAGAAGAAGATATCTTCATATCACCTAAAGTGGGATAGATTTAGACACCTTAAATTAATGAGTTGTCCATATGTCTTATCTACCAATAAGGTAGCTGAACTAATAAAATGATTAGTAATTGTAAAAATTAGTGTATTAACACTATCAACAAATTGCATTTTTTGCTTTATTTTTACAACATTAAACATCTAAAATTTAACTTTATTTGAAAAATAAAAATCTCACCAACTTTTAAACTGTCTAGTAAAACCCATTTACTATAAATCTTACTATTTAGGGGTTAGAATTACCTCCTTTATATTTTATAGCAATAACAAATATCATCATATAATAGAGTAGAATGAGAATCTAATTTTCTAACATTCCATCTAAATTTCATTCTATGATACTATTACCATCATATTATACATAATTGTACTTAGATTGTTCCTCTAATAAGAGGTTGATTGGAGTAGGTCTAGGATAATATAGTTTTGTAAGGACTTCATTAAAAGTCATTTTGTTAATTTTCATTCTTTCCCTTTGATATGAAGGTGATGTGATAAGAACGTTAAAGAGGAGGCTTCAAAGGATGCAAGAGGTCCATTGCACATTCCAGAAGGTCTAATAACACGAGTTAGAGCTCAAAAGATCAAAGAAACACTAAAGGGGCTGATTGAGGACATTTAGACCAACCTAACTACAAATGGTGCGAATTCAAGCTTGGAAGAGAGTCAAGGCCTTATTAATATGATTAGAGCACTTAATGGGTCAGGACTAAGTAATAGCATTCACTCCTAAATAGTAGTTTATCCTAAATAAGTGATTGTATAAAAGTGAGTTTTTTATGTAAGAATTTGTCCTAGATAGGAATTCCTCCTAAATAAGGATTTGTCATAAATAGGAATTTATGCCTCTTTAGGATTGCTAAATTTGCCTATAATTAGGCACCTCTTTGTAAACTCTAGAACATCAGGAAACTTTAAGAGAAATAAAAAGCAAAGGTTTTCTCCTTCAGTTTTTTTGAAAACTAAAGAACTTATCAAGAAGTACCTCTTCTTGTGGTGTTCAACTTGACTTATCACTCCCAATTCCTTTCTTTTTTGGAGTGTGGCATCCATATCTTCTTAAATAGCCTAGGTTTGTGTTCCTTTGAATGTTGGGTCTATGGTTTGTGTTATTAAAGTTTGATTTAGCTTTCTTGGAGATTCTTTGATTCCTTGTGTGCATTGGGTCCCTAAGCCACATCTTTTGGGGTTTTTCCCATCAGTTGGTATCAGAACCCAACTATAAATCAGGTTAGATCAACTAATTCTTCAATTTGCTGCCTTGTGATTTATTTATTTCTATTTAGTTTGTCTATTCAGTGCATTACCATTCAAAAGTGTCAATCTCTTTGTTTGCAACCCTTCTCACTTTGCTTTTTTGTTTGAGATCATAACAATCAAAACATGCTAATTTCAATTCCAATTGTTGTCACTAAGTATTATACTATTGTTTTGTATTGAGCAAAAGAAAAAAAATTCCAAAAGATAAAAGGAATGAAAAAAAAGAAAAAAAGAGGAACAAAAGAAAAAAAGGCATCAAGTTCAAGTTATTAATAAAAATTAAACAGTTTGGTCATATTGGCCACAATAATAATATAGTTTTCTTACTCAACTCCAATTCTGCCATTTATGTTCTTGTTATATCATCTAAGTTTGTCCTCTAGCTTTAACCCCCTATTCTAATTTTTGTGAATTTAGTTCATTAAATTCATTTGACTTAATATCCTTTTCCATTTTTTTTGACTCCTTGTTCTCCAATTTGTTCAACTCTATACCATTTATCTTATTCTATTTAAAATCAATCATCTTGATTTAGTTTGTTTAGTTCTTTAAAGAGCTAAAAGTGGAAATTTTAGTGGTAAAAGGCAAGAGTGCAAATTCATGTCAAGAAAAAACCATAAAAAGTGTAAATACAAGGGAGTGTGACACCTCTTCTATTAAGTAAAACACATAAGGGAGTGTTTTGTGAGGTATCCTAATCATTTTGTGCTAAAGTAATACTATGCAACAACAATTTGAGACATAACTAATGTGGTTGAATTGTAACACTATGTGGAATTAGAACACATGGTGCACATGGCAATGAAAGTTGAAAGACAACTTAAATGAAAGGGTTCCACACAGTTTGGGTAAATTTTGGGTTCTACCTCATCTTGGAAGCCGAATTGGAGTAAAAGGGATGAGAAGGCCGATTACGAGTCCAAAGTCGAGCTATCTAAACACAAGAATGTGGGTTCTAACAAGGATGCAAGTAATTTTGACCCTCTACCAACTAAAAATAAAGATGTTAAATGTTTTAAGTGTTTGGGTAGGGGTCACATTGCATCTCAATGTCCAAATAAGCGTGCAGTGATCTTGAGAGTTAACGATGATGTTGAAACTACAAGAGAATTAGATGATGATTTTGTGCCATCATTAGAGGGTGAAAGTGATGGAGAGGAGTATTCAATTAATGGGTAGCTCTTGTCATAAGGCAAGCATTGAATGTGCAAGTGAAGGAAGAAAATGAGGTGCAATGAGATAACATCTTTTAGACGAGGTGTCTCATCAAAGATAAGGTACATAGTATGATTATTGATGGTGGGAGGTTCATTAATGTTGCTAACACAACTATTATAAAAAAAGTTGAATTTACCTACTATGAAGCATCTTAGGCCATATAAGCTTCTATGGTTGAATGAGAGTGTTAAAGTCAAGGTGAATAAGCAAGTGCTTGTGTCATTTTCTATCGAAAGGTACCATGATTAAGTTTTATGTGATGTTATACCTATGCATGTGGGTCATTTTCTATTAAAAAGGCCATGATAGTTTGAGAAATAAGTTATGCATGATGGGTTCAAGAATCAATATTCCTTTGCAATGAATGAAAAACCCATCACCCTTGAAAAAATGTTCCTTTTACACTAATCAAGTCACATTTCTTGGCTATGTTGTGAGTGCTAAAGGTATTGAGGTTGACGAGGAAAAAGTAAGGGCAATTTGTGATTGGCCTACATTTAAGTCAATTAGTGATGTGCGTAGCTTTTGTAGTCTGGCTAGTTTCTATAAATGCTTTGTTAGGGACTTTAGCACCATTGTTGCACCACTAACTAAGGTTATCAGAAAGAACATGAGTTTTAAGTGGGGTAGTGATCAAAATAAGGCTTTTAATTGCATTAAGGAAAAATTGAGTTATGCACCCTTACTTGCCTTACCTAACTTTGCAAAAACTTTTGAGATTAAATGTGATGCTTTAAGAATTGGCATTGGAGCTATTTTGATGTAGGAAAGGCACTTAATTGTCTACTTTAGTGAAAAGCTAAGTAAAACAAGTCTCAATTATCCTATGTATGATAAAGAGATGTATGCATTGGTACGAGCTTTAGAGACACAGCAACATTACCTTTGGCTTAAGGAGTTTGTCATCCATACCAACCATGAACCCTTGAGGCACTTGAAGGGACAAGGAAAGTTGAAAAACAGACTTGCCAAGTGGATCGAATTCATTGAGACCTTTCCCTACATTATCGAATAGAAACAAGGTAAGGAAAATGTGGTAGTTTATGCATTATCTCATAGGTATGCCCTTATCTCTACACTTACTGCAAAATTTTTAGGATTTGAATATAGTAAAGATTTATATGTGAAAGATCCTGACTTTGTTAATGTGCATGGATCATGTGAGAAGTCAACTTTTGAGGAGTTTTATAGGTATGAGGGTTTCTTATTTAGGGAAAATCATTTATGTGTGCCTATGGGTTCTTTGAGGGAGTTAGTTGTAAGAGAAGTTTATAGGGGTGGTCTAATGGGTCATTTCAGAGTTAGAAAAACCCTAGATGTCTTAACTGAATATTTCTTTCAGCCATGCATGACACGAGATGTTGGGAGGGTATGTGAGAAATGCATAACATGCAAATTGGCTAAATCTAGAGTTTTACCTTATGCCCTATATACCCCCTTCCTTACCCATACCTAGCCATCCTTAGGTTTGAAGTTAGCCTTTGAGAAGTTTTATAGGCATGAGGGTTTCTTATTTAGGGAAAATCGTTTATGCATGCCTATGGGCTCTTTAAGGGAGTTTGATGCGAAAAACCCCAAAAAGACGTGACTTAAGGACCCAAAAGAATAAAGGCTCGAGCAAAAGAGCTACCATGTTTAAATATTTTCCATCTTAATGCTTTTAAAATTGTAAAAACAGATGCATTGGATAAGGGATATAGGGGAATTTTGAAACAAAGAATCCATTCCCAAGAATAGCTCATTATATTCACTTCAAGAGTATGGAAAAGAGTTTGAATTCATTATTCTACTATCAAAAAAGAAATTCTTGCTATTGTTTTATGCATTTAAAAATTTGAAAGTGATTTGATAAATTAGAAATTCCTTCTTTGTATTGACTACAAAGCAGTGAAAGATGTACTTACAAAAGATATTAAGAATATAGTTTCTAAACAAATCTTTATTAGATGGCAAGGAATTCTATCTATATTTGATTTTCATATTAGATGGCAAGGAATTCTATCTTTCTCACTGATTTCCTAACTCGTGAGTTTCTGTAGGGTTTTAGATAGTAAGAGACCCTTAATTTAGGGGCTGCAATCCCTGGCCAACTCGATTATTTCACTGACTAAGAATGCTTTAAGTTCAAAACTAGTAGAAGTTGATCAACTTCAAGAAGACACTTATGAGTGAGCTTTGGATAAAACCTTAACATATTGTTTAATTCCCAAGCACATTGACTTTTTATGTGCTATTGAAAATAATAATATTTAGCTTCAACCTAATGAGGTGAAACTCTAATCTTCTAAGTAGTTAAACTACCACTTAATGACGAGAAGTTTGGAGATGATGTGTGGAAGGTTTCAAAGGAGGCAAGAGGTCCATTGCACATCCCGGAAGGTCCAATAACACAAGTTAGAGCCAAAAAGATAAAAGACACCAAATGGGCTGATTGAAGACATTGAAGCCAACCAATCTACAAACAGTGCCAATTCAACCTTGAAAGAGATTCAAGACCTTATTAATATGATTGGAGTACTTAATGGGGCAAGGTTAAGTAATAGTATTCACTCTTAAATAGGTGTTTATCTTAAATAAGTGATTGTTATAAAAGTGGAAGTTTTCTATATAAGAATTTATCTTAGATTTGTCCTAAATAGGAATTTATGCCTCTTTATGATTGATATCTTAACCTATAAATAGGCAACTCTTTGTAACCTCTAAAAAAGCAAACAATTTTAAGAGAAATAAAAAATAAGGGTTTTCTCTTTTTGTTCTTTCAAGAACTAAAGAACTTATCAAGAAGTACCTTTTCTTGTGGCATTCAACTCAACTTATCACTTCCAATTCCCTTCTTTTTTGGAGTGTGGCATCTATATCCTTCTTAAATACCCTAGGTTCCTATTCCTTGGAATGTTAGGTTTGGGGTTTGTGTTATTAAAGTCTAATTTAGCTTTCTTGGATATTCTTTGATTCTCTACTTGCATTGGGTCCTTAAGCCACATCTTTTTAGGGTTTTTGAAATCACTTAAACTTTTTGGTGTCTCATTGTTGAAACCCCAAGTCACACTACCTTGGTACTTGTGTTTGCTATGTAGGTGTGTAGGGTTGCAGCTTAAGATGTTGACAGTGATATGGTGAGGCATGGATAGATTAAGACTTGATCGACTATTTAGAGGTGATAATTCTTCTAGGAGTAGAAATAAAGAAATAATAATTAATGAAATTTTAGATAACAATTATTTATAGAATTAGACACATCCTTTTTCATTTCCCAGGTTTATAAACAAGGAAGTTTCTTTTCTAAAGTTAATTATATTATTAAAATTATAGAAAAAGCTTTACCTTTAACTCAAGGTTACAATGAGTTCTTTTTACTATCCCAAAAACTTATTGGCTTTTAAACCCGATTAAAAAAGCTAATCAAGATCAATGATTCCTTTGTTTAATGGAATTTGATGGATTTATAGTGCTAACATTATAATATGGAGCTTGTAGTAACGAATATAATGTTTGGTGTAGGCTTGAAAGTTGACTTCATGATCATTTTGTGTGAATGACTCTTTGAAATGAAAGGGGATGTCTTGTTATCTAGAAATGAAGTTACAGGCTCATCCTTCAGAAATTAAACCATTTAAACCCAATAAGAAAAAGTAATTAGAACAATGACTATTTTTTTTTTTAACAGAATTTAATGGATTCAAATTGTCAAAGTTTTAAAGACATAGTTGCAATGGATGTAATGTTTATTTTATACACAATAGTTTATTTCATAATCATTATGTATGAATAAAAGAAATTTTAGTCTAGGTTACCTACCCTATTTGTTGAAAGGGTAAAACATAGGTTAAAATTCTATCATATAGGAGTTATTGATTACTTTAGTTATAACAAAAGGAGTTAAAATCTATAATGAGATAAAACTACATAGGTAGTTGCAAAATGAAAAAATACAAGGAAATAAAGCCTTAAATAATTTCTATGAACAAATGGGTTATTCACTCATGAAATATCCTAAAAAATTAAGAAGAATTATAAACCCATGGCTTAAAAGAAATCCTTTTATAAAAAGGAAAAGTTAAAAAAAAAAAAAACAGTCTAGTCCATAAGAAAAGAAAAAGAAAATAGTTGTCTGTTACAAATGTGGAAAAATAAGCTATTATTATAATAAATGCAAAAAGAAACAAAAAAATTTAAAAATTAGTTGTAAATGAAGACCTTAAGAGGTCACTTATGCATATTTCTTTTTAAATAGAAGATGAATTTAAGCAATTAGATTTAGAAGTAGATCTTCTAGGAGAAAAAAATGAAACTACTTTTGAAGAAAATTCTAGTAATAGTTATAACAATCAATGCAACTATCATTAAGTTTTATGTAAAAGTAATGGCTTCTTAATCTTTACAAAAAAAAAAAACAATCTAATATTAGATCTTATTGATAAGATTATAGATCATCTAAAAGAAAAAAGAGAATAGTTAGAGAAGTATCTTTATCTATCTCAAAATGAGATTAGAGTTAAGGAACCAAAAGAAGATTATAAGTTAAAAATTGTTATTCAAAAAATTAGAAATAATCATTCTAATTTAAAAACTAGAACAATAGCAATAAAACCTTCAATTAGAGAGCTTAAAGTTGAAATCAATAAGTTAAAAATTGTAATAAAAGACTTAAAAGAAAGAGTTTTAGTTTTGGAATATATAAATGAACATTTGGACATTCCAAATGCTTCATTAGAAGAAGAGTTAAGTATTCTTCAATATATTAATCTCATTGATAGGGTAATTACTCATAAGTGGCATACTCAAATTACTGTAATAGTCAATAAAGAATATATCTTTTCAACTATTACCTTAATTGATTTAGGTACAAACATAAATTGTATTAATGAGCAAATAGTTCTTTCATTCAAAAATAACCAAAGTGTTAAACACTACTAATAAAAGCAAGCTTGTTATTAAATACAAGCTATCTCATGCAACAATATGCAATGAAGGAATTTGCATTAAGATTCCTTTCATATTAGTTAAAAACCTATCTTAGGATATTATTTTAGGAAATCCTTTCCTACACATGCTATACCCTATTAAGGAAATTAGCGATAAAGGAATTTTCTCAAAAATAGATGGAAAGCTTATTAGTTTTAAATTTATATCTACCCCTCAATATAGGGAGATAGACACACTTCAAAACTTAGTAAGGAGAAAGAAGAGATATATTCAATCGCTTCATAATGAGGTTAAAAAAATAAATATTTACAAGAAAAGATAAATACTCTTGTTACGCAAGTTAAAATATAGAAATTATAGAAGAAGTTAGAAAGATGGTTTGTGTAGAAATCCCTACTACTTTTTAGGATAGGAAAAAGCTTGTGGTAAAATTACCATATGAAGTGATTTTTAATGAAAGCCAAATACCTACCAAAATTAGGTCCATAACTATGGGACCAAGGCATTTAAAGATCTGTAAAAAAAAAAGGAAATAAATGATCTCTTAGAAAGGTAATAGCCCATAAAGTTGCCTAACATATTATGTGAAAAATACTACAGAATTGGAGTGAGCAATTCCAAGATTGGTTATTAATTATAAACCCTTAAATAAAGCCTTAAGATGGATTAGATATTTTATACCTAATAAAAAACATTTGTTATATTAGGTTTTATAAAGTTCAAATATTTTCAAAATTTTATTAGAAATATAGTTACTAGTAAATCTAAATTTATGAAAAGGATAAGTATAAAATAGTATTTACAATTTCATTCAAATATTATGAATAGAATGTAATGCCTTTTAGGTTAAAAAATACACTCTCAGAATTTCAAAAAATCATGAATGAAATGTTTAATACTTATTCAATATTTACAATTATTTATATTGATGATGTATTAGTATTTTCTAATACCATTGAACAATATTTTAAACATTTCAAATTTTTCTTAAAGGTTATTGAAAAAGCTAGCTTAACCATTTCAACTAAAAAATATGAAGTTATTCCAAACTAGGGTTAGGATTCCTTAGTCACTTCATAAAAAATGAAACAATTTTTCCTATTTATCGAGCAATTGAGTTTATCTCTAAATTTTCTAATGAAATTAAAGAAAAATAATAATTGCAAAGGTTTTAGGATATTTGATATATATTTTAGAATTCTATCAAGAATTAACTTATGATGTTGAGGCTTTGTTTGATAGATTATAGAAAAATCCTCCCAAAAAGACAGACGAACATATAAAGGTAATTAAGAAAATAAAATTAAAAACAAAAAACTACCATGTTTAACTTTTCTTTATCCTGATACTTTTAAAATAGTTGAAATTGATATATCAATTAAGGATTATGGAGGAATCCTTAAACAAAGGATTAATTCAAAAGAATAATTAATTTGTTTCACTTAAAGTGTTTAGAGATGAGCTACAACTAATTACTCTACTATTAAAAAAAAATCATAGCTATTGCACTATGTATTCAAAAGTTTGAAAGTGAGTCGTTAAATCAAAAATTCCTCTTAAGGATACATTGTAAGATAGTAAAAGATGTTCTTACCAAAGATGTTAAAAACATTACTTCTAAATAGATCTTTACTAAATGATAGGGAATACTTTTTGTATTTGATTTTGATATTGAGTTTATTAAAGGAAATTTTAATTGTTTACTAGATTTCCTAACTTATGAATTTTTTAGGGAACTAAAACATGAGTAAAAGGCCTCTCATACAAGGGCCTTAATCATTAGTAAAGTCGATTAATTCACCAGTTAAAGATGTAAAAGTAAAAGAAGTTGATAAACTTCGTGATGATGCTTATGTGCAAGCTTTGGATAAATCCATTATATATCCTTTAATTCCAAAGCACATAGACATTTTATATGCCATTAAAAATAATTATACTCAATTTAGACCTAATGAGATTGCACATTTTTATCTTAAAGATGATATATATCCCCACAATAATTTGAAAGATTGCTTGTATCATCAACAAATACTATATAAAATAGGCTTAATGGTTATTGAACCCATAAAAAAGGGGTTTGGAACTAGATTGGTGGTTCTATATATTTGCTATGTGCAATCCTATTCTACCAAGAACCATACACAAACATATAGAAAGGTAATTTAAGAAACTAAATTAAAGACACTGATATAAAAGAAACTTAAAGCAAATAGAATTATAATACTTAGAGAAACAAAGCTTTCATTGAACACTCAAAGTTGTTACAAGTTTATATTTTACAAAAGGGAGAGAGAAGCAAACTTAAAGAATGAAGGAAATTAGATTCTACCTCTTCTATGGCCTATGAAAGGTCTTCTCTTTTGCAAAGTTAGATACTCCATTATGTTCCATTTTCCTCCACTTTTGTTAAAGTAGCTTTATTAAAGCTATCTATTAAGTCCTATGATAATTTGTCCACTGAAAGTTGTTTATCCTTTTGCCTTTTATAACTCATATAAGTGCTAAGAATCTTACATAACATCATTATTGAAATGCCTCTAATTGCTTTTAGCTTGGTAGGCTTGGGTGTCTTGAAATGGTTAAATCAAAGTAGCCATCATTTTCAATAACCTCTCTCTTGATACAAACTCCATTAAAGTCATTATAATATAAAGAAATCACTATAACCATGAGTTAATGGTAAAGCCTTTTATACTATTTTAATAACATAATCAACTTTAGAAAAGAACTTCTCTATTTATAAATCGGGGAAGATAAAGAAGAAGGAAAAGTCTAATTATGCAAATAATTATTATTTAAATTTCACTAATTATTATTTCTTTATTCCTATTCCTATAGGAACTTTCACCTCTAAACAATTGATTAGATCTCAACCTTTACATGCCTTACCATATCACTGTCAACTTCTTAAGCCACAAACCTACATGCCTATATACTACCAACACAAATACAAAGGCAGTGTGACTTAGGTTTCAACAATTAGACACAAAGAGCTTTAAGAATTCAACTGCCTAAAAGATTAACGTTTCACTAGGTTCAAGACTCTAATACCATTCCTTTCTTGGCAACACAGGATCACACACAACAAATATATAAAATAACACACAGATATATAGAAATGTAATTTAAGAAACTAAATTAACACAACCAATATAAAAACCTATAATTATTTCAATTATATCAATGCATGGGAAAAGACAATATTATATGAAAATTGGCAAAAGAAATTTAGTTGGTTCATCTAAATACATCTTCTAAATGACCCAAAAGGATTTTCAAATTATTTTAAACCTAGTTTTCCAAATGGGGTTTACATCATTTAACCTTGCTCTATAAAGTCAAAACTATTTATGAATAATTTTGTGAAGCAAATGAACTACCCATTGTTAATGTCTGCAACATAGTATCATGTTCCATGGATTATTTAATAGACTACATCATTATGACTAAACAGGTTAATGTTAATAAGAATCTTAGACATGATGGGTGGAAGGCCTCAAAGGATACAAAAGGTCCATTGCACATTCTAGAAGGCCCAATAACACGAGCTAGAGCCAAAAAGATGAAAGAGGCACTAAATGGGCTAATTGAGGACATTCAGGCCAACCAAGCTTCAAATGGTGTGAATTCAAGTTTGAAAAAGAGTCCAGGCCTTATTAATATGATTGGAGTACCAAATAGGTCAAGGCTAAGTAATAGCATTCATTCCTAAATAGGAGTTTATTGTTTGTGTAAGAATTTGTCCTTAGATAGAAATTTCTCCTAAATAAGGATTTGTCCTAAGTGGGAATTTTTGCCTCTTTAGGACACTATCTTAGCTTATAAATAGGTACCTCTTATAAGCTCTAGAACATTAGACAATTTTGAGTGAAATAGAAAGCAAGGGTTTTCTCCCTCAATTCTTTTGAGAACTAAAGAACTTGTCAGAGATACTTTTTCTTATGACGTTCAAATTTACTTATCACTCTCAATTTCTTTCTTTTGTTCCTTTTATTTTCTTTTTCTCTTTTTTTTCGTTGCTTTTTTTTTATATCTTTTCTTTTGCTAAACACAAAACAATAGTAGAATACTTAGACATAGGAATTGGGATTGAAATTAGCATGTTTTTGATAGTTATGATCTCAAACAAACAAGCAAAAGAGAAGAATTGCAAACAAATAGATTAGTGCATTTGAATGGTAATGCACTTAATAAACAAACTAAACAAAAATAAACAAATCACAAGGTAGAAATTTGAAGAATGAGTTGATTCAACCTAATTTAAAGTCAGGCTCTGATACCAACTGATGCGGAAAACCCCAAAAAGACGTGGCTTAGGGACCCAACGCACATAAGGAATTAAAGAACAACTAGGAAAACTAAATTAGAGTTTAACAACACAAACCCTAGACCTAATATTTGAAGGAACAAAAACCTAGGGTATTTAAGAAGGATATGGACACCACACTCCAGAAAAGAAAGAAATTGGGAGTGATAAGCCAATTTGAACGCCACAAGAAGAAGTACCTCTTGATAAATTCTTTAGTTCTCAAAGAATTGAGGGAGAAAACCCTTGCTTTTTATTTCACTCAAAATTGTCTGATGTTCTAGAGCTTACAAGAGCTACCTATTTATAGGCTAAGATAGCAATCCCAAAGAGGCACAAATTCCTACTTAGGACAAATCCTTATTTAGGAGTAATTCCTATCTAAGGACAAATTTTTACATAGACAATAAACTCCTATTTAGGAATGAATGTTATTACTTAGCCTTGACCCATTAGGTACTCCAATCATATTAATAAGGCTTGGACTCTCTTTCAAGTTTGAATTCTCACCATTTGAAGCTTTGTTGGCCTGAATGTCCTCAATTAGCCCATTTAGTGCCTCTTTCATCTTTTGGCTCTAGCTTGTGTTATTGGGCCATCTGGAATGTGCAATGGACCTTTTGCATCCTTTGAGGCCTTCTACCCATCTTCTCTAAGGTTCTCATCAAATGTCTTAGATGTAACAAAAAGATAAGCCTTAAGAGCTAGAAATGAAGTAACAACCTCATCCTTAAGGCAATGATTCATTTTATCTTAGTAAGAAAACCTATTTAAGATAAATGACTCCTTTGTTTGATGGAATTCGACCACCCAAGGTGTATTGACATGCATGTTGTTGTAAAATGAAAGTTCAGTGTACACATGGATGTGATTGCATAACTATTTTATGTGAATGAATCCTCACATCTAAAGGAGAAGCATTATTGCCAAGGGATCAAGTGATGATCTTAAGTTTCAAGGAATGAACTATTCTCTGTTGGTAAATAAAGCTAATCAAGAATGATCACTCTTTTAGACTTCAATGAATTTAGACTACCTAAGACATAATAGCACACATCTTGCAATGAAATTAGTGATCAGTGCTAATATTTAAGTTGATTTAATTATTCCTTTGTGTGAATGACTCCTTAAAATGAAAGTATTAGCCTATTTGGCAAGAAATTAAGTGACGACCTCATCATTTAGGTAATGAAGCATTTTATCCTTGTAACAAAAGTTAATCAAGATAAATGAAACCATTATTTATGGAGTTAAACAATTCATCTTGGAAGTTAAATTAGAGCAAAAAGGAGGAGAGGACTAATTACAACCTCAAGATTGAATCATACAATAGTAAGGAAGTGAGTCCTAGCAAGGAGAAATGCAATTTTAATTCCTAACTTTGTAAAAATAGTGATATTAAATGTTTTAAGAGTCTGTGAAGGGGACATATTGCATCTTAGTGTCCAAATAAGCGTACCATAGTGTTATAGGGCAATGGTGATATTGAGATTGAAAGTGAGACTGATGATGACTCCATTCCACCCATTAGAGGATATAAGTGATGGTGAGGAATACCAAATTGAAAAAGATGTGTTGGTGACTAGATGAGGATTGATTATACAAACAAGGAAAATGAAGAAGTGTGGAGACATAATCTCTTCCATACATGGTATCACATCAAGATAAGGAATGTAGTATAATCATTGATGGGGGTAGTTATACAAATATAGTTAGGCACTGCTTTAGTTAAAAAACTTAATTTACCTACCTTAGGCAATATAAGTTTTGATAGTTGAATGAATCTAAGGAGGTTAAGGTAAATAAGCTAGTGTTAGTATTGTTTACTATTGGAAGATATATTGATGAGGTCTTGTGTGATGTTGTACTCATGCAAGTTGGGCATATTTTACTGGAAAGACTAGCAATATAATTAGCATGTGATGCAACATGGGTCTAAAAATGAGTACTTTATTGTAATAAATGATAAGTTGTCACTCTTGTATCTTTGTCACCGTGACAAGTTTATGAAGACCAATAAGGATTAAAAAAGAGACTGAGAGAAAAAGAGAAATTTAGGTTGATAAGAGAAAGAGAGAAAAATAAAGGAGAGAGAGGTGATGACATTGAAAGAAAAGAAGGAAGAAGGCAAGAGAGAAAAATTGAGAATTTGAATGCAAAAGAGAGTGATGTTAAGAGAGCTTTCTATTCAAAATAGTCAATAATTGTACTTTTGTACAAGGAGATTTATTATATTACTGATGAGCTTAAACCACTTTTTGCCCTAGTATTGTTATTTCTCTTTTGAAGGAATTGGGGTGATATTTTTCCCAAAAAACCAGCAATTTGCCATCTTTAAGAAGAATAAAACATCAAATTGAATTCATCCTTTGTGCAATATTTCCAAATTAACTAGCCTATAGAAGTAATCTTAAAGAGACAAAGGAGCTTCAAAGGTAAGTTGTGGAGCTTATGGCAGTCTATATGCAGTTCTAGTATTGCTTGTACCACAAAAGAGTAGGACTTAGAGGATGTGCATTAACTATAAGTGGTCAACAAAATCACTATATTTGGCATTGAAGCTATTTTGATGTAGGTGATGATTGTGGACAAATCATTGAGGAGAGGAGAATAATGAGATGCACAAAGGAGCTAATGCATAGGGGCTTATAAGGATCCAATGAGTATTCAAGAAGGACCAATAATATGTTCAAGAGCTTAAAGGATGAAAGGAGCACTTAGTGAGTTGATTAAAGAAGTTTGGGCCAAAAGAGCTAATTTAAACTTGAAGGGCAGCAAAAGCATACCTTAATGCAGCGCCTAGGCTTTATTAATTTACAAGGATGCTAAATGGGCTTGTGTGTGAAATGATTGTAAGTATTTACACAACAATCCCTAAAAATAGGAGTAGACTTGTTGTCATCCTCTTTGGGAAGTTTTGTCCTTATCTCTAAGGTTCTTTAATTTAACCTATAAATAGGCTTGATTTCATTGTTAAAGTGAGCAAATCATTAGGTAAAATAAAAGTGAGAATTTTCGCTTTCAGTTATTTCAAGAACTAAAGAACTTATTAAAATTAACTTTTTTGTGGTGTTTAACCATCTTATCACTTCCAAGTCCATTCTTTTCTAGGGTGATG
>JAIRCJ010001021.1:49680-71426 GCA_020883675.1 Bruguiera gymnorhiza | reverse complement strand
AAATCTATTAGTTATTAGTGAATTGTCAATACTCTGTTGAATTTAAATTTTGCAATTTTCTGAATTGTCTCCTTTGCCTCAATGCAATTTGAAATGATTTATATAATTTTCAGGCAAATTACTTAAGAAAAAGCAAAGCAATGGACTGTAATAAGAAGGTTCTGCACTCCAATCTAGGGATATATGCTTAACACAACATTGAAACTTGGGATTGCTATTTATAATATTCATCCACTAAAGTGTATTTTATGCAATTGAGTCCATTACTTGTATTTTTGTTCAATTAACATATTCAAATATTATATTTTTCACATATTATATTTTCTCACCAATTAAATCAAACGACATTAAATAATAAATTTAAAAATCAAAATATTTCAATTTTGCAATTTTTAGAATTTTAAAATCTTTAGGATTATGAATTGTCAATACTCTGTTGAATTTAAATTTTTCAATTTTCTGAATTGTCTCCTTTGCTTAATGCAAATTGAAATGATTTATATAATTTTCAAGGACAAATTACTTTAAGAAAAAGCAAAAGCAATGGGATAATAAATAAGAAGGTTCCCGGCACTCCCATCTAAGGATATATGCTTAAACCAACATTGAAACTTGGTTTGCTATTTTAATAATATCATCCAATAAAGTGTTATTTTTATACAATTTGAGTCCATTTACTTCGTATTCCTTGTTCAATTTATACATATTCAAAATATTATAATTTTTCAACATATTATATTCTCTGTCTCACCAATTAAATCAAATCATTTAACCAATATAATTTAAAAATCAAAATATTTCAATTTTGCAATTTTTCAAATTTTAAAATCTATTAGTTATAGTGAATTGTCAATACTCTATTGAATTTTAAATTTTGCAATTTTCTGAATTGTCTCCTTTGCCTCAATGCAAATTGAAATGATTTATATAATTTTCAGGCAGATTACTTAAGAAAAAGCAAAAAGCAATGGACTGTAATAAGAAGGTTCCGCACTCCCATCTAGGGATATATGCTTAACACAACATTGAAACTTGAGATTGCTATTTATAATATTCATCCAATAAAGTGTATTTTATGCAATTGAATCAATTATTTGTATTTTTGTTTAATTAACATATTCAAATATGATATTTTTTACATATTATATTTTTTTGACTAATTAAATCAGACATTAACATTAATTTAAATATCAAAATATTTCAATTTTGGCACTTTTTAAAATTTTAAAATCTACTAGGGATAAATGAATTGTCAATACTCTGTTGAATTTAACTTTTGCAAACTTCGGAATTGTCTCCTTTGCCTCAACGCAATTTGAAATAATTTATGTAATCTTCAGGGAAATTACTTAAGAAAAACCAAAAGCAATCAACTGTAATAAGAAGGCTCTATACTCCCCTCTAGGGATATATGCTTAACAAACATTGAAACTTGGGACTGCTATTTATAATATTCATCCAATAAAGTGTATTTCATGCAATTGAATCAATTATTTGTATTTTTGTTCAATTAACATATTCAAATATGATATTTTTTACATATTATATTTTTCTAACTAATTAAATCAGACATTAACATAAAATTTAAATATCAAAATATTTCAATTTTGCACTTTTTCGAATTTTAAAATCTACTAGGGATAAATGAATTGTCAATACTCTGTTGAATTTAAATTTTGCAAACTTCGGAATTGTCTCCTTTGCCTTAATGCAAATTGAAATGATTTATATAATCTTCAGGCAAATTACTTAAGAAAAAGCAAAAGCAATGGACTGTATGCTTAACAGAACATTAAAACTTGGGATTGCTATTTATAATATTCATCCACTAACGTGTATTTTATGCAATTAAGTCCATTACTTGTATTTTTGTTCAACTAACATATTCACATATTATATTTTTCTCACCAATAAAATCAAACGACATTAATAATAAATTTAAAAATCAAAATATTGCATTTTTGCAATTTTTAAAATTTTAAAATTTGTTAGAGATAAATAAATTATCTATAATCTGCGGAATTATAATTTTGCAATTTTCTTAATTGTCTACTTTGTCTCAATGCAATTTGAAATGATTTATAGAATTATTGTCTTCAAACAAATTACTTAGGAAAAAGGAAAAGCAATAGACGCTAATAAGATGGTTCTGCACTCCCATCTAGGAATATATGCTTCATACAACCTTGAAACTTGAGATTGCTATTTATAATATTCATCCACTAAAGTGTCTTTTATGCAATTGAGTCCATTACTTTTATTTTTGTTCAATTAACATATTCAAATATTGCATTTTTACAATTTTTAGAATTTTAAAATCTGTTAGGGATAAATGAATTGTCAATAATCTGTTGAATTTAAATTTTGTAATTTTCTGAACTGTCTCCTTTGCCTCAATGCAATTTGAAATGATTTATATAATCTTCAGGCAACTTAAGTAAGAAAAAACAAAAGTAATGGATTGTAATAAGGAGGTTCTGCACTCCCATCTAGGATATATGCTTCACACAACATTAAAATTTGGGATTGTAATTTATAATATTCATCCACTAAAGTGTATTCTATGCGGTCGAGTCCATTACTTGTATTTTTGTTCAATTAACTTATTAAAATGTTGTATTTTTCTCACCAATCAAATCTAACAACTTTAATAACAAATTTAAAAATCAAAATATTGCATTTTTGCAATTTTTTGAATTTTAAAATCTACGAGGGATAAATGAATTGTCGATACTCTGTCGAATTTAAATTTTGCAATTTTCTGAATTGTCTCCTTTGCCTCAATGCAATTTGAAATGATTTATATAATCTTCAAGCAAATTACTTAAGAAGGAGCAATAGGAATGGACTGTAATAAGAAGGTTCTGCACTCCCATCTTAGGATATATGCTTAACACAACTTTGAAACTTGGGATTGGTATTTATAATATTCATCCACTAATGTGTATTTTATGCAATTGAGTCCATTACTTGTATTTTTGTTGAATTAACAAATTCAAATATTCTATTTTTCTCACCAATCACATCAAACGACTTTAACAATAAATTTAAAAATGAAAATATTGCATTTTGGCAATTTTTAGAATTTTAAAATCTGCGAGGGATAAATGAATTGTCGATACTCTGTTAAATTTAAATTTTGCAATTTTCTGAATTGTCTCCTTTGCCTCAACACAATTTGAAATGATTTATATAATATTCGAGCAAATTACTTAAGAAAAGCAAAAACAATGGACTGTAATAAGAAGGTTCTGCAATGCCATTTAGGGATATATGCTCAACAGAACATTAAAACTTGGGATTGATATTTATAATATTCATCCATTAACGTGTATTTTATGCAATTAAGTCCATTACTTGTATTTTTGTTCAACTAACGTATTCATATATTATATTCTTCTCCCCAATCAAATCAAACAACATTAATAATAAATTGAACAATCAAAATATTGCATTTTCGCAATTTTTAAAATTTTAAAATCTATTAGAGATAAATAAATTGTCTATAATCTGCAGAATTATAATTTTGCAATTTTCTTAATTGTCTATTTTGCCTTAATACAATTTGAAATGATTTATAGAAATATTGTTTTCAGACAAATTACTTAGGAAAAAGGAAAAGCAATGGACTCTAATAAGATGGTTCCCCACTCCCATCAAGGGATATATGCTTCACACAACCTTGAAACTTGAGATTGCTATTTATAATATTCATACACTAAAGTGTCTTTTATGCAATTGAGTCCATTACTTTTATTTTTGTTCAAGTAACATATTCAAATATTATATTTTTGACATATTATATTTTTCTCACCAATTAAATCAAACGACATTAACAATAAATTTAAAGATCAAGATATTTCAATTTTGGAAATTTTAGAATTTTAAATTCTGCTAGGGATAAATGAATTGTCAATACTCTGTTGAATTTAAATTTTGCAATATTTTGAATTGTCTTTTTGCCTCAACTCAATTTGAAATAATTTACATAATCTTCAAGCACATTACTTAAGAAAAAGCAAAAGTAATGGACTATAATAAGAAGGTTTTGCACTCCCATCTTGTTATATATGCTTAACACAACATTGAAATATGAGATTGATATTTATAATATTCACCCATTAGCGTGCATTTTATGCATTTGAGTCCATTACTTGCATTTTTATTTAATTAACTTATTGAAATATTGCATTTTTCTCACCAATCAAATATAGTGACATTAACAACAAATTTAAAAATCAAAATATTGCATTTTTGCAATTTTTACAATTTTAAAACCTATTAGGGATAAATAAATTGTCAATAATCTGCAGAATTATAATTTTGCAATTTTCTGAATTATCTCCTTTGCCTCAAAGCAATTTGAAATGATTTATAGAATTATTGTTTTCAAACAAATTACTTAGGAAAAAGGAATAGCAATGGACTTTAATAAGATGGTTCTGCACTCTTATCCAGGAATATATGCTTCACACAACCTTGAAACTTCAGATTGCTATTTATAATATTCATCCACTAAAGTGTCTTTTATGCAATTGGGTCCATTACTTTTATTTTTGTTCAATTAACATATTCAAATATTATATTTTTCACATATTATATTTTTCTCACCAATTAAATCAAACGACATTAATAATAAATTTAAAGATCAAAATATTTGAATTTTGCAGTTTTTAGAATTTTAAATTCTGCTAAGGATAAATGAATTGTCAATACTCTATTAAATTTAAATTTTGCAATTTTCTGAATTGTCTCCTTTGCCTCAATGCATTTTGAAAGGATTTAAATAATCTTAAGACAAATTACTTAAGAAAAAGCAAAAGCAATAGACAATAATAAGAAGGTTCTGCACTCCCATCTTGGGATATATGCTTAATACAACGTTAAAACTTGAGATTGCTATTTATAATATTCATCCACTAATGTGTATTTTATGCAATTGAGTCCATTATTTGTATTTTTGTTCAATTAACAAATTCAAATATTCTATTTTTCTCACCAATCAAATCAAACGACATTAACAATAAATTTAAAAATCAAAATATTGCATTTTTGCAATTTTTAGAATTTTAAAATCTGCTAGGGATAAATGAATTGTCGATACTCTGTTGAATTTAAATTTTGCAATTTTATGAATTTTCTCCTTTGCCTCAACGCAATTTGAAACGATTTAGATAATCTTCAGGCAAATTACTTAAGAAAAAGCGAAAGGAATGGACTCTAATAAGAAGGTTCTGCACTCCCATCTTAAGATATATGCTTCACACAACATTGAAACCTGGGATTGCTATTTATAATATTCACCCACTAATGTGTTTTTTCTGCAATTGAGTCCATTACTTGTATTTTTGTTCAATTAAAAAATTCAAATATTCTATTTTTCTCACCAATCAAATCAAACGACATTAACAATTAATTTAAAAATCAAAATATTGCATTTTTGGAATTTTTAGAATTTTAAAATCTAATAGGGATAAATGAATTGTCGATACTCTATTGAATTTAAATTTTGCAATTTTTTGAATTGTCACCTTTGCCTGAACGCAATTTGAAATGCTTTATATAATCTTCAGGCAAATTACTTAAGAAAAAGCAAAAGCAATGGACTCTAATAAGAAGGTTCTGCACTCCCATCTAGGGATATATGCTTAACACAACATTGAAACTTGGGATTACTATTTATAATATTCATCCACTAATGTGTATTTTATGCAATTGAGCTCATTACTTGTATTCTTGTTCAAATAACAAATTCAAATATTCTATTTTACTCACTAATCAAATCAAACGAGATTAATAATAAATTTAAAAATCAAAATATTTCAATTTTGCAATTTTTAGAATTTTAAAATCTACTAGGAATAAATGAATTGTCAATACTCTGTTGAATTTACATTTTGCAATTTTCTGAATTGTCACCTTTGCCTCAATGCAATTTGAAATGACTTATATAATCTTCAAGCAAATTACTTAAGAAAAAGTAAAAGCAATGGACTCTAATAAGAAGGTTCTGCACTCCCATCTAGGGATATATGCTTAACACAACATTGAAACTTGCGATTACCATTTATAATATTCATCCACTAATGTGTATTTTATGCAATTGAGTCCATTATTTGTATTTTTGTTCAATTAACAAATTCAAATATTCTATTTTTCTCACCAATCAAATCAAACGACATTAACAATAAATTTAACAATCAAAATATTGCATTTTTGCAATTTTTAAAATTTTAAAATCTGCTAGGGATAAATGAATTGCCGATACTCTATCGAATTTAAATTTTGCAATTTTCTAAATTTTCTCCTTTGCCTCAACGCAATTTGAAATGATTTAGATAATCTTCAGGCAAATTACCTAAGAAAAAGCGAAAGGAATGTACTGTAATAAGAAGGTTCTGCACTCCCATCTTAAGATATATGCTTAACACAACAATGAAACCTGGGATTGCTATTTATAATATTCATCCACTAATGTGTTTTTTCTGCAATTGAGTCCATTACTTGTATTTTTGTTCAATTAAAATATTCAAATATTCTATTTTTCTCACCAATCAAATCAAACGACATTAACAATTAATTTAAAAATCAAAATATTTTAATTTTGCAATTTTTAGAATTTTAAAATCTACAAGGGATAAATGAATTGTCGATACTCTATTGAATTTAAATTTTGCAATTTTTTGAATTGTCACCTTTGCCTCAACGCAATTTGAAATGATTTATATAATCTTCAGGCAAATTACTTAAGAAAAAGCAAAAGCAATGGACTCTAATAAGAAGGTTCTGCACTCCTATCTAGGGATATATGCTTCACACAACATTGAAACTTGGGATTACTATTTATAATATTCATCCACTAAGGTGTATTTTATGCAATTGAGTCCATTATTTGTATTTTTGTTCAATTAACAAATTCAAATATTCTATTTTTCTCGCCAATCAAATCAAACGACATTAACAATAAATTTAAAAATCAAAATATTGCATTTTTGCAATTTTTAGAATTTTAAAATCTGCTAGGGATAAATGAATTGTGGATACTCTGTTGAATTTAAATTTTGCAATTTTCTGAATTTTCTCCTTTGCCTCAACGCTATTTGAAATGATTTAGATAATCTTCAGGCAAATTACTTAAGAAAAAGCAAAAGGAATGGACTGTAATAAGAAGGTTCTGCAGTCCCGTCTTAAGATATATGCTTAACACAACATTGAAACCTAGGATTGCTATCTATAATATTCATGCACTAATGTGTTTTTTATACAATTGAGTCCATTACTTGTATTTTTGTTCTATTAAAAAATTCAAATATTCTATTTTTCTCACCAATCAAATTAAACGATATTAACAATTAATTTAAAAATCAAAATATTTTAATTTTGCAATTTTTAGAATTTTAAAATCTGCTAGGGATAAATGAATTGTCGATACTCTGTTGAATTTAAATTTTGCAATTTTCTGAATTTTCTCCTTTGCCTCAACGCAATTTGAAATGATTTAGATAATCTTCAGGCAAATTACTTAAGAAAAAGCAAAAGGAATGGACTGTAATAAGAAGGTTTTGCACTCCCGTCTTAAGATATATGCTTAACACAACATTGAAACCTGGGATTGCTATCTATAATATTCATGCACTAATGTGTTTTTCATGCAATTGAGTCCATTACTTTTATTTTTGTTCTATTAAAAAATTCAAATATTCTATTTTTCTCACCAATCAAATTAAACGATATTAACAATTAATTTAAAAATCAAAATATTTTAATTTTGCAATTTTTAGAATTTTAAAATCTGCTAGGGATAAATGAATTGTCAATACTCTATTGAATTTAAATTTTGCAATTTTCTAAATTGTCTCCTTCGCCTCAACATAATTTGAAATGATTTATATAATCTCCAGACAAATTACTTAGGAAAAAGCAAAAGGAATGGACTGTAATAAGAAGGTTCTGCACTCCCATCTGGGGATATATGCTTCACACAACGTTGAAACTTGAGATTGCTATTTATAATATTGAACCACTCATGTGTATTTTAAGGAATTGAGTCCATTATTTGTTTTTTTGTTAAATTAACAAATTCAAGTATTCTATTTTTCTCACCAATTAAATCAAACGACATTAACAATAAATTTAAAAATCAAAATATTTCAATTTTGCAATTTTAGAATTTTAAAATCTGCTAGGGATAAATGAATTGTCGATACTCTATTGAATTTAAATTTTGCAATTTTCTGAATTGTCACCTTTGCCTCAACGCAATTTGAAATGTTTTATATAATTTTCAGGCAAATTACTTAAGAAAAAGCAAAAGCAATGGACTCTAATAAGAAGGTTCTGCACTCCCATCTAGGGATATATGCTTAACACAATATTGAAACTTGGGATTACAATTTATAATATTCATCCACTAATGTGTATTTTATGCAATTGAGTCCATTATTTGTATTTTTGTTCAATTAACAAATTCAAATATTCTATTTTTCTCACCAATCAAATCAAACGACATTAACAATAAATTTAAAAATCAAAATATTGCATTTTTGCAATTTTTAGAATTTTAAAATCCGCTAGGGATAAATGAATTGTTGATACTCTATTGAATTTAAATTTTGCAATTTTCTGAATTGTCACCTTTGCCTCAACGCAATTTGAAATGATTTATATAATCTTCAGCCAAATTACTTAAGAAAAAGCAAAAGTAATGGACTCTAATAAGAAGGTTCTGCACTCCTATCTAGGGATATATGCTTAACACAACATTGAAACTTGGGATTACTATTTATAATATTCATCCACTAATGTGTATTTTATGCAATTGAGTCCATTACTTGTATTTTTGTTCAATTAACAAATTCAAATATTCTATTTTTCTCACTAATCAAATCAAACGACATTAATAATAAATTTAAAAATCAAAATATTTCATTTTTGCAATTTTTAGAATTTTAAAATCTACTAGGGATAAATGAATTGTCAATACTCTGTTGAATTTAAATTGTGCAATTTTTTGAATTGTTACTTTTGCCTCAACGCAATTTGAAATAATATAGATAATTTTCAGGCAAATTACTTAAGAAGAAACAAAAGCAATGGACTGTAATAAGAAGATTCCATACTCTCATCTAGGGATATATGCTTAACAAAACATTGAAATGCGAGATTGCTATTTATAATATTCATCCACTAAATTGTATTTTATACAATTGAGTCCATTACTTGTATTTTTGTTCAATTAACATTTTCAAATGTTGTATTTTTCTCACCAATCAAATCAAACGACATTAACAATAAATTTAAAAATCAAAATATTGCATTTTTAGAATTTTTAGAATTTTAAAGTCTGCTGGGGATAAATGAATTGTCGATACTCTGTTGAATTTAAATTTTGCAATTTTCTAAATTGTCTCCTTTGCCTCAACGCAATTTGAAATGATTTATATAATTTTCAGGCAAATTACTTAAGAAAAAGCAAAAGCAATGGACTATAATAAGAAGGTTCTGCACTCCTATCCTAGGATAGATGCTTAACACAACATTGAAACTTGAGATTGCTATTTATAATATTCATCCACTAATGTGTATTTTATGCAATTGAGTCCATTACTTGTATTTTTGTTCAATTAACTTATTAAAATATTGCATTTTTCTCACCAATCAAATCTAACGACACTAAAATGAATTTAAAAATCAAAATATTGCATTTTTGCAATTTTTAGAATTTTAAACTCTGCTAGGGATAAATAAATTGTCAATAATCTGCAGAATTATAATTTATAAAATTATAATCTACTTTGCCTCAATGCAATTTGAAATGATTTGTAAAATTCTTGTTTTCAGACAAATTACTTAAGAAAAGAAGAAGCAATGGACTCAAATAAGATGGTTCCACACTCCCATCTAAGGATATATGCTTCACACAACTTTGAAATTTGAGATTGCAACTTATAATATTCATCCACTAAAGTGTCTTTTATCCAATTGAGTCCATTACTTTTATTTTTGTTCGATTACATATTCAAATATTATATTTTTCACATATTATATTTTTCTCACCAATGAAATCAAATGACATTAACAATAAATTTAAAAATCAAAATATTTCAATTTTGCAATTTTTAAAATTTTAAAATCTGCTAGGGATAAATGAATTGTCTATACTCTTTTGAATTTAAATTTTCCAATTTTCTGAATTGTCACCTTTGCCTCAACGCAATTTGAAATGACTTATATAATTTCCAGGCAAATTTCTTAAGAAAAAGCAAAAGCAATTGACTGTAATAAAAAGCTTCTACACTCCAATCTTAGGATATATGCTTAACACAACGTTGAAACTTAGGATTGCTATTTACAATATTTATCCACTAATGTCTATTTTATGCAATTAAGTCCATTACTTGTATTTTTGTTCAATTAACAAATTCAAATATTCTATTTTTCTCACCAATCAAATCAAATGATATTAACAATAAATTTAAAAATCAAAATATTGCATTTTTGCAATTTTTAGAATTTTAAAATTTGTTAGGGATAAATGAATTGTCGATACTCTGGTGAATTTAAATTTTGCAATTTTCTGAATTGTCTCCTTTGCCTCAACGCAATTTGAAATGATTTATATAATCTTTAGGCAAATTACTTAAGAAAAACAAAAGCAATGGATTGTAATAAGATGGTTCTGCACTCCCGTTTAGGGATATATGCTTCACACAACATTAAAACTTGGGATTACAATTTATAATATTCATCCATTAAAGTGTATTTTATGCAATTGAGTCCATTAGTTGTATTTTTGTTCAATTAACTTATTAAAATGTTGTATTTTTCTCACCAATCAAATCTAACAACATTAATAACAAATTTAAAAATCAAAATATTACATTTTTGCAATTTTTAGAATTTTAAAATCTACTAGGGATAACTGAATTATTGATACTCTATTGAATTTAAATTTTGTAATTTTCTAGATTGTCTCTTCTGCCGCAATGCTATTTGAAATGATTTATATAATTTTCAGGCAAATTACTTAAGAAAAGAAAAAACAATGGACTGTAATAAGAAGGTTCTGCATTACCATTTAGGGATATATGCTTAACACAACATTAAAACTTGGGATTGCAATTTATAATATTCATCCACTAACGTGTATCTTATGCAGTTGAGTCCATTACTTGTATTTTTTTTCAATTAACTTATTAAAATATTGTATTTATCTCACCAATCAAATCTAACAACATTAACAACAAATTTAAAAATCAAAATATTGCATTTTTGCAATTTTTAGAATTTTAAAATCTACTAGGGATAAATGAATTGTCGATACTCTGTTGAATTTAAATTTTGCAATTTTATGAGTTGTTTCTTTGCCTCAACGCAATTTGAAATGATTTATATAATCTTCAGGCAAATTGCAAAATTTTAAGAAAAAGCAAAAGGAATGTATTGTAATAAGAAGGTTCTGCACTCTCATCTTGGGATATATGCTTAACACAACGTTGAAACTTAGGATTACTATTTATAATATTCATCTACTAATGTCTATTTTATGCAATTGAGTCCATTACTTGTATTTTTGTTCAATTAACAAATTCAAATCTTCTATTTTTCTCACTAATCAAATCAAATGACATTAACAATAAATTTAAAAATCAAAATATTGCATTTTTGCAATTTTTAGAATTTTAACATCTGCTAGGGATACATGAATTGTCGATACTCTGTTGAATTTAAATTTTGCAATTTTCTGAATTGTCTCTTTTGCCTCAATGCAATTTGAAATGATTTATATAATCTCCAGGCAAATTACCTAAGGAAAAGCAAAAGGAATGGACTGTAATAAGAAGGTTCTGCACTCCCATCTTGGGATATATGCTTAACACAACGTTGAAGCTTGGGATTGCTATTTATAATATTCATCCATTAATGTGTATTTTATGCAATTGAGTCCATTACTTGTATTTTTGTTTAATTAACAAATTCAAATATTCTATTTTTCTCACTAATCAAATCAAACGACATTAATAATAAATTGAAAAATCAAAATATTGCATTTTTGCAATTTTTAGAATATTAAAATCTGCTAGGGATAAACGAATTGTCGATACTCTGTTGAATTTAAATTTTGCAATTTTTTGACTTCTCTCCTTTGCCTCAACGCAATTTGAAAAGATTTATATAATCTTCAAGCAAATTACTTAAGAAAAAGCAAAAAGAATGAACTAAGTTCTGCACTCCCATCTTGGGATATATGCTTAATACAGTGTTGAAACCTAAGATTAGTATTCATAATATTCATCCACTAATGTGTATTTTATGCAATTGAGTCCATCACTTGTATTTTTGCTCAATTAACAAATTCAAATATTTTATTTTTCTCACCAATCAAATCAAACGACATTAACAATAAATTTTAAAATTACTTAAGAAAAAGTAAAAGCAATGGACTCTAATAAAAAGGTTCTATACTGCCATCTAGGAATATATGTTTAACACAACATTGAAACTTGCGGTTGTTTTTTATAATATTCATCAACTAAAGTGTATTTTATGCAATTGAGTTCATTACTTGTATTTTTGTTCAATTAACATATTCAAATATTATATTTTTCACATATCATATTTTTCTCACCAATTAAATCAAACGACATTTACATTACATTTAGAAATCAAAATATTTCAATTTTTCACTTTTTCGAATTTTAAAATTTGCTAGGGATAAATGAATTGTCAATACCCTATTCAGTTTAAATTTTGCAATTTTCGGAATTGTATCCTTTGCCTCAACGCAATTTGAAATGATTTATAAAATTTTTAGGAAAATTACTTAAGAAAAAGCAAAAGCAATGGATTGTAATAACAAAATTCTGCACTCCCATCCAGGGATATATGCTTGACACAACATTGAAACCTGGGATTGCTATTTATAATATTCATCCACTAAAGTGTATTTTATGCAATTGAGTTCATTACTTGCATTTTTTGTTCAATTAACATATTCAAATATTGTATTTTTCACATATTATTTTTTTTCTCACCGATTAAATCAAACGGCATTAACAATAAATTTAAAAATTAAAATATTTCAATTTTGCAATTTTTCGAATCTTAAAATCTGGTAGGGATAAATGAATTTTCAATACTCTATTGAATTTAAATTTTGGGATTATCTGAATTGTCTCCTTTTCCTCAATGCAATTTGAAATGATTTATATAATATTCAGGGAAATTACTTAAGAAAAAGCAAAAGCAATGAACTCTAATAAGAAGGTTCTGCACTCTCATCTAGGGATATATGCATAACATAACATTGAAACTTAGGGTTGCTATTTATAATATTCATCGACTAAAGTGTATTTTATGCAATTGAGTCCATTACTTGTATTTTTGTTCAATTAACTTATTCAAATATTGTATTTATCACATATTATATTTTTCTCACCAACTAAATCAAACGACATTAACATTAAATTTAAAAATCAAAATATTTCAATTTTCCACTTTTTCGAATTTTAAAATCTCTTATGGATAATTGAATTGTTAATACTCTGTTGAATTTAAATTTTGCAATTTTTTGAATTATCTCCTTTGCCTCAACGCAATTTGAGATGATTTATAAAATTTTCAGGCAAATTACTTAAGAAAAAGCAAAAACAATCGACTGTAGTAAAAAAGTTCTGCACTCCCATCTAGGGATATATGCTTAACACAACATTGAAATTTGGGTTTGCTATTTATAATATTCATCCAATAAAGTGTATTATATGTAATTGAGGGCATTACTTGTATTTTTATTCAATAACATATTTCAAATATTTTATTTTTCACATATTATATTTTTTTTCACCAATTAAATCAAATGACATTAACATTTAAATTTAAAAATCAAAATATTTCAATTCTTCACTTTTTCGAATTTCAAAATCTTTAGATGGGGAGTGCAGAACATTCTTATTACAGTCCATTACTTTGGTTTTTTCTTAAGTAACTTGCCTGAAGATTATATAAATCATTTCAAAATTGCTTTGAGGCACAGGAGACAATTCAGGAAAATTGAAAAATTTAAATTCAATAGAGTATTGACAATTCATTTATCCCTAGTAGATTTTCAAATTTGAAAAATTGCAAAATTGAAATATTTTGATTTCTAAATTTATTGCTAATGTTGTTCAATTTAATTATTGAGAAAATATAATATTTGAGTTTGTTAATGGAACAGAAATTACAAGTAATGGACTCTATTGCNAGAGGGGAGTGCAAAACCTTCTTATTACAATTAATGATTTTGCTTTTTCTTAAGTAATTTGCCTGAAAATTACATAAATCATTTCAAATTCATTGAGGCAAAGGAGACAATTTAGAAAATTGCAAAATTTAAATTCAATAGAGTATTGACAATTTATTTATTCCTACGAGATTTTAAAATTCAAAAAGTGCAAAATTGAAATATTTTGTTTTTTAAATTTATTGTTAATGTCGTTTGATTTAATTGGTGAGAAAAATATAATATGTGAAAAATATAATATTTGAATATGTTAATTGAACAAAAATACAAGTAATGGACTCAATTGTATAAAATACACTTTATTGGATGAATATTATAAATAGCAAACCCAAGTTTCAATGTTGTGTTAAGCATATATCCCTAGATGGGAGCGCAGAACCTTCTTATTACAATCCATTGCTTTTGCTTTTTCTTAAGTAATTTGCCTGAAAATTATATAAATCGTTTCAAATTGCTTTGAGATAAAGGAGACAATTCAAAAATAGCAAAATTTAAATTCAACAGAGTATTGACAATTCACTTATCCGTAGCAGATTTTTAAAATTCTAAAAATTGCAAAATTGAAATATTTTGATTTTTAAATTTATCGTTAATGTCGTTTGATTTAATTGATGAGAAAAATATACTATGTGAAAAATATAGTATTTGAATATGCTAATTGAACAAAAATACAAGTATTGAACTCAATTGCATAAAAGACGCTTTAGTGGATGAATATTACAAATAACAATCTCAAGTTTCAAGGTTTTGTGAAGCATATATCACTAGATGGGAGTGCGGAACAATCTTATTAGAGTCCATTGCTTTTCCTTTTTCTTAAATAATTTGTTTGAAGACATGAATTCTATAAATCATTTCAAATTACATTGAGGCGAAGGAGACAATTAAGAAAATTGAAAATTTTAAATTTAACAGATTATTGACAATTTATTTATCCCTAACAGATTTTAAAATTCTAAAAATTGCACAAATGCAATATTTAGATTTTTAAATTTGTTGTTAAAGTCGTTTGATTTGATTGGTGGGAAAAATATAATATTTGAATAAGTTAATTGAACAAAAATACAAGTAATGGACTCAATTGTATAAAAATACACCTTAGTGGATGAATATTATAAATAGCAATCCAAAGTTTCAATGTTGTGTTAAGCATATATCCCAAGATGGAGTGCAGAACCATCTTACTACAATCCATTGCTTTTGCTTTTTCTTATGTAATTTGCCTGAATATTATATAAATCATTTTCAAATTGCATTAAGACAAAGGAGACAATTCAATAAATTGTAAAATTTAAATTCAACAGAGTATTGACAATTCACTAATCCCTAGCAAATTTTAAAATTTGAAAAATTGCAAAATTGAAATATTTTATTTTTAAATTTATTGTTAATGTCATTTGATTTAATTGGTGAGAAAAATATATTATGTGAAAAATATAATATTTGAATATGATAATTGAACAAAAATACAAGTAATGAACTCAACTGCATAAAATACAATTAAGTGGATGAATATTATAAATAGCACTCCCAAATTTCAATGTTGTGTTAAGCATATATCCCTAGATGGGAGTGCAGAACCTTCTTATTACTGTTCATTACTTTTGCTTTTTCTTAAGTAATTTGCCTAAAGATTATATAAATCATTTCAAATTACGTTGAGGCAAAGGAGACAATTTAGAAAATTGCAAAATTTAAATTCAACAGAGTATTGACAATTCATTTATCCCTACCAGATGTTAAAATTTGAAAAATTGCAAAATGGAAATATTTTGATTTTTAAATTTATTGTTAATGTCGTTTGATTTAATTGGTGATAAAAATATAATATGTGAAAAATATAATATTTGAATATGTTAATTGAATAAAATTACAAGTAATGGACTCAATTGAATAAAAGACACTTTAGTGGATGAATATTATAAATAGCAATCTCAAGTTTCAAGCTTGTGTGAAGCAAATATCCCTTGATGGGAGTGGGGAAGTATCTTATTAGAATCCATTGCTTCTCCTTTTTCCTAAGTAATTTGTCTAACGACAAGAATTCTATAAATCATTTCAAATTGCATTAAGGGAAAGCAGACAATTAAGAAAATTGAAAATTTTAAATTCAATAGATTATGGACAATTTATTTGTCCCTAACAGATTTTAAAATTCTAAAAATTGCAAAAATGCAATATTTTGATTTTTAAATTTGTTGTTAATGTTGTTTGATTTGATTGGTGAGAAAAATACAATATTTAAATAATTTAATTGAACAAAAATCCAAGTAATGGACTCAATTGTATAAAATACACTTTAATGGATGAATATTATAAATAGAAATCCCAAATTTCAGTGTTGTAGTTAAGCATATATCCCTAGATGAGAGTGCAGAACCTTCTTATTAAAGTCCATTGCTTTTGCTTCTTCTTAAGTAATTTGCTTGAAGATTATATAAATTATTTCAAATTGCGTTGAGGCAAAGGAGACAATTCAAAAAATTGCAAATTTTAAATTCAACAAAGTATTGACAATTCAGTTATCCCTAGCAGATTTTGCAGATTTTAAATTTCTAAAAATTGCAAAATCGAAATATTTTGATTTTTATATTTATTGTTAATGTCGTTTGATTTAATTGGTGAGAAAAATATAATATGTAAAAATATAATATTTGAATATGCTAATTGAACAAAATCAAAATATTTTAAATCAAACGACATTAACAATAAATTTAAAAATCAAAATATTACATTTTCGCAATTTTTAGAATTTTAAAATCTGCTAGGGATAAATGAATTATCAATACTCTGTTGAATATAAATTTTACTATTTTTTGAATTTTCTCCTTTGCCTCAATGCAAATTGAAATGATTTATAAAATCTTTAGGCAAATTACTTAAGAAAAGGCAAAAGCAATGGACTGTAATAAGAAGGTTATGCACTCCCATCTAGGGATATGTGCTTTTCACAACATTGAAACTATGGATTGCAATTTATAATATTCATCTACAAAAGTGTATTTTATGCAATTGAGTCCATTACTCATAATTTTGTTCAATTAACTTATTCAAATATTGTATCTTTCTCACCAATCAAATCAAATGACATGAACAACAAATTTAAAAATCAAAATATTCCATTTTTTATATTTTTAGAATTTTAAAATCTGCAAAGGATAAATGAATTGTCATTACTCTGTTGAATTTAAATTTTGCAATTTTCTTAATTGTTTCCTATGTCTCAATGTAATTTGAAACAATTTATAGAATTCCTGTATTCAAACAAATTACTTAGGAAAAAGGAAAACCAATAGACTCTAAAAAGATGGTTCCCCACTCCTATCTAGGGATAAATAAATTATCAATAATCTGTTCAATTTAAATTTTGCAATTTTCTTAATTCTCTCTTTTGCCTTAATGCAATTTGAAATGATTTATAGAATTCCTGTTTTCAGACAAATTACTGAAGAAAAAGTTAAAGCAGTGGATTCTAATAAGATGGTTCCGCACTCCCATCTAGAGATATATGCTTCACACAACCTTGAAACTTGAATTTGCTATTTATAATATTCATCCACTAAAGTGTCTTTGCTACAATTGAGTCTATTACTTGTATTTTTGTTCAGTTGACATATTCAAATATTATATTTTTCACATATTATATTTTTCTCACCAATTAAATCAAATGACATTAATAATAAATTTAAAAATCAAAATATTGCATTTTTGCAATTTGTTGGTATTTTAAAATCTGCTAAGGATAAATGAATTGTCAATACTCTGTTGAATTTAACTTTTGCAATTTTCTGAATTGTCTTGTTTGTCTCAACGCAATTTGAAATGATTTATATAATTTTCGGCCAAATTACTTAAGAAAAAGCAAAAGCAATGGACTGTACTAAGAAGGTTCTGCACTCCCATCTAGGGATATATGCTTAACACAACATTGAAATTTGGGTTTGCTATTTATAATATTCATCCACAAAAGTGTATTTTATGCAATTGAGTCCATTACTTGTATTTTTGTTCAATTAACATATTCAAATATTATATTTTTCATATATTATATTTTTCTTACCAATTAAATCAAATGACATTAACAATAAATTTAAAAATCAAAATATTTCAATTTTACATTTTTCGAATTTTAAAATCTGCTTGGGATAAGTGAATTGTCAATACTCTGTTGAATTTAAATGTTGCAATTTTCTAAATTGTCCCTTTTGCCTAAACGCAATTTGAAATGATTTATATAATCTTCAGGCAAATTACTTAAGAAAAAACAAAAGCAATGGACTGTAATAAGAAGGTTCTGCACTCCCATCTAGGTGTATATGCTTAACACAACAATGAAACTTGGGATTACTATTTATAATATTCATCCACTAAATTGTATTTTATGTAATTGAGTTTATTACTTGTATTTTTGTTCAATTAAGATATTCAAATATTGTATTTTTCTCACCAATCAAATCAAACGACATTAATAATAAATTTAAAAATCAAAATATTGCATTTTTGCAATTTTTAGAATTTTAAAATCTGCTAGGGATAAATGAATTGTTAATACTCTTTTGAATTTAAATTTTGTTGTTTTCTGAATTGTCTCCTTTGCCTCAAGGCAATTTGAAATGATTTATATAATCTTTATGCAAATTATTTAAGAAAAAGCAAAAGCAATGCACTGTAAAAAGAAGGTTCTGCACTCACATCTTGGGATATGTGCTTAACACAATATTGAAACTTGGGATTGCTATTTATAATATTCATCCACTAAAGTTTATTTTATACGATTGAGTTCATTACTAGTAATTTTGTTCAATTAACTTATTCAAATATTGTATTTTTCTAACCAATCAAATCAAACTACATTAACAACAAATTTAAAAATCAAAATATTGCACTTTTGCAATGTTTAGAATTTTAAAATCTGCTAGGCATAAATAAATTGTAAATAATCTGTTGAATTCAAATTTTGAAAATTTCCTAATTGTCTCCTTTGCCTCAATGCAATTTGAAATAATTTATAGAATTATTGTCTTCAGAAAAATTAGTTAAGAAAAAGGAAAAGAAAAGGACTCTAACAAGATGGTTCCCCACTCCCATATAGGGATATATGCTTTACACAACCTTGAAACTTGAGATTGTTATTTATAATATTCAATCCACTAAAGTGTTTTTTATGAAATTGAGTCCATTACTTGTAATTGTGCTCAATTAAAAGATTCAAATATTATACTTTTCACATATTATATTTTTCTCACCAATTAAATCAAACGACATTAACAATAAATTTAAAAATCAAAATATTTTAATTTTGCAATTTCTAGAATTTTAAAATCTGTTAAGGATAAATGAAATGTCAATACTCGGTTGAAGTTAAATTTTGCAATTTTCTCAATTGTGTCCTTTGCCTTAACTGCAATAAGAAGGTTCTGCACTCCTATGTAGGGATATATGCTTAACACAACAATGAAACTTGGGATTGCTACTTATAATATTCATCCACTAAATTGTATTTTATGCAATTGAGTCCATTACTTATATTTTTATACAATTAAGATCTTCAAATATTGTATTTTTCTCACCAATCAAATCAAACGACATTTACAATAAATTTAAAAATCAAAATAATCCATTTTTGATATTTTTAGAATTTTAAAATCTGCTAGGGATAAAAAAATTGTTAATAATCTATAGAATTTAAATTTTACAATTATTCTTAATTGTTTGTTTGCCTTAATGTAATTTGAAATGATTTATAGAATTCCTGTCTTCAAACAAATTACTTAGGAAAAAGGAAAACCAATGGACCCTAAAAAGATGGTTCCCCACTCCCATCTAGGGATATATCCTCTACACAACCTTGAAACTTGAGATTGCTATTTATAATATTCATCCACTAAAGTGTCTTTTCTGCAATTGAGTCCGTTACATGTATTTTTGTTCAGTTGACATATTCAAATATTATATTTTCCATATATTATATTTTTCTCACCAATTAAATCAAACGACATTAACAATAAATTTGAAAATCAAAATATTGCATTTTTGTAATTTGTTGGAATTTTAATATCTGCTAGGGATAGATGAATTGTCAATACTCTGTTGAATTTAACTTTTGCAATTTTCTGAATTGTCTCATTTGCCTCAACGCAATTTGAAATGATTTATATAATTTTCAGGCAAATTACTTAAGAAAAAGCAAAAGCAATGGACTGTACCAAAAAGGTTCTGCATTCCCATTTAGGAATATATGCTTAACACAACATTGAAACTTGGGATTGCTATTTATAATATTCATCCACTAAAGTGTATTTTATGCAATTGAGTCCATTACTTGTATTTTTGTTCAATTAACATATTCAAATATTATATTTTTCACATATTATATTTTTCTCACCAATTAAATCAAATGACATTAACATTAAATTTAAAAATCAAAATATTTCATTTTTGCAATTCTTCAAATTTTAAAATCTGCTAGGGATAAATGAATTGTCAATACTCTGTAGAATTTCACTTTTGCAATTTTCGGAATTGTTTCCTATGCCTTAACGTAATTTGAAATGATTTATATAATTTTCAAGCAAATTACTTAAGAAAAAGCAAAAGCAGTCAACTGTAGTAAGAAGGTTCTGCACTCCTATCTAGGGATATATGCCTAACACAATATTAAAACTAGAAACTGTTATTTATAATATTCATCCACCAAAGTATATTTTTTGCAATTGAGTCCATTACTTGTATTTTTGTACAATTAACATATTCAAATATTATATTTTCACATATTATATTTTTCTCACCAATTAAATCAAACGACATTAACAAAAATTTAAAAATCAAAATATTTCAATTTTGAATATTTTTTGAATTTTAAAATCTACTTGGGATAACTATATTGTCAATATTCTATTGAATTTAAATTTTGTAATTTTCTAAATTGTCTCCTTTGCCTCAACGCAATTTGAAATGATTTATATAATTTTCAAGTAAATTACTTAAGAAAAAGCAAAAGTAATGGACTGTAAAAAGAAGGTTTTGCACTCCCATCTAGGGATATATGCTTAACACAACATTAAAACTTGGGATTGCTATTTATAATATTCATCCATGAAAGTGTATTTTATGCAATTGAGTGCATTACTTGTATTTTTGTTCAACTAACTTATTCAAATATTGTATTTTTCTCACCAATCAAATTAAAAGACATTAACAACAAATTTAAAAATCAAAATGTTGCATTTTTTTCAATTTTTAGAATTTTAAAATCTGCTAGGGATAAGGGATAAAGAAATTGTCAATAATCTGTGGAATTTAAAGGAAAACCAATGGACTCTAAAAAGATGGTTCCCCATTCCCATTTGGGATATATGTTTTACACAACCATAAAACCTGAGATTGATATTTATAATATTCATCACCTAAAGTGGCTTTTATGGAATTGTGTCCATTACTTGTATTTTTGTTCAATTAACATATT
>JAIRCJ010001021.1:0-48101 GCA_020883675.1 Bruguiera gymnorhiza | reverse complement strand
GGCAAGTTACTTAAGTAAAAGTAAAAGCAATTGACTATAATAAGAAAGCTCTGTACTCCTATCTAGGGATATATGCTTAACATAACATTTAAAACTTGGGACTGCTATTTATATATCCGATCCAATAAAGTGTATTTTACGTAATTGAGTCCATTACTTGTATTTTTGTTCAAACTTAACATATTCAAATATTGTATTTTTCTCACCAATCAAATCAAACGACATTAAACAAAATTAAAATCAAAATAAATGCATTTTTGCAATTTTTAGAATTTTAAAATCTGCTAAGGACAAATAAATTGTAAATAATCTATTGAATTTAAATTTTGGCAATTTTCTTAATTGTCTCCTTTGCCTCAATGCAATTTGAAACTGATTAATAAATTCTTGTCTTCAGACAAATTGCTTAAGAAAAGGAAAAGCAATTGCGACCCTAATAAGATGGTTCCCCACTCCCATCTAGGGATAATACGCTTCACAAAACCTTGAAACTTGAGATTGCTATTTTATAATATTGATCCACTAAAGTGTCTTTATGCAATTGAGTCCATTAATTGTATTTTATTTAGTTGGCATATTCAAATATTATATTTTCACATATTATTTTCCTCACCAAATAAATCAAAGACATTATACAATAATTTAAAAATCAAAATATTACATTTTTTGCAATTTTTAGAATTTTAAAATATGCTAGGGATAAATGAATTGTCAATACTTGTTTGAATTTAAATTTTGCAATTTTCGTAATTGTCTCCTTTGCCCCAAGCAATTTGAAATAATTTATATAATCTTTAGGCAATTTACTTAAGAAAAAGCAAAAGTAATCGACTGTAATAAGAGGCTCTACAATCCATGTAAGGATACATGCTTAACACAACATTGAAACTTGGGTTTGCTACTTATAATATTCATCCACTGAAGTCTATGTTATGCAATTGAGTCCATTACATGTATTTTTGGTTCAATTTAACTTATTCAAATATTGTATTTTTCACACCCCAATTAATATCAAACGACATTTAAAGACAATATTCAAAAATCAAAATTAATATCGCTATTTTGGATTTTTAGAATTTTAAATAACTGCTAGCGGACAAATAGAATTGTAAATAATCTATTGATTTATTAAATTTTGCCAATTTTCTTAATTGTCTCCTTTGCCTCAATTCAATTTTGAAATGATTTATAGAATTCTTGTCTTCAGACAAATTACTTGAGAAAAGGAAAAGCAATCAACCCTAATAAAATGGTTCCCCGCTCCCATCTAGGGATATATGCTTCACAAAACCTTGAAACTTGAGATTGCTATTTATATATTGATCCATTAATGTGTCTTTTATGCAATTGAGTCCATTAGTTATATTTTTGTTCAATTGACATATTCAAATATTATATTTTTCTCACCAATTAAATCAAACGACATTCACAATAAATTTAAAAATGAAAATATTGCATTTTGCAATTTTTAGAATTTTAAAATCTGCTAGGGATAAAAGAATTGTCAATACTGTGTTGAATTTAAATTTTGCAATTTTCAAAATTGTCTCCTTTGTCTCAACGCAATTTAAATAATTTATATAATCTTCAGGCAAATGAGTTAAGTAAAAGCAAAACAATCGACTGTAATAAGAAGGCTCTGCACTCCCATTTAGGGATATATGCTTAACACAACTTTGAAACTTGGGACTGCTATTTATAATATTCATCCACTAAGGTGTATTTTATGCAATTGAGTCCATTACTTGTATTTTTGTTCAATTAACATATTCAAATATTGTATTTTTCTCACCAATCAAATCAAATGACATTAACAATAAATTTAAAAATCAAAATATCGCATTTTTGTAATTTTTAGAATTTTAAAGTGTACTAAGGAGAAATGAATTGTCAATACTTTGTTGAATTTAACTTTTCCAATTTTCTAAATTATCTCCTTTGCCTCAACGCAATTTGAAATGATTTATATAATCTTCAGGCAAATTACTTAAGAAAAAGCAAAAGCAATGGACTATAATAAGAAGGTTCTGCACTCCCATAGAAGGATACATGCTTAACACAACATTGAAATTTAGGATTGCTATTTATAATATTTATTTGCTAAAGTGTATTTTATGCAATTGTGTCCATTACATGTATTTTTGTTCAATTTACTTATTCAAATATTGTATTTCTCTCACCAATCAAATCAAACAACATTAACAACAAATTTAAAAATCAAAATGTTGCATTTTTGCAATTTTTAAAATTTTAACATCTGCTAAGGACAAATAAATTGTAAATAATCTATTGAATTTAAATTTTGCAATTTTCTTAATTGTCTCCTTTGCCTCAATGCAATTTGAAATGATTTATAGAATTTTTTTCTTTACACAAATTACTTAAGAAAAAGGAAAAGCAATGGACTGTAATAAGATGGTTCCCCACTCCCATTTAGGAATATATACTTAATACAACATTGAAATTAGGGATTGCTATTTATAATATTCGTTGACTAAAGTGTATTTTATGCAATTGAGTCCATTACTTGTATTTTTGTTCAATTAACTTATTTAAATATTGTATCTTTCTCACCAATCAAATCAAACGACATTAATAACAAATTTAAAAATCAAAATATTACATTTTTGCAATTTTTAGAATTTTAAAATCTGTTAGGAATAAAGAAATTGTTAATAATATGTAGAATTTAAATTTTGCAATTTTCTTAATTGTCTCCTTTGCCTTAATGTAATTTGAAATGATTTATAGAATTCTTGTATTCAGACAAATTACTTAGGAAAAAGAAAAACCAATGGACTCTAAACTATATATCTAGGGATATATACTTTACACAACCTAGAAACTTGAGATTGTTATTTATAATATTCATATACTAAAGTGTCTTTTATGGAATTGAGTCCATTACTTGTATTTTTGTTCAGTTGCCATGTTCAAATATTATATTTTTCACATATTATATTTTTCTCATCAATTAAATCAAACGACATTAACAATAAATTTTAAAATCAAAGTATTGCATTTTTTGCAATTTGTTGGAATTTTAAAATTTGCTAGGGATAAATGAACTGTCAATACTCTGTTGAATTTAACTTTTGTAATTTTCTGAATTGTCTTTTTTCCCTCAACACAATTTGAAATAATTTATATAATTTTTGGGCAAATTACTTAAGAAAAAGCAAAAGCAATGGACTGTACTAAGAAGGTTCTGCACTCCCATCTAGGGATATATGCTTAACACAACATTGAAACTCGGGTTTGCTATTTATAATATTCATCTACTAAAGTGTATTTTATGCAATTGAGTCCATTACTTGTATTTTTGTTCAATTAACATATTCAAATATTATATTTTTCTCACCAATTAAATCAAACGACATTAACATTAAATTTAAAAATCAAAATATTTCATTTTTGCAATTCTTCAAATTTTAAAATATGCTTGGAATAAATGAATTGTCAATACTCTGTTGAATTTAAATTTTGCAATTTTTAGAATTGTTTCCTTTGCCTCAACATAATTTGAAATGATTTATATAATTTTCAGGCAAATTACTTAAGAAAAAGCAAAAGCAATCGACTGTAATAAGAAAGTTCTACATTCCTATCTAGGGATATATACTTAACACAACATTAAAATTAGAGACTGCTATTTATAATATTCATCCACTAAATTGTATTTTATGCAATTGAGTCAATTACTTGTATTTTTGTTCAATTAACATATTCAAATATTATATTTTTCACATATTATATTTTTCTCAACAATTAAATCAAACGACATTAATAATAAATTTAAAAATCAAAATATTTCAATTTTGCAATTTTTTGAACTTTAAAATCTGCTTGGGATAAGTGAATTGCCAATACACTGTTGAATTTAAATTTTGCAATTTTCTAAATTGTCTTTTTGGCCTAAACGCAATTTGAAATGATTTATATAATCTTCAGTCAAATTACTTAAGAAAATGCAAAAGCAATGGATTGTAATAAGAAGGTTCTGCACTCCCATCTAGGGGTATATGCTTAACACAACAATGAAACTTGAGATTGCTATTTATAATATTCATCGACTAAATTGTATTTTATGCAATTGAGTTTATTATTTGTATTTTTGTTCAATTAAGATATTCAAATATTGTATTTTTCTCACCAATCAAATCAAACGACATTAACAATAAATTTACATATCAAAATATTCTATTTTTGCAATTTTTAAAATTTTAAAATCTGCTATTGAATTTAAATTTTGCAATTTTCTTAATTGTCTCATTTGCCTCAATGCAATTTGAAATCATTTGAAGAATTCTTGTCTTCAAAGAAATTTCTTAAGAAAAAGTAAAAGCAATGGACTATAATAAGAAGGTTCTGCACTCCTATCTAGGGGTATATTCTTAACACAGCAATGAAACTTAGAATTGTTATTTATAATATTCATCCACTAAATTGTATTTTATGCAATTGAGTTTATTACTTGTATTTTTGTTCAATTAAGATATTCAAATATTGTATTTTTCTCACCAATCAAATCAAACAACATTAACAATAAATTTAAAAATCAAAATATGGGTTGGCTGATACTTTAGCTGTGTTCACAATTCAATTCAAAACACAAAACGTAAAGCAAATTAAGGACACACGAGATTTACGTGGTTCCATCAATGTGACGTACATCCACGGTGGTAGGGACTCTCCCTTACCGAGACTATCCACTATACTTGAGAATTCCAATTACAATGGATGTCTTAATCTTCTGCTCCTTTCACTATTGCAATTACTAAGTAAATACAATACAAAAAGTGTCACTTACTGTGTCTACCCTTCTTCTAGCTTGTCTTGCCTCTGTTGAATTGAAAGGTTGTTCCACTGCCGCTTAGAAGCTCACCGCAACGCTCTCTAACCTCTCTTGAAGAAATCTGGAAATACGTTGAGTTCTTTCCGATGCTTCGCCGAATTCCTTCTTTAAGTTGTCTCACACAGCTCCTACTTTCACCGTCTAACGGTCTCACCTGTCTCCTATTTCACGGTCTTACTATTTCACGGCCTATCCTCATGCTTCTGGTTTGTCATGTCGTTGCACGTTCTGGTCTCATGTCGTCTCCCGACATACACCCACACTTCTGGTCTACCGTTTCATGTCTTTTGGCCTGCCTCACGCTACTGGTTTCTCTGGTTCACGTCTTTCGCCCTGCCTCATGCTTCTAGTCTGTTGTCTTCTCTTCCGGGTGGTCTCACGGATACCAGGTCTATTGTCTTCTCTTCTAGGTGGTCTCACGGATACCAGGTCTGCTGTCTTCTCTTTCGGGTGGTCTCACGGATACTAGGTCTACTGTCTTCTCTTTCGGGTGGTCTCACGGATACCAGATCTACTATCTTCTCTTTTGGGTGGTCTGTTTCTTATTTCTCCTCTTGCTGGTTGTGTGTTTTTGGTTTGCTTGCAGGAGGCATTTCTGGTTTGCTTTTCTCTTCTTTTTGGCTAGTTGTTGTAGGGTTACCGTTTATTCAATTGTGTTGGCCTTAACCAGTTTTGTTTTTTGAGGCCTTTATATACTCTCTTCCATGAAACCCTAATAGGGCTTACGTGGCGGATTTACGTTCTTGCCCTTACACGGCGGATTTACTTTTTTGCCCTTCCATGTGGCTTTACTTTCTTGCACACTTAACCTTAGTTAACAACATTTACAACCCCTACAAGGCTATGGGAACAACATATATTTTTCTCACCAATTAAATCGAATGACATGAACAATAAATTTAAAAATCGAAATATTTCAATTTTGCAATTTTTGGAGTTTTAGAATTTTAAAATCTACTAGGGATAAGTGAATTCTCAGAACTCTATTGAATTCAAATTTTGAAATTTTCTAAATTGTCTTCTTTACCTAAACGCAATTTGAAATGATTTATATAATTTTCAGGCAAATTACTTAAGAAAGAGTAAAAGCAATGGACTGTAATAAGAAAGTTCTGCACTCTCATCTAGGGATATATGCTTAACAAAACAATGAAACTAGGGATTGCTATTTATAATATTCATCCACTAAATTGTATTTTATACAATTAAGTCCATTACTTGTACTTTTGTTAAATTAAGATATTCAAATATTGTATTTTTCTCACCAATCAAATCAAACGACATTAATAATAAATTTAAAAATTAAAATATTCCATTTTTGCAATTTTTAGAATTTTAAAATCTACTATTGAATTTAAATTTTGCAATTTTCTTAATTGTCTCATTTGCCTTAATGCAATTTGAAATCATTTAAAGAATTCTTGTCTTCAGAGAAATTTCTTAAGAAAAAGTAAAAGCAATGGACTATAATAAGAAGGTTTTGCACTCCCATCTAGGGGTATATGCTTAACACAACAATAAAACTTAGAATTTCCATTTATAATATTCATCTACTAAATTGTATTTTATGCAATTGAGTTTATTACTTGTATTTTTGTTCAATTAAGATATTCAAATATTGTATTTTTCTCACCAATCAAATCAAATGACATTAACAATAAATTTAAAAATCAAAATATTGCATTTTTGCAATTTTTAGAATTTTGAAATCTACTAGGGATAAATGAATTGTTAATACTCTCTTGAATTTAAATTTTGCTATTTTCTAAATTGTCTCCTTTGCCTCAAGGCAATTTGAAATGATTTATATAATCATTATGCAAATTACTTAAGAAAAAGCAAAAGCAATGCACTGTAATAAGAAGGTACTGCACTCCCATCTGGGGATATATGCTTAATACAACATTGAAACTTGGGATTGCTATTTATAATATTCATCCACTAAAGTGTATTTTATGCAATTGAGTTCATTAGTTGTAATTTAGTTCAATTAACTTATTCAAATATTGTATTTTTCTAACCAATCAAATCAAACTACATTAATAACAAATTTAAAAATCAAAATATTGCACTTTTGCAATTTTTAGAATTTTAAAATCTGTTAGGATAAATAAATTGTCAATAATCTGTTGAATTTAAAATTTGAAAGTTTCCTAATTGTCTTCTTTGCCTCAATGCAATTTGAAATAATTTATAGAATTCTTATCTTCAGACAAATTAGTTAAGAAAAAGGAAAAGGAAAGGACTCTAACAAGATAGTTCCCTACTCCCATCTAGGGATATATGCTTTACATAACCTTGAAACTTGAGATTGCTATTTATATTATTCAATCCACTAAAGTGTCTTTTATGAAATTGAGTCCATTACTTGTAATTTTACTCAATTAACAGATTCAAATATTATATTTTTCACATATTATATTTTTCTCACTAATTAAATCAAATGACATTAACAATAATTTAAAAATCAAAATATTTCAATTTTGCAATTTTTAGAATTTTAAAATTTGTTAGGGATAAATGAAATGTCAATACTCTGTTGAAGTTAAATTTTGCAATTTTCTCAATTGTGTCCCTTACCTTAACGCAATTTGAAATGATTTATATAATCTTCAAGCAAATTGTTTAAGAAAAAGCAAAAGCAATGGACAGTAATAAGAATGTTCTGCACTCCCATATATGCATATATGCTTAACACAATAATGAAACTTGGGATTGTTATTTATAATATTCATCCACTAAATTGTATTTTATGCAATTGAGTCCATTACTTATATTTTTATGCAATTAAGATCTTCAAATATTGTATTTTTCTCACCAATCAAATCAAATGACATTAACAATAAATTTAAAAATCAAAATATTCCATTTTTGATATTTTTAGAATTTTAAAATCTGCTAGGGATATTTTTAGAATTTTAAAATCTGCTAGGGATAAAGAAATTGTTAATAATCTGCAGAATTTAAATTTTGCAATTTTTTTAATTGTCTCCTTTGCCTCAATGTAATTTCAAATGATTTATAGAATTCCTGTTTTCAGACAAATTACTTAGGAAAAAGGAAAACCAATGGACTCTAAAAAGATGGTTCCCCACTCCCATCTAGGGATATATGCTTTACACAACCTTGAAACTTGAGATTGCTATTTATAATATTCATCCACTAAAGTGTCTTTTCTGCAATTAAGTCCGCTACTTGTATTTTTGTTCAGTTGACATACTCAAATATTATATTTTTCATATATTATATTTTTCTCACCAATTAAATCACATGACATTAACAATAAATTTAAAAATCAAAATATTGCATTTTTGCAATTTGTTGGAATTTTAATATCTACTAGGGATAAATGAATTGTCAATACTTTGTTAAATTTACCTTTTACAATTTTCTGAATTGTCTCATTTGCCTCAACACAATTTGAAATGATTTATATAATTTTCTGGCAAATTACTTAAGAAAAAGCAAAAACAATGGATTGTAATAAGAAGGTTCTACACTCCCATTGAGGGATATATGCTTAACACAACATTAAAATTTGGGATTGCTATTTAAAATATTCATCCATGAAAGTGTATTTTATGGAATTGAGTGCATTACTTGTATTTTTGTTCAACTAACTTATTCAAATATTGTATTTTTCTCACCAATCAAATTAAAGGACATTAACCACAAATTTAAAAAGCAAAATATTGCATTTTTTCAATTTTTAGAATTTTAAAATCTGCTAGGGATAAGGGATAAAGAAATTGTCAATAATCTATGGAATTTAAATTTTGTAATTTTCTTAATTATCTCCTTTGCGTCAATGTAATTTGAAATGATTTATAGAATTCCTGTGTTCAAACAAAATACTTAGGAAAAAAGAAAACCAATGGACTCTAAAAAGGTGGTTCCCTACTCTCATCTAAGGATATATGCTTTACACAACCTTGAAACTTGAGATTGCTATTTATAATATTTATCCACTAAAGTTTCTTTTGTGGAATTGAGTACATTACTTGTATATATTTTCAATTGACATATTCAAATATTATATTTTTCACATATTATATTTTTTTCACCAATTAAATCAAACGACATTAACAACAAATTTGAAAATCAAAATATTGCATTTTTGCAATTTTTAGAATTTTAAAATCTGCTAGGCATAAAGAAATTGTTAATAATTTGTAGAATTTAAATTTTGCAATTTTCTTAATTGTCTCCTTTGCCTCAATGTAATTTCAAATGATTTATAGAATTCTTGTATTTAGACAAATTACTTAGGAAAAAGGAAAACCAATGGACTGTAAAAAGATGGTTCCCCACTCCCATTTAGGGATATATGCTTTACAAAACCTTGAAACTTGAGATTGCTATTTATAATATTCATCCACTAAAGTGTCTTTTCTGCAATTAAGTCCGCTACTTGTATTTTTGTTCAATTGACATATTCAAATATTATCTTTTTCACATATTATATTTTTCTCACCAATTAAATCAAACGACAATAACAATAAATTTTAAAATCAAAATATTGCATTTTTGCAATTTGTTGGAATTTTAAAATCTGCTAGGGATAAATGAATTGTCAATACTTTGTTGAATTTAACTTTTGCAATTTTCTGAATTGTCTCTTTTGCCTCAACATAATTTGAAATGATTTATATAATTTTCAAGCAAATTATTTAAGAAAAAGCAAAAACAATGGACTGTACTAAGAAGGTTTTGCACTCCCATCTAGGAATATATGCTTAACACAACATTGAAACTTGGGTTTGCTATTTATAATATTCATCCACTAAAGTGTATTTTATGCAATTGAGTCTATTACTTGTATTTTTATTCAATTAACATATTCAAATATTATATTTTTCACATATTATATTTTTCTCACCAATTAAATCGAATGACATTAACATTAAATTTAAAAATCAAAATATTTCAATTTTGCAATGTTTTGAATTTTAAAATTTGCTTGGGATAATTGTATTGTTAATACTCTATTGAATTTAAATTTTGTAATTTTCTAAATTGTCTCCTTTGCCTCAATGCAATTTGAAATGATTTATATAATTTTCAGCCAAATTACTTAAGAAAAAGCAAAAGCAATGGACTGTAATAAGAAGGTTCTACACTCCCATCGAGGGATATATGCTTAGCACAACATTAAAACTTGGAATTGCAATTTATAATATTCATCCATAAAAGTGTATTTTATGCAATTGAGTGCATTAGTTGTATTTTTATTCAACTAACTTATTCAATATTGTATTTTTCTCACCAATCAAATTAAAGGACATTAACCACAAATTTAAAAACCAAAATATTGTATTTTTTCAATTTTTAGAATTTTAAAATCTGCTAGGGATAAGAGATAAAGAAATTGTCAATAATCTGAAAAATTTAAATTTTGCAATTTTCTTAATTATCTCCATTGCCTCAATGTAATTTGAAATGATTTATAGAATTCCTGTGTTCAGGCAAATTACTTAGGAAAAAGGAAAACCAATGGATTTTAAAAAGATGGTTCCCCACTCCCACCTAGGGATATATGCTTTACACAACCTTGAAACTTGAGATTGCTATTTATAATATTCATCCAGTAAAGTGTCTTTTAGGGAATTGAGTCCATTACTTGAATATTTTTTCAATTGACATAGTCAAATATTATATTTTTCTCACCAATTAAATCAAATGACATTAACAACAAGTTTCAAAATAAAAATATTGCGTTTTTGCAATTTTTAGAATTTTAAAATCTACTAGGGATAAAGAAATTGTTAATAATCTGTAGAATTTAAATTTTGCAATTTTCTTAATTGTCTCCTTTGCCTTAATGTAATTTGAAATAATTTATAGAATTGCTATATTCAGACAAATTACTTAGGAAAGAGGAAAACCGATGGACTTTAAAAAGATGGTTCCCCACTCCCATCTATCTAGGGATATATGCTTTACACAACCTTGAAACTTGAAATTGCTATTTATAATATTCATCCACTAAAGTGTCTTTTCTGCAAGTGAGTCCGCTACTTGTATTTTTGTTCAGTTTACATATTCAAATATTATATTTTTCACATATTATATTTTTCTCACCAATTAAATCAAACGACATTAATAATAAATTTAAAAATCAAAATATTGCATTTTCGCAATTTTTAGAATTTTAAAATCTGCTAGGGATAAATGAATTGTCAATACTTTATTAAATATAAATTTTGCTATTTCCTGAATTTTCTCCTTTACCTCAACGCAAATTGAAATAATTTATATAATCTTTAGGCAAATTACTTAAGAAAAGGCAAAAGCAATGGACTGTAATAAGAAGGTTATGTACTTCCATCTAGGGATATGTGCTTTTCACAACATTGAAACTTGTGATTGCAATTTATAATATTCATCCACAAAAGTGTATTTTATGCAATTGAGTCCATTACTCGTAATTTTGTTCAATGAACTTATTCAAATATTGTATCTTTTTAACCAATCAAATCAAACAACATGAATAACAAATTTAAAAATCAAAATATTCCATTTTTGATATTTTTAGAATTTTAAAATCTGCAAAGGCTAAATGAATTGTCATTACTTTGTTGAATTTAAATTTTGCTATTTTCTTAATTGTCTCTTTTGTTTCAATGTAATTTGAAACAATTTATAGAATTCCTATATTTAGACAAATTACTTAGGAAAAAGGAAAACCAATGGGCTCTAAAAAGATGGTTCCCTACTCCCATCTAGGGATAAATAAATGGTCAATAATTTGTTCAATTTAAATTTTGCAATTTTCTTAATTTTCTCCTTTGCCTTAGTGCAATTTGAAATGATTTATAGAATTCCTGTTTTCAGACAAATTACTGAAGAAAAAGTTAAAGCAAAGGACTCTAATAAGATGGTTCCGCACTCTCATCTAGAGATATATGCTTCACACAACCTTGAAACTTGAATTTGCTATTTATAATATTCATTCACTAAAGTGTTTTTGCTGCAATTAAGTCCATTACTTGTATTTTTGTTCAGTTGACATATTCAAATATTATATTTTTTACATATTATATTTTTCTCACCAATTAAATTGAATGACATTAACAATAAATTTAAAAATCAAAATATTGCATTTTTGCAATTTGTTGGAATTTTAAAATCTGCTAAGGATAAATGAATTGTCAATACTCTATTGAATTTAACTTTTGCGATTTTCTGAATTGTCTCGTTTGTCTCAACGCAATTTGAAATGATTTATATAATTTTTGGCCAAATTACTTAAGAAAAAGCAAAAGAAATAGACTGTACTAAGAAGGTTCTGCACTCCCATCTAGGGATATATGCTTAACACAACATTGAAACTTGGGTTTGCTATTTATAATATTCATCCACAAAAGTGTATTTTATGCAATTGAGTCCATTACTTGTATTTTTATTCAATTAACATATTCAAATATTATATTTTTCACATATTATATTTTTTCTCACCAACTAAATGAAACGACATTAATATTAAATTTAAAAATCAAAATATTTCATTTTTGCAATTCTTCGAATTTTAAAATCTACTAGGGATAAATTAATTGTTAATACTCTATTGAATTAAAATTTTGCAATTTTCGGAATTGTCTCCTTTGCTTCAATGTAATTTGAAATGATTTATATAATTTTCAGGGAAATTACTTAAGAAAAAGCAAAAGCAATTGACTATAATAAGAAAGTTCTGCACTCCCATCTAGGGATATATACTTAACACAACATTGAAACTAGAGATTGTTATTTATAATATTCATCCACTAAAATGTATTTTATGCAATTGAGTCCATTACTTGTATTTTTGTTCAATTAACATATTCAAATATTATATTTTTCACATATTATATTTTTCTTACCAATTAAATCAAACGACATTAACAATAAATTTAAAAATAAAAATATTTCAATTTTGCATGTTTCGAATTTTAAAATCTGCTTGGGATAAGTGAATTGTCAATACTCTGTTGAATTTAAATGTTGCAATTTTCTAAATTGTCCCTTTTGCCTAAACGCAATTTGAAATGATTTATATAATCTTTATGCAAATTACTTAAGAAAAAGCAAAAGCAATGCACCGTAATAAGAAGGTTCTGCACTCACATCTCGGGATATGTGCTTAACACAACATTGAAACTTGGGATTACTATTTATAATATTCATCCACTAAAGTTTATTTTATACGATTGAGTTCATTACTTGTAATTTTCTTCAATTAACTTATTCAAATATCATATTTTTCTAACCAATCAAATCAAACTACATTAACAACAAATTTAAAAATCAAAATATTGCACTTTTGCAGTGTTTAGAATTTTAAAATTTGCTAGGCATAAATAAATTGTCAATAATCTGTTGAATTCAAATTTTGAAAATTTCCTAATTGTCTCCTTTGCCTCAATGCAATTTGAAATAATTTATAAAATTCTTGTCTTCAGACAAATTAGTTAAGAAAAAGGAAAAGAAAAGGACTTTAACAAGATGATTCCCCACTCCCATATAGGGATATATGCTTTACATAACCTTGAAACTTGAGATTGCTATTTCTAATATTCAATCCACTAAAGTGTCTTTTATGAAATTAAGTCCATTACTTGTAATTGTGCTCAATTAAAATATTCAAATATTATACTTTTCATATATTATATTTTTCTCACCAATTAAATCAAACGACATTAACAATAAATTTAAAATCAAAATATTTTAATTTTGCAATTTTTAGAATTTTAAAATCTGTTAGGGATAAATGAAATGTCAATACTCGGTTGAAGTTAAATTTTGCAATTTTCTCAATTGTGTCCCTTGCCTTAACTACAATAAGAAGGTTCTACACTCCCATGTACGGATATATGTTTAACACAACAATGAAACTTGGGATCGCTACTTATAATATTCATCCACTAAATTGTATTTTATGCAATTGAGTCCATTACTTATATTTTTATGCAATTAAGATCTTCAAATATTGTATTTTTATTACCAATCAAATCAAACGACATTAATAATAAATTTAAAAATCAAAATACTCCATTTTTGATATTTTTAGAATTTTAAAATTTGCTAGGGATAAAGAAATTGTTAATAATCTATAGAATTTAAATTTTGCAATTATTCTTAATTGTCTCCTTTGCCTTAATGTAATTTGAAATGATTTATAAAATTCCTATTTTCAAACAAATTACTTAGGAAAAAGGAAAACCAATGGACCCTAAAAAGATGGTTCCTCACTCCCATCTAGGAATATATCCTCTACACAACCTTGAAACTTGAGATTGTTATTTATAATATTCATCCACTAAAGTGTTTTTTCTGCGATTGAGTCCGTTACATGTATTTTTGTTCAATTGACATATTCAAATATTATATTTTCCACATATTATATTTTCTCACCAATTAAATCAAACGACATTAACAATAAATTTGAAAATCAAAATATTGCATGTTTGCAATTTTTAGAATTTTAAAATCTGCTAGGAATAAAGAAATTGTTAATAATCTATAGAATTTAAATTTTGCAATTTTCTTAATTGTCTGCTATGCCTCAATGTAATTTGAAATGATTTATAGAATTCTTGTCTTCAGACAAATTACTTAGGAAAAAGAAAATCCAATGGACTCTAAAAAGATGCTTCCCCACTCCCATCTAGGGATATATGCTTTACACAACCTTGAAACTTGAGATTGCTATTTATAATATTCATCTACTAAAGTGTCTTTTATGGAATTGAGTCCATTACTTGTATTTTTGTTCGATTAACATATTCAAATATTGTATTTTTCCCACAAATCAAATCAAATGACATTGACATTAAATTTAAAAATCAAAATATTTCATTTTTACACTTCTTCGAATTTTAAAATCTGTTAGGGATAAATGAATTATCAATACTTTGTTGAATTTAAATTTTGCAATATTTGGAATTCTCTCCTTTACCTCAACATAATTTGAAATGATTTATATAATTTTCANTGCTTCACAGAACCTTGAAACTTGAATTTGCTATTTATAATATTCATCCACTAAAGTGTCTTTGCTGCAATTGAGTCCATTACTTGTATTTTTGTTCAGTTGACATATTCAAATATTATATTTTTCACATATTATATTTTTCTCACCAATTAAATTGAATGACATTAACAATAAATTTAAAAATCAAAATATTGCATTTTTTCAATTTGTTGGAATTTTAAAATCTACTAAGGATAAATGAATTGTCAATACTCTGTTGAATTTAACTTTTGCAATTTTCTAAATTGTCTCGTTTGTCTCAACGCAATTTGAAATGATTTATATAATTTTCGGCGAAATTACTTAAGAAAAAGCAAAAGCAATGGACTGTACTAAGAAGGTTCTGCACTCCCATTTAGGGATATATGCTTAACACAACATTGAAACTTGGGTTTGCTATTTATAATATTCATTCACAAAAGTGTATTTTATGCAATTGAGTCCATTACTTGTATTTTTGTTCAATTAACATATTCAAATATTATATTTTTCACATATTATATTTTTTCTCACCAACTAAATGAAACAACATTAACATTAAATTTAAAAATCAAAATATTTCATTTTTGCAATTCTTCGAATTTTAAAATCTACTAGGGATAAATTAATTGTCAATATTCTGTTGAATTAAAATTTTGCAATTTTCGGAATTGTCTCCTTTGCCTCAACGTAATTTGAAATGATTTATATAATTTTCAAGCAAATTACTTAAGAAAAAACAAAAGCAATGGACTGTAATAAGAAGGTTCTGCACTCCTATCTAAGTGTATATGTTTAGCACAACAATGAAACTTGGGATTACTATTTATAATATTCATCCACTAAATTGTATTTTATGCAATTGAGCTTATTACTTGTATTTTTGTTCAATTAAGTATTCAAATATTGTATTTTTCTCACCAATCAAATCAAACGACATTAATAATAAATTTAAAATCAAAATATTGCATTTTTGCAATTTTTAGAATTTTAAAATCTACTAGGGATAAATGAATTGTTAATACTTATATTTTTATGCAATTAAGATCTTCAAATATTGTATTTTTCTCACCAATCAAATCAAACGACATTAACAACAAATTTAAAAATCAAAATAATCCATTTTTGATATTTTTAGAATTTTAAAATTTGCTAGGGATAAAGAAATTGTTAATAATCTGTAGAATTTAAAATTTGCAATTATTCTTAATTGTCTCCTTTGCCTTAATGTAATTTGAAATGATTTATAAAATTCCTATCTTCAAACAAATTACTTAGGAAAAAGGAAAACCAATGGACCCTAAAAAGATGGTTCCTCACTCCCATCTAAGGATATATCCTCTACACAACCTTGAAACTTGAGATTGCTATTTATAATATTTATCCACTAAAGTGTTTTTTCTGCGATTGAGTCTGTTACATGTATTTTTGCTCAATTGACATATTCAAATATTATATTTTCCACATATTATACTTTTCTCACCAATTAAATCAAACGATATTAACAATAAATTTGAAAATCAAAATATTGCATGTTTGCAATTTTTAGAATTTTAAAATCTGCCAGGAATAAAGAAATTGTTAATAATCTGTAGAATTTAAATTTTGCAATTTTCTTAATTGTCTCCTTTGGCTCAATGTAATTTGAAATGATTTATAGAATTCCTATCTTCAGACAAATTACTTAGGAAAAAGAAAATCCAATGGACTCTAAAAAGATGGTTCCTGAAGTTCCCAACTTCACCCTAGGATCTACTAGTTTGTGATACTGAGAGGGGGGGTGAATCAGTATCACCACAATTCACAATTCGCAGGAAAGTGAACAACTTCAATCTCTTCTTAAAAGCGAACTCTTTCTCAGATTCGACTAAGGTAGATCTATTGCTACCTACTAATCACAATAGTCCCCAAAGTCACCTTTCAGACACCTTGCCTAATAGACAATTTGGATGTTCTTGTTTAGGTCTTTGTTAGGTTATGGGTTGGCTGATACTTTAGCTGCGTTCACAACTTAATTCAAAACACAGAATGTAAAGCAAAATAAGGACACACGAGATTTACGTGGTTCCGTCAATGTGACGTACATCCACGGTGGTAAGGACTCTCCCTTACCGAGACTATCCACTATACTTGAGAATTGCAGTTACAATGGATGTCTTAATCTTCTGCTCCTTTCACTATTGCAATTACTAAGCAAGTACAATACAAAGAGTGTCACTTACTGTGTCTACCCTTCGTCTAGCTTGTCTTGCCTCTGTTGAATTGAAAGGCTGCTCCACTGCTGCTTAGAAGTTCACCGCAACGCTCTCTAACCTCTCTTGAAGAAATCTAGAAATACGTTGAGTTCTTTCTGATGCTTCGCCAAATTCCTTCTCTAGGTTGTCTCACACAGCTCCTGCTTTCACCGTCTCACGGTTTCACAGCTTGCACTCAAGCTTCTGGTCTGCCGTTTCACGTCTCACGGCCTGCCCCACGCTTCTGATCAGTCACGCCGTTGCACGTTCTGGTCTCACGCTCCTGGTCTGCTGTTTCACGTCTCTTGGCCTGCCTCACACTACTGGTTTTTCTGGTTCACGTCTCTCGGCCTGCCTCACGCTTCTAGTCTGCTGTCTTCTCTTCCGGGTGGTCTCACGGATACCAGGTCTGCTGTCTTCTCTTCCGGGTGGTCTGTTTCTTATTTCTCCTCTTGCTGGTTGTGCGTTTCTGGTTTGGTTGCAGGATGTGTTTCTGGTTTGCTTGCAGGAGGCGTTTCTGGTTTGATTGCAGGAGGCGTTTCTGGTTTGCCTGCAGGAGGTGTTTCTGGTTTGCTTGCAGGATGTGTTTCTGGTTTGCTTGCAGGAGGTGTTTCTGGTTTGTTTGCAGGAGGTTGCACGTTCTGGTTTGCTCTCCCAGTGGTGACGTTTCTGGTTTGCTCTCCTGGTGGTGTTGTTTCTGATCTCTTGCCGTTCTGCTCTCTCTTCCTTTTGGCCGGTTGCTGTAGGGTTGCTGTTTATTCAATTGTGTTGGCCCTCTTCCCTAGTTTTGTCTTCCAAGGCCTTTATATACTCTCTTCCATAAAACCCTAATAGGGCTTACATGGCGGATTTACGTTCTTGCCCTTACGCGGCAGATTTACTTTCTTGCCCTTCCATGTGACTTTACTGCCCTTCCATATGACTTTACTCTCTTGCACACTTAACCCTAGTTGACAACAATTACAACCCATACAAGGCTGTGGGAACAACAGTTCCCCACTCTCATCTAGGGATATATGCCTTACACAACCTTGAAACTTGAGATTGCTATTTATAATATTCATTCACTAAAGTGTCTTTTATGGAATTGAGTCCATTACTTGTATTTTTGTTCGATTAACATATTTAAATATTGTATTTTTCCCACAAATCAAATCAAATGACATTAACACTAAATTTAAAAATCAAAATATTTCATTTTTGCACTTCTTCAAATTTTAAAATCTGCTAGGGATAAATGAATTGTTAATACTCTGTTGAATTTAAATTTTCCAATATTTGGAATTCTCTCCTTTGCCTCAACGTAATTTGAAATGATTTATATAATTTTCAAGCAAATTACTCAAGAAAAAGCAAAAGCAATTGACTGTAATAAGAAGGTTCTACACTCCAATCTAGCGATATATACTTAACACAACATTGAAACTAGAGACTGCTATTTATAATATTCATCCACTAAAGTGTATTTTATGCAATTGGGTCCATTACTTGTATTTTTGTTCAATTAACATATTCAAATATTATATTTTTCACATATTATATTTTTCTCACCAATTAAATCAAACGACATTAACAATAAATTTAAAAATCAAAATATTTCAATTTTTCAATTTTTCAAATTTTAAAATCTGCTTGGAATAAGTGAATTGTCAATACACTGTTAAATTTAAATTTTGCAATTTTCTAAATTGTGTCTTTTGCCTAAACGCAATTTGAAATGATTTATATAATCTTCAGGCAAATTACTTAAGAAAAAGCAAAAGTAATGGATTGTAATAAGAAGGTTATGCACTCTCATCTAGGGGTATATGCTTAACACAACAATGAAATTTGGGATTGCTATTTATAATATTCGTCCACTAAATTGTATTTTATGCAATTGAGTTTATTACTTGTATTTTTGTTCAATTAAGATATTCAAATATTGTATTTTTCTCACCAATCAAATCAAACGACATTAACAATAAATTTACAAATCAAAATATTGCACTTTCTCAATTTTTAGAAGTTTAAAATCTACTAGGAATAAATAAATTGTCAAAAATCTGTTGAATTTAAATTTTGAAAATTTCCTAATTGTCTGTTTGCCTCAATGCAATTTGAAATAATTTATAGAATTCTTGTTTTCAGACAAATTAGTTAAGAAAAAGGAAAAGGAAAGGATTCTAACAAGATGGTTCCCCACTCCTATCTAGGGATATACGCTTTACACAACCTTTGAAACTTAAGATTGCTATTTATGATATTCAATCCACTAAAGTGTCTTTTATGAAATTGTGTCCATTACTTGTAATTTTGCTCAATTAACAGATTCAAATATTATACTTTTCACATATTATATTTTTCTCACCAATTAAATCAAATGACATTAACAATAAATTGAAAAGTCAATATGTAGAATTTAAATTTTGCAATTTTCTTAATTGTCTCCATTGTCTTAATGTAATTTGAAACAATTTATAGAATTCTTGTCTTCAGACAAATTGCTTAGGAAAAAGGAAAACCAAGGGACTCTAAAAAGATGGTTCCCTACTCCCATTTGGGATATATGCTTTACACAATCTTAAAACCTAAGATTGCTATTTATAATATTCATCCACTAAAGTGGGTTTTATGGAATTGTGTCCATTACTTGTAATTTTGTTCAATTGACATATTAAAATATTATATTTTTCACATATTATAATTTTCTCACCAATTAAAACAAATGACATTAATAATAAATTTAAAAATCAAAATATTGCATTTTTGCAATTTTTAGAATTATAAAATCTGCTAGAGATAAATGAATTGTCACTACTATGTCGAATTTAACTTTTGCAATTTTCTGAATTGTCTCTTTTGCCTCAACGGAATTTGAAATAATTTATATAATATTCAGGCAAGTTACTTAAGTAAAAGCAAAAGCAATCGACTGTAATAAGAAGGCTCTATACTCCCATCTAGGGATATATGCTTAACACAACATTGAAACTTGGGATTGCTATTTATAATATTCATTCACTAAAGTATATTTTACGCAATTGAGTCCATTACTTGTATTTTTGTTCAATTAACATATTCAAATATTGTATTTTTCTCACCCATCAAATCAAACGATATTAAGAACAAATTTAAAAATCAAAATATTACATTTTTGCAATTTTTAGAATTTTAAAATCTGTTAAGGACAAATAAATTGTAAATAATCTATTGAATCTAAATTTTGCAATTTTCTTAATTGTCTCCTTTGCCTCAATGCAATTTGAAATGATTTATAGAATTCTTGTCTTCAGACAAATTACTTAAGAAAAAGGAAAAGCAGTGAACCCTAATAAGATGGTTCCCCACTCCCATCTAGGGATATACGCTTCATAAAACATTGAAACTTAAGATTGCTATTTATAATATTGATCCACTAAAGTGTCTTTTATGCAATTGAGTCCATTAATTGTATTTTTGTTTAGTTGACATATTCACATATTATATTTTCCTCACCAAATAAATCAAACGACATTAACAATAAACTTAAAAATCAAAATATTACATTTTTGCAATTTTTATAATTTTGAAATCTGCTAGGGATAAATGAATTGTCAATACTTTGTTGAATTTAAATTTTGCAATTTTCGGAATTGTCTCCTTTGCCTCAAGGCAATTTGAAATAATTTATATAATCTTCAGGCAATTTATTTAAGAAAAAGCAAAAGTAATCGACTGTAATAAAAAGGCTCTGTAATCCCATGTAGGGATACATGCTTAACACAACATGGAAACTTGGGTTTGCTATTTATAATATTCATCCACTGAAATCTATTTTATGCAGTTGAGTCCATTACATGTATTTTTGTTCAATTAACTTATTCAAATATTGTATTTTTCACACCCATCAAATCAAACGACATTAACAACAAATTTAAAAATCAAAATATTGTATTTTTGCAATTTTTAGAATTTTAAAATCTGCTAGCGACAAATAAATTGTAAATAATCTATTGATTTTAAATTTTGCAATTTTCTTAATTGTCTCCTTTGCCTCAATGCAATTTGAAATGATTTATAGAATTCTTGTCTTCAGACAAATTACTTAAGAAAAAGGAAAAGCAATCGACCCTAATAAGATGGTTCCCCGCTCCCATCTAGGGATATATGCTTCACAAAACCTTGAAACTAGATATTGTTATTTATAATATTGATCCACTAAAGTGACTTTTGTCTCATTTGTCTCAACGCAATTTGAAATGATTTATATAATTTTCGGCCAAATTACTTAAAAAAAAGCAAAAGCAATGGATTGTACTAAGAAGGTTCTGCACTCCCATCTAGGGATATATGCTTAACACAACATTGAAACTTGGGTTTGCTATTTATAGTATTTGTCCACTAAAGTGTATTTTATGCAATTGAGTCCATTATTCGTATTTTTGTTCAATTAACATATTTAAATATTATATTTTTCACATATTATATTTTTCTCACCAATTAAATCAAACGATATTAACAATAAATTTAAAAATCAAAATATTGCATTTTTGCAATTTTTAGAATTTTAAAATCTGCTAGCGATAAATGAATTCTCAATACTTTGTTGAATTTAAATTTTGCAATTTTCAGAATTGTCTCCTTTGCCTCAACGCAATTTGAAATAATTTATATAATATTCAGGCAAATTACTTAAGAAAACCAAAAGCAATTGACTGTAATAAGAAGGTTCTGCACTCCCATCTAGAGATATATGCTTGACACAACATTGAAACTGGGGTTTGCTATTTATAGTATTTGTCCACTAAAGTGTATTTTATGCAATTAAGTCCATTATTCGTATTTTTGTTCCATTAACATATTCAAATATTATATTTTTCACATAGTATATTTTTCTCACCAATTAAATCAAACGACATTAATAATAAATTTAAAAATCAAAATATTGCATTTTTGCAATTTTTAGAATTTTAAAATCTGCTAGGGATAAATGAATTCTCAATACTTTGTTGAATTTAAATTTTGCAATTTTCGGAATTGTCCCCTTTGCCTCAACGCAATTTGAAATAATTTATATAATCCTCAAGCAAATTACTTAAGAAAAACCAAAGCAATCGACTGTAATAAGAAGGTTCTGCACTCCCATCTAGGGATATATGCTTGACATAACATTGAAACTTGGGTTTGCTATTTATAATATTTGTCCACTAAAGTGTATTTTATGCAATTGAGTCTATTATTCGTATTTTTGTTCAATTAAAATATTCAAATATTATATTTTTCACATATTATATTTTTTTCACCAATTAAATCAAATGACAATAACATTAAATTTAAAAATCAAATATTTCAATTTTGCCCCTTTTTCAAATTTTAAAATCTGCTATGGATAATTGAATTGTTAATACTTTGTTGGATTTAAATTTTGCAATTTTCGGAATTGTCTACTTTGCCTTAACGAAATTTGAAATAATTTATATAATGTTCAAGCAAGTTACTTAAGTAAAAGCAAAAGCAATCGACTGTAATAAGAAGACTCTGCACTCCCATCTAGGGATGTATGCTTAACACAACATTGAAACTTAGGACTGCTATTTATAATATTCATCCACTAAAGTGTATTTTACACAATTGAGTCCATTACTTGTATTTTTGTTCAATTAAGATATTCAAATATTGTATTTTTCTCACTAATCAAATGAATGACATTAACAACAAATTTAAAAATCAAAATATTGCATTTTTGCAATTTTTAGAATTTTAAAATCTGCTAAGGACAAATAAATTATGAATAATCTATTGAATTTTTATTTTGCAATTTTCTTAATTGTCTCCTTTGCCTCAATGCAATTTGAAATGATTTATAGAATTCTTGTCTTCAGACAAATTACTTAAGAAAAGGAAAAGCAATGGACCCTAAAAAGATGGTTCCCCACTCCCATCTAGGGATATATGCTTCTCAAAACCTTGAAACTTGAGATTGTTATTTATAATATTGATCCACTAAAGTGTATTTTATGCAATTGAGTCCATTATTTGTATTTTTGTTCAATTATCATATTCAAATATTATATTTTTCACATATTATATTTTTCTCACCAATTAATCAAACGACAATAACATTAAATTTAAAAATCAAAATATTTCAATTTTGCCCTTTTTCGAATTTTAAAATCTGCAGGGGACAAGTGAATTGTTAATACTCTGTTGTATTTAAATTTTTCAATTTTTGAAATTGTCTACTTTGCCTTAAACGAATTTTGAAATAATTTATATAATGTTCAGNGGACAAATAAATTGTAAATAATCTATTGATTTAAATTTTGCAATTTTCTTAATTGTCTCCTTGCCTCAATGCAATTTGAAATGATTTATAGAATTCTTTCTTAAGACAAATTACTTAAGAAAGGGAAAAGCAATCGACCCTAATAAGATGGTTCCCTGCTCCCAACTAGGGATATATGCTTCACAAACCTGAAACTTGAGATTGCTATTTATAATATTGATCCACTATAGTGTCTTTATGCAATTGAGTCCATTACTTGTATTTTTTGTTCAATTGACATATTCAAATATTATATTTTTCACATATTATATTTTTCTCACCAATTAAATCAAAACGACATTATAATAATAAATTTAAAAATGAAATATTGGCATTTTTGCAATTTTTAGAATTTTAAAATCTGCTAGGGATAAATGAATTCTTAATACTTTGTTGAATTTAAATTTTGCAATTTTCGGAATTGTCTCCTTTCCCTCAACGCAATTTGAAATAATTTATATAATCTTTGGGAAAATTACTTAAGAAAAAGCCAAAAGCAATCGACTGTAATAAAAAGGTTCTGCACTCCTATATAGGGATATATGCTTGACATAACATTGAAACTTGGGTTTGCTATTTATAAAATTTGTCCACTAAAGTGTATTTTATGCATTTGAGTCCATTATTTGTATTTTCGTTCAATTAACATATTCAAATATTATATTTTTCACATATTATATTTTTCTCACGAATTAAATCAAATGACATTAATAATAAATTTAAAAATCAAAATATTGCATTTTTGCAATTTTTAGAATTTTAAAATCTGCTAGGAATAAATGAATTCTTAATACTTTGTTGAATTTAAATTTTGCAATTTTCAGAATTGTCTCCTTTGCCTCAACGCAATTTGAAATAATTTATATAATCTTCAGGCAAATTACTTAAGAAAAAGCAAAAGCAATCGACAGTAATGAGAAGGTTCTACACTCCCATCTAGGGATATATGCTTGACACAACATTGAAACTTGGGTTTGCTATTTATAATATTTGTTCACTAAAGTGTATTTTATACAATTGAGTCCATTATTCGTATTTTTATTCAATTAACATATTCAAATATTATATTTTTCACATATTATATTTTTCTCACCAATTAAATCAAACGACATTAATAATAAATTTAAAAATCAAAATATTGCATTTTTGCAATTTTTAGAATTTTAAAATCTGCTAGGGATAAATGAATTCTCAATACTTTGTTGAATTTAAATTTTGCAATTTTCAGAATTGTCTCCTTTGCCTCAATGCAATTTGAAATAATTTATATAATTTTCAAGCAAATTACTTAAGAAAAACCAAAAGCAATCGACTGTAATAAGAAGGTTCTGCACTCCCATCTAAGGATATATGCTTGATACAACATTGAAACTTGGGTTTGCTATTTATAATATTTGTCCACTAAAGTGTATTTTATGCAATTGAATCCATTATTCGTATTTTTGTTCAATTAGCATATTCAAATATTATATCTTTCACATAGTATATTTTTTTCACCAATTAAATCAAACGACAATAACATTAAATTTAAAAATCAAAATATTTCAATTTTGCCCTTTTTCAAATTTAAAAATCTACTAGGGATAACTGAATTGTTAATACTCTGTTGGATTTAAATTTTGCAATTTTCGGAATTGTCTACTTTGCCTTAACGAAATTTGAAATAATTTATATAATGTTCAGGCAAGTTACTTAAGTAAAAGCAAAAGCAATCGACTGTAATAAGAAGGCTATGCACTCCCATCTAGGGATGTATGCTTAACACAACATTGAAACTTGAGACTGCTATTTATAATATTCATCCACTAAAGTGTATTTTATACAATTGAGTCCATTACTTGTATTCTTATTTTGCAATTTTCTTAATTGTCTCCTTTGCCTCAATGCAATTTGAAATGATTTATAGAATTCTTGTCTTCAAACAAATTACTTAAGAAAAAGGAAAAGCAATGGACCCTAATAAGATGGTTCCCCACTCCCATTTAGGGATATATGCTTCTCAAAACCTTGAAACTTGAGATTGTTATTTATAATATTGTTCCACTAAAGTGTATTTTATGCAATTGAGTCCATTATTCGTATTTTTGTTCAATTAACATATTTAAATATTATATTTTTCACATATTATATTTTTCTCACCAATTAAATCAAACGACAATAACATTAAATTTAAAAATCAAAATATTTCAATTTTGCCCTTTTTCGAATTTTAAAATCTGCTGGGGATAAGTGAATTGTTAATACTCTGTTGGATTTAAATTTTACAAATTTTGAAATTGTCTACTTTGCCTTAACGGAATTTGAAATAATTTATATAATGTTCAGGCAAGTTACTTAAGTAAAAGTGAAAGCAATCGACTGTAATAAGAAGGTTATGTACTCCCATCTAGGGATATATGCTTAACACAACATTGGAACTTGGGATTGCTATTTATAATATTCATTCACTAAAGTGTATTTTACGCAAATGAGTCCATTACTTGTATTTTTGTTCAATTAACATATTCAAATATTGTATTTTTCTCACCCATCAAATCAAACGACATTAACAACAAATTTAAAAATCAAAATATTGCATTTTTGCAATTTTTAGAATTTTAAGATCTGCTAAGCGACAAATAAATTGTAAATAATCTATTGAATCTAAATTTTGCAATTTTCTCAATTGTCTCCTTTGCCTCAATGCAATTTGAAATGATTTATAGAATTTTTGTCTTCAGACAAATTACTTAAAAAAAAGGAAAAGCAATGGACCCTAATAAGATGGTTCCCCACTCCCATCTAAGGATATACGCTTCATAAAACCTTGAAACTTAAGATTGCTATTTATAATATTGATCCACTAAAGTGTCTTTTATGCAATTAAGTCCATTAATTGTATTTTTGTTTAGTTATCATATTCAAATATTATATTTTTCACATATTATATTTTCCTCACCAATAAATCAAACGACGTTAACAATAAACTTAAAAATCAAAATATTACATTTTTGCAATTTTAGAATTTTAAAATCTGCTCGGGATAAATGAATTGTCAATACTTTGTTGAATTTAAGTTTTGCAATTTTCGGAATTGTCTCCTTTGCCTCAAGGCAATTTGAAATAATTTATATAATCTTCAGTCAAATTACTTAAGAAAAAGCAAAAGCAATCGACTGTAATAATAAGGTTATGCACTCCCATCCAGGGATATATGCTTGACACAACATTGAAACTTGGGTTTGTTATTTATAATATTTGTCCACTAAAGTGTATTTTATGCAATTGAGTTCATTACTCGTATTTATGTTTAATTAACATATTCAAAAATTATATTTTTCACATATTATATTTTTCTCACCAATTAAATCAAATTACATTAACATTAAATTTAAAAATCAAAATATTTCAATTTTGCACTTTTTCAAATTTTAACATATGGTAGGGATAAGTGAATTGTCAATACTCTGTTGAATTTAAATTTTGCAATTTTCTAAATGGTCTCCTTTGCCTCAATGCTATTTCAAATGATTTATATAATCTTTAGGCAGATTACTTAAGAAAAAGCGAAAGCAATGGACTGTAATAAGAAGGTTTTGCACTCTCATGTAGGGATATATGCTTAACGCAACATTGAAACTTGGGATTGTTATTTATAATATTCATCCACTTAATTGTATTTTATGCAATTGAGTCCATTACTTGTATTTTTGTTCAATTAACATATTCAAATATTGTGTTTTTCTCACCAATGAAATCGAACGACATTAACAATAAGTTTAAAAATCAAAATATCGCATTTTTGCAATTTTTAGAATTTTAAAATCTGCTAGGGAGAAATGAATTGTCAATACTTTGTTGAATTTAACTTTTTCAATTTTCTGAATTGTCTCCTTTGCCTCAACGCAAATTGAAATTATTTATATAATTTTCAGGCAAATTAATTAAGAAAAAGCAAAAGTGATGGGCTATAATAAGAACGTTCTGCACTCAGATTTAGGGATATATGCTTACCACAACATTGAAACTTGGGACTGCTATTTATAGTATTCACCCATTAAAGTGTATTTTATGCAATTGAATCCATTTATTGTATTTTTGTTCAATTAACATATTCAAAAATTATATTTTTCACATATTATATTTCTCTCACTAATTAAATCAAACGACATTAATAATAAATTTAAAAATCAAAATATTTCAATTTTGCAATGTTTTGAATTTTAAAATCTGCTAGGGATAAGTGAATTATCAATACTCTGTTGAATTTAAATTTTACAATTTTCTGAATGGTCTCATTTGCCTCAACGCTATTTCAAATGATTTATATAATCTTTAGGCAGATTACTTAAGAAAAAGCAAAAGCAATGGACTGTAATAAGAAGATTCTGCATTCCCATCCAGGGATATATGCTTAACACAACATTGAAACTTGGGACTGCAACTTATAATATTCATCCACTTAATTGTATTTTATACAATTAAGTCCATTATTTGTATTTTTGTTCACTTAACATATTCAAATATTTCATTTTTCTCACGAATGAAATCAAACAATAATAACAATAAATTTAAAAATCAAAATATTGCATTTTTGCAATTTTTAGAATTTTAAAATCTGCTAGGGAGAAATGAATTGTCAATACTCTATTGAATTTAACTTTTCCAATTTTCTGAATTGTCTCCTTTGTCTCAATGCAATTTGAAATGATTTATATAATCTTTAGGCAAATTACTTAAGGAAAAGCATAAGCAATGGACTATAATAAAAAGGTTCTACACTCCCATCTAGGGATATATGCTTAACACAACATTGAAACTTGGAATTGCTATTTATAATATTCATCCACGAAAGTGTATTTTATGCAATTAAGTCCATTTCTTGTATTTTCATTCAATTAACTTATTCAAATATAGTATTTTTCTCACCAATCAAATCAAATAACATTAAAAATAAATTTAAAAATCAAAATATTGTATTTTTGCAGTTTTTAGAATTTTAAAATCTGCTAAGAACAAATAAATTGTAAATAATCTATTGAATTTAAATTTTGCAATTTTCTTAATTGTCTCCTTTGCCTCAATGTAATTTGAAACAATTTAAAGAATTCCTGTCTTCAGACAAATTACTTAGAAAAAAGGAAAACCGATGGACACTAAAAAGTTGGTTCCCCACTCCCATCTAGGGATATATGCTTTACACAACCTTGAAACTTGAGATTGCTATTTATAATACTCTTCCACTAAAGTGTATTTTATGGAATTGAGTCCATTACTTGTATTTTTGTTCAATTGACATATTCGAATATTATATTTCTCACGTATTATATTTTTCTAACCAATGAAATCAAACGACATTAATAATAAATTTAAAAATCAAAATATTTCAATTTTGCAATTTTTTGAATTTTGAAATCTGCTAAGGATAAATGAATTGTCAGTACTCTGTTGAATTTAAATTTTGTAATTATCGAAATTGTCTCCTTTGCCTCCACGCAATTTGAAATGATTTATATAAATTTCAAGCAAATTACTTAAGAAAAAGCAAAAGCAATAGACTATAAGAAGAAGGTTCTCCACTCCCATCTAGGGATATATGCTTAAGACAACATTGAAACTTGGGTTTGCTATTTATAATATTCATCTACTAAAGTGTATTTTATACATTGAGTCCATTACTTGTATTTTTGTTCAATTAACATATTCAAATGTTATATTTTTCACATATTATATTTTTTTCGGCAATTAAATCAAATGATATTAACAATAAATTTAAAAATCAAAATATTTCAATTTTGCAATTTTTTGAATTTTGAAATATGCTAGGGATAAATGAATTGTCAATACTCTATTGATTTAAATTTTGTAATTATCGAAATTGTCTCCTTTGCCTCCACGCAATTTGAAATGATTTATATAAATTTCAAGCAAATTACTTAAGAAAAAGCAAAAGCAATGGACTATAAGAAGAAGGTTCTGTACTCCCATCTAGGGATATATGGTTAAGACAACATTGAAACTTGGGTTTGCTATTTATAATATTCATCCACTAAAGTGTATTTTATGCAATTGAATCCATTACTTGTATTTTTGTTCAATTAACATATTCAAATGTTATATTTTTCATATGTTATATTTTTCTCACCAATGAAATCAAACGACATTAACAATAAATTTAAAAATTAAAATGTTTCAATTTTGCAATTTTTCGAATTTTAAAATCTGCTAGGGATAAATGAATTATCAGTACTCTGTTGAATTTAAATTTTGTAATTTTCTTAATTGTCTCCTTTGCCTCAAAGCGATTTGGAATGATTTATGGAATTCTTGTTCTTTAACAAATTATTTAGGAAAAAGGAAAAACAATGGACTCAAATAAGATGGTTTACCACTCGCATCTAGGGATATATGCTTTACACAACCTTGAAACTTGAGATTATTATTTATAATATTCATCCACTAAAGTGTATTTTATGCAATTGAGTCCATTACTTGTAATTTTGTTCAATTAACTTACTCAAATGTTGTATTTTTCTCACCAATCAAATCAAACGACATTAACAACAAATTTAAAAATCAAAATATTGCACTTTTGCAATTTTTAGAATTTTAAAATCTGCTAGGGATAAATAAATTGTCAATAATCTGTTGAATTTAAATTTTTAAAATTTCTTAATTGTCTCCTTTGTCTCAATGCAATTTGAAATGATTTATAGAATTCTTGTCTTCAGACAAATTAGTTAAGAAAAAGGAAAAGGAATGGACTCTAATAAGATGGTTCCCCACTCCCATCTGGGGATATATGCTTCACACAACCTTAAAACTTGAGATTGCTACTTATAATATTTATCTACTAAAGTGTATTTTATGCAATTGAGTCCATTACTTGTATTTTTGGTCACTTAACTTATTCAAATATTGTATTTTTCACACTAATCAAATCAAACGACATTAAAAACAAATTTAAAAATCAAAATATTGCACTTTTGCAATTTTTAAAATTTTAAAATCTACTAGGGATAAATAAATTGTCAATAATCTGTTGAATTTAAATTTTTAAAATTTCTTAATTGTCTCCTTTGCCTCAATGCAATTTGAAATGATTTATAGAATTCTTGTCTTCAGACAAATTAGTTAAGAAAAAAGAAAAGGAATGGACTCTAATAAGATGGTTGCCCACTCCCATCTGGGGATATATGCTTCACCCAACTTTAAAACTTGAGATTGCTATTTATAATATTCATCCACTAAAGTGTATTTTATGCAATTAAGTCCATTACTTGTATTTTTGGTCAATTAACTTATTCAAATATTGTATTTTTCACACCAATCAAATCAAACGACATTAACAACAAATTTAAAAATCAAAATATTGTATTTTTGCAATTTTTAGAGCTTTAAAATCAGTTAGGGATAAATAAATCGTGAATAATCATTAGAATTTAAATTTTACAATTTTCTTAATTGTCTCGTCTGCCTCAGTGCAATTTAAAACGATTTATAAAATTCTTGTCTTCTAACAAATTACTTAGGAAAAAGGAAAAGCAACAAACTCGAATAAGATGGTTACTCACTCCTATCTAGGGATATATACTTTACACAACCTTGAAACTTGAGATTGCTATTTATAATATTCATCCACTAAAGTTTATTTTATGCAATTGAGTCCATTACTTATAATTTTGTTCAATTAACTTACTCAAATATTGTATTTTTCTCACCAATCAAATCAAACGACATTAACAACAAATTTAAAAATCAAAATATTGTATTTTTGCAATTTTTAGAACTTTAAAAGCAGTTAGGGATAAATAAATTGTCAATAATCATTAAAATTTAAATTTTGCAATTTTCTTAATTGTCTCATCTGCCTCAGTGCAATTTAAAACGATTTATAAAATTCTTGTTTTCTGACAAATTACTTAGGAAAAAGGAAAAGCAATGGACTCGAATAAGATGGTTCCCCACTCCCATCTAGGGATACATGCTTTACACAACCTTAAAACTTGAGATTGCTATTTATAATATTCATCCACTAAAGTGTATTTTATGCAATTGAGTCCATTACTTGTAATTTTGTTCAATTAACTTACTTAAATATTGTATTTTTCTCACCAATCAAATCAAATGACATTAACAACAAATTTAAAAATCAAAATATTGCATTTTTGCAATTTTTAAAACCTTTAAATCAACTAGGGATAAATAAATCGTGAATAATCATTAGAATTTAAATTTTGCAATTTTCATAATTGTCTCCTCTGCCTCAGTGCAATTTAAAATAATTTATGAATTCTTGTTTTTTAACAAATTAGTTAGGAAAAAGGAAAAACAATGGACTCCAATAAAATGGTTTCCCACTCGCATCTAGGGATATATGCTTTACACAACCTTGAAACTTGAGATTATTATTTATAATATTCATCCATTAAAGTGTAGTTTATGCAATTGAGTCCATTACTTGTAATTTTGTTTAATTAACTTACTCAAATATTGTATTTTTCTCACCAATCAAATCAAACGACATTAACAACAAATTTAAAATCAAAATATTGCACTTTTGCAATTTTTAGAATTTTAAAATCTGCTAGGGATAAATAAATTGTCAATAATCTGTTGAATTTAAATTTTTAAAATTTCTTAATTGTTCCCTTTGCCTCAATGCAATTTGAAATGATTTATAGAATTCTTGTTTTCAGACAAAATAGTTAAGAAAAAGGAAAACGAATGGATTCTAATAAAATAGTTCCCCATTCCCATATAGGGGTATATGCTTCACATAACCTTGAAACTTGAGATTGTTATTTATAATATTTATCCACTAAATTGTATTTTATGCAATTGAGTCCATTACTTGTATTTTTGTTCAATTAACATATTCAAATGTTATATTTTTCATATGTTATATTTTTCTCAGCAATTATATCAAACGACATTAACAATAAATTTAAAAATCAAAATATTTCAGTTTTGCAATTTTTCGAATTTCAAAATTTGCTAGGGATAAGTGAATTGTTAATACGCTGTTGAATTTAACTTTAGCAATTTTTTGAATTGTCTCATTTGCTTCAACGCAATTTGAAATGATTTATATAATTTTCAGCCAAATTACTTAAGAAAAAGTAAAAGTAATGGACTGTAATAAGAAGGTTCTACACTTCCACCTAGGGATATATGCTTAACACAACATTGAAACTTGGGTTTGCTATTTATAATATTGATCCACTAAGGTATATTTTATGTTATTGAGTCCATTATGTGTATTTTTGTTCAATTAACATATTCAAATATTGTATTTTTCACATAATATATTTTTCTCACCAATCAAATCAAACGACATTAATAATAAATTTAAAAATCAAAATATTCCATTTTTGCAATTTTTAGAATTTTAAAATCTGCGCTAGATAAAGAAATTGTTAATAATCTGTAGAATTTAAATTTTGCAATTTTCTTAATTGTCTCCTTTGCCTTAATGTCATTTGAAACGATTTGTAGAATTTCTGTCTTCAGACAAATTACTTAGAAAAAAGGAAAACCAATAGACTCTAAAAAGTTGGTTCCCCACTTCCATCTAGGGATATATGCTTTACACAACCTTGAAACTTGAAATTGCTATTTATAATATTCATCCACTAAAGAGTATTTTATGGAATTGAGTTCATTACTTGTATTTTTGTTCAATTGACATATTCAAATATTATATTTTTGACATATTATATTTTTCTCACCAATTAAATCAAACGACATTAACAATAAATTTAAAAATCAAAATATTGCATTATTGCAAGTTTTAGAATTTTAAAATCTATAAAAGATAAATGGATTGTGAATACTCTACTAAATTTAACTTTTGCAATTTTCGGAATTGATTGCTTCGCCTCAACGCAATTTGAAATGATTTATATAATCTTTAGGCAAATTATTTAAGAAAAAGAAAAAGCAATGGAGTGTAATGAGAAGGTTCTGCACTCTCATCTAGGGATATATGCTTAACACAACATTGAAACTTGGATTTGCTATTTATAATATTCATCCACTAAAATGTATTTTATTGAATTGAGTCCATTACGTGTATTTTTGTTCAATTAACATATTCAAATATTGTATTTTTCACATATTATATTTTTATCACCAATCAAATCAAATGACATTAACAATAAATTTAAAAATCAAAATATTCCATTTTTGCAATGTTTAGTATTTTAGAATCTGTTCGAGATAAAGAAATTGTTAATAATCTGTAGAATTTAAATTTTGCAATTTTCTTAACTGTCTCCTTTGCTTCAATGGAATTTGAAACGATTTATAGAATTGTTGTCCTCAGACAAATTACTTAGAAAAAAGGAAAATCGATGGACACTAAAAAGTTGGTTCCCCACTCCCGTCTAGGGATATATGTTTTACACAACCTTGAAACTTGAGATTGATATTTATAATATTCATCCACTAAAGTGTATTTTGTGGAATTAAGTCCATTACTTTTATTTTTGTTTAATTGACATATTCGAATATTATATTTCTCACGTATTATATTTTTCTCACCAATGAAATCAAACGACATTAATAATAAATTTAAAAATCAAAATATTTTAATTTTGCAATTTTTCGAATTTTAAAATCTGCTAGGGATAAATGAATTGTCAGTACTCTGTTAAATTTAAATTTTGCAATTTTCTTAATTGTCTCCTTTGCCTCAAAGCGATTTGGAATGATTTATGGAATTCTTGTTCTTTAACAAATTATTTAGGAAAAAGGAAAAGCAATGGATTCAAATACGATGGTTTACCACTCGCATCTAGGGATATATGCTTTACACAACCTTGAAACTTGAGATTATTATTTATAATATTCATCCACTAAAGTGTATTTTATGCAATTGAGTCCATTACTTGTAATTTTGTTCAATTAACTTACTCAAATATTGTATTTTTCTCACCAATCAAATCAAACGATATTAACAACAAATTTAAAAATCAAAATATTGCACTTTTGCAATTTTTAGAATTTTAAAATCTGCTAGGGATAAATAAATTGTCAATAATCTGTTGAATTTAAATTTTTAAATTTTCTTAATTGTCTCCTTTGTCTCAATGCAATTTGAAATGATTTATAGAATTCTTGTCTTCAGACAAATTAGTTAAGAAAAAGGAAAAGGAATGAACTATAATAAGATGGTTCCCCACTCCCATCTAGGGATATATGCTTCACACAACCTTAAATCTTGAGATTGCTATTTATAATATTCATCCACTAAAGTGTATTTTATGCAATTGAGTCCATTACTTGTATTTTTGGTCAATTAACTTATTCAAATATTGTATTTTTCACACCAATCAAATCAAACGACATTAACAACAAATTTAAAAATCAAAATATTGTATTTTTGCAATTTTTAGAACTTTAAAATCAGTTAGGGATAAATAAATCGTGAATAATCATTAGAATTTAAATTTTGCAATTTTCTTAATTGTCTCCTCTACCTCAGTGCAATTTAAAACGATTTATAAAATTCTTGTCTTCTAGCAAATTACTTAGGAAAAAGGAAAAGCAACAGACTCGAATAAGATGGTTACTCACTCCTATCTAAGGATATATGCTTTACACAACCTTGAAAGTTGAGATTGCTATTTACAATATTCATCCACTAAAGTGTATTTTATACAATTGAGTCCATTACTTATAATTTTGTTCAATTAACTTACTCAAATATTGTATTTTTCTCTCCAATCAAATCAAATGACATTAACAACAAATTTAAAAATCAAAATATTGTATTTTTGCAATTTTTAGAACTTTGAAAGCAGTTAGGGATAAATAAATCATCAATAATCATTAGAATTTAAATTTTGCAATTTTCTTAATTGTCTCATCTGCCTCAATGCAATTTAAAATGATTTATAAAATTCTTGTCTTCTGACAAATTACTTAGGAAAAAGGAAAAGCAATGGACTCGAATAAGATGGTTCCCGACTCCCATCTAGGGATATATGCTTTACACAACCTTAAAACTTGAGATTGCTATTTATAATATTCATCCACTAAAGTGTATTTTATGCAATTGAGTCCATTACTTGTAATTTTGTTCAATTAACTTACACAAATATTGTATTTTTCTCACCAATCAAATCAAATGACATTAACAACAAATTTAAAAATCAAAATATTGCATTTTTGCAATTTTTAAAACCTTTAAATCAACTAGGGATAAATAAATCGTCAATAATGATTAGAATTTAAATTTTGCAATTTTCTTAATTTTCTCCTCTACCTCAGTGCAATTTAAAATGATTTATGGAATTCTTGTTTTTTAACAAATTACTTAGGAAAAAGGAAAAGCAATGGACTCCAATAAGATGGTTTCCCACTCGCATCTAAGGATATATGCTTTACACAACCTTGAAACTTGAGATTATTATTTATAATATTCATCCATTAAAGTGTAGTTTATGCAATTGAGTCCATTACTTGTAATTTTGTTTAATTAACTTACTCAAATATTGTATTTTTCTCACCAATCAAATCAAACAACATTAACAACAAATTTAAAATCAAAATATTGCACTTTTGCAATTTTTAGAATTTTAAAATCTGCTAGGGATAAATAAATTGTCAATAATCTGTTGAATTTAAATTTTTAAAATTTCTTAATTGTCCCCTTTGCCTCAATGCAATTTGAAATGATTTATAGAATTCTTGTCTTCAGACAAATTAGTTAAGAAAAAGGAAAAATAATGGATTCTAATAAAATAGTTCCCCACTCCCATATAGGGGTATATGCTTCACATAACTTTGAAACTTGAGATTGCTATTTATAATATTCATCCACTAAATTGTATTTTATGCAATTGAGTCCATTACTTGTATTTTTGTTCAATTAACATATTCAAATGTTATATTTTTCATATGTTATATTTTTCTTAGCAATTATATCAAACGACATTAACAATAAATTTAAAAATCAAAATATTTCAATTTTGCAATTTTTCGAATTTCAAAATCTGCTAGGGATAAGTGAATTGTCAATACGCTGTTGAATTTAACTTTAGCAATTTTCTGAATTGTCTCATTTGCTTCAACGCAATTTGAAATGATTTATATAATTTTCATCCAAATTACTTAAGAAAAAGTAAAAGTAATGGACTGTAATAAGAAGGTTATACACTCCCATCTAGAGATATATGCCTCCACGTCATTTGAAATAATTTATATAATCTTTAGGCAAATTACTGAAGAAAAAACAAGAGCAATGAATTGTAATAAGAAGGTTTTACACTTCCATCTAGGGATATATGCTTAACACATCATTGAAACTTGAGATTGCTATTTATAATATTCATCTATTAAAGTGTATTTTATACAATTGAGTCCATTACTTGTATTGTTGTTCAATTAAGATATTCAAATATTGTATTTTTCTCACCAATCAAATCAAACGACATTAACAATAAATTTAAAAATCAAAATATTGCCTTTTTGCAATTTTTAGAATTTTAAAATCTACTAGGGATAAAGGAATTGTCAATACTCTGTTGAATTTAAATTTTGCAATTTCCTTAATTGTCTCCTTTGCCTCAATGCAATTTGAAATGATTTCTTGTCTTCAGACAAATTACTTAAGAAAAAGGAAAAACAATGGACTCTTGTTGTTCCCACAACCTTATATGGGTTGTAATTGTTGTCAACTAGGGTTAAGTGTGCAGGAAAGTAAAGCCACATGGAAGGGCAAGAAAGTAAATCTGCCGCGTAAGGACAAGAACGTAAATCCACCACGTAAACTCTATTAGGGTTTCATGGAAGAGAGTATATAAAGGCCTTGGAAGACAAAACAAAAAAGGGGGGCCAACAAAATTGAATAAACAGCAACCCTACAACAACCGACCAAAAAGAAGAGAAAATAATATACCAAAAGAGAACCCCACTGTCGGCAAAAACAAAAAAAAAGGAGAAAAAAAGGAGACGACCGAAGGGGGGCTGAACGAAGAACAAAGGTCGAGAGGAGACGGTCGAAAAGAGAGCAGAACAGCAAGAGATCAGAAACAACACCATTGGGAGAGCAAACTAGAAACGTCACCACCGGGAGAGCAAACCAAAACGTGCAATCTCTTGCAAGGAAACTAGAAACACGTCCTACAAGCAAATCAGAAATGCACAACCAGCAAGAGGAGAAATAAGAAACAAACCTCATGGAAGAGAAGACAATAGACTTGGTATCTGTGAGACCACCTGGAAGAGAAGACAACAGACTTGGTATTCGTGAGATCACCCGGAAGAGAAGACAGCAGACCTGGTATCCATGACACCACCCGGAAGAGAAGACAGCAGACCAGAAGCGTGAGGCAGGCCGAAAGACGTGAACCAGAAAAACCAGTAGCGTGAGGGAGGCCAAGAGCGTGGGTGTACATCAGGAGACGGCGTGAGACCAGAACGTGTAACGGCGTGACAAACCAAAAGTGTGAGGATAGGCCGTGAAACAGTAAGACTGTGAAATAGGAGACGAGTGAGACCGTGAGACTGTGAAAGCAGGAGCTGTGTGAGACAACCTAGAGAAGGAATTTGGCGAAACATCGGAAAGAACTCAACATATTTCCAGATTTCTTCAAGAGAGGTTAGAGAGCATTACGGTGAACTTCTAAGCGGCAGTGGAGCAGCCTTTCAATTCAACAAAGGCAAGACAAGCTAAAAGAAGGGTAGACACAGTAAGTGACACTCTTTGTATTGTACTTGCTTAGTAATTGCAATAGTGAAAGGAGCAGAAGATTAAGACATCCATTGTAACTGAAATTCTCAAGTATAGTGGATAGTCTTGGTAAGGGAGAGTCCCTACCACCATGGATGAACGTCACGTTGATGGAACCACGTAAATCTCATGTGTCCTTAATTTGCTTTACGTTCTGTGTTTTGAATTGAGTTGTGAACGCAGCTAAAGTATCAGCCAACCCATAACCTAACGAAGACTTAAACAAGAACATCCAAATTGTCTATTAGGCAAGGTGTCTGAAAGGTGACTTTGGGGACTATTGTGATTAGTAGGTAGCAATAGATCTACCTTAGTTGAATTTGAGAAAGAGTTCGCTTTTAAGAAGAGATTGAAGTTGTTCACTTACTTGTGAATTGTGAATTGTGGTGATACTGATTCACCCTCCCTCTCAGTATCATAAACTAGTAGATCCTAAGGTGAAGTTGAGAACTTCAATTGGTATCAGAGCACAGGTTCACCAGGATAAAGCTTAATAGCTTGGTGTACTAGTTTGAAGAGCTCCATAAGTTTTAACTTGTTCAGCATACTGAAAAATGGACACTGGTACCAGTACCAGCACCAACACTATTTACAACAAGAAGGTTCCAATCTTCAACGGAACCAACTACCATATGTGGAGAGCGAGAATGCAGGTGGTATTTGCAACCATGGGCTTGAACATGGTGAAATCTGTACAGGAGGGTTTTGAGCCTCCAGAAGAAGGTAAAGATCTAACCCCAGAGGAATTAAGACAGTTTACGATAAATGGGAAGGCCTCAAATGTCATCATTTCAGCATTGGCAGATGTTGAATATGCTAAAGTTATGGACTGCAAATCTACCAAGGAGATATGAGACAGATTGCAGAAAGTCTATGAAGGTGATGGCATAATGAAGGAGGCCAAGCTTCAAGTTTTCAATGAGAGATATGAATCTCTCAGAATGCAGAAAAATGAGACAGTTTAAGAGTTCTTCACCAGGTTTATTGATGCTGTAAATGATCTTAGAAGTCATGGGAAGAACAAGAAGGACTCATCTATTGTGAAGAAAATTCTGAGAATTCTGCCTGAGAGATTTGCTTTAAAGGTGGCAGCCATAGAGGAGAGTAGAGATCTCAATTCTATGTCTCTACATGATCTCCAGTGCAATCTCATTGCATATGAGATGAGAATAAAGTCAATTGAGAGCTCCTCAACGTCAAAGGTATCAAAGGAGGTAGCTTTCAAAGCTATGAAACACTTGAAGATAAAAGAAGAGGAAGAATCATCCAGTGAGGATGATGATGATGATGAGGAAGAAAGTGAAGTTGAAGTGTTGGCATACTTCACAAGGAAGTTCAAAAAGGGGTCTAGGAAGGGAAAAGGACAGTTGTCCTTGAGATGTTATCGTTATGGACAGACTGGACACTTTGCTTCTCAATGCAAAGTGAAACTTGATGATGAAGATGAGGATGGTGATGATGAGCATAATTCAAAATGGAGAAGACCATCATTCAAGTCAAGGAAGTCCAGCAAGAAGACTGCTAACCCACAGAAGAAAAAGAGAGGCTCATTCAAGAGTTATGTGAGCCAGACAAAAGAAGCCGATGAGGAGGAAGATGTAGACTCATCAGATGAGCATGCCTTTATGGCATCAACTCGATGTGGAGTTCAACCTCTGAAGAGGAAAAGGAGATTGATGAAGAAGAACCAGATCTTGAAGCTGAGTTAGAAACAGCTTCAAAGGAGATAATAAGAAGGGGTAGAACCATAAGAAGGTTGGAGGCCATTATAAAACAAGTTGAAGCAAATATTGAGGAAGCAGAAAGTCAAAAGGATGAAATAAGGGCTAAACATATTGACTTGAAGAGAAGATTTGAAGAACAGATCAAAATATGTGAAGACCTTACTATGGAGCTTGGCTCAAGGACTTCAACAATTGAAGAAATGGAGATAAAGTCACTGAGACTTCAGCAACAACTCAAAAAGAGTGAAGAGAACTTACAGAAGTTTGAAGTGATAAGAGAAACAAGCTTTGCAAGAGAAAAGAAGAATGAAGAGAAAGTGCAGCAATCTGATGCTGCACTGCCTAAAGATAACGAGACTTTGCCACAAAAGTTGAAAGAGAATCTCAGAAAGAAAAGACTGATCAGCCAAGAACAATGAAGGCTGAAAATAAAGAAGATTTGAAGAAGCAACCTAGGGTTATAAACAAAAATGAAGAAAAGAAAGTCAGCCAGCAAAGGGCTACGGCTGAACAGAAGGAGGAGAAGAAGGTGACTGAAATGAAAGTCACATAAGCAAAGAAGCTAGCAACTAGGCCTACACAGCAAGTAATGAACAAAAGAAAACAAGCTGTGATTAGACCCAAGAAGAGGCAGTTTCAAGGTTACTATCTTTATTGTGAAGTTTAGGGTCATATGGCAAGTAAATGCTGGTGGAGAAGGCCAGTATATGTCTCCAACTTGAGAAGATACAATGCTGCATACAAGGAGAGACAATACAAAATTCATAGGAGAACACCTGTTGTGAGTTCTTGCACATACTGTAAAAGGAAAGGACACACTAACAAGAATTGTTGGTGAAAACCCAAACTAGTGGTTTCAAAGAACAAGTTTGCTATATTGGGAGATTTGGAATAGTGTGAAAGGTGTGGGCAGGATGGCCATAATGCCAAGAGATGCATGACACTTCTCCTTGAGCAAGAGAAGGCACTAAATGGCACAGTGAAAGAAATTAGTACAGTCAAAGTTGAGAAAAAGGAGAAAGCTATCATCAAGCTAGTTCAAAAGAAGGAATATAAAGCTAAAAGGGAGGTGGCTAATATAGCTGAAATTGCACTAAAGGCTGACTACAAGGATAAGCAGTGGATCCTTGATAGTGGGTGCACTTCACACATGACAGGAGATAAGAGTAAATTATCAAAACTGAACAAGTCAAGAGAAGGCAGAGTCAAGTTTGGCAATGATGATTCACTCAACATCAGTGGTTAAGGGTCAGTAAATATTGGAAAAGGAAAGCTGAACACGTTGAAGGACTCAGATATAATCTAGCATCTGTCAGCCAACTATGCAATGAAGACCATAAAGTGATATTCACAAAAACAGGTTGCCAAGTAAAGAGTAAAGAAGGCAATACTGTTGCAGCCGGGAAGAGAATAGCTGGAAATTTATATGTGATTGATGAGGACAAGACAAACAGCTGTTTACTTACAAAAGAAGAAGAAAATCAACTCTGGCATAGGAGGTTGAGACACTTAACACAGAAGAATATGAGGAAGCTGACCACTACTCATGCAATCAGAGACATTCCAGACCTTAAGAGAGAGAGGGAGTATGTCTGTTCAGCATGCTTTAAAGGAAAACAGGTCAGAAAGCAGTATAAGACCAAAGAGGTCAGTTCTGAAGTAGTACTTGACATTGTACATACTGATTTGTGTGGGTCGATGAGAAAAAAAGGGTTGAATGGTGAGAGGTACTTCATCTTGTTTGTTGATGATTATTCCAGAAGGACCTGCATCATGCACCTTAAACACAAGTCAGAAGTTTTGAAATGCTTCAAGAGATACAGAAGATTGGCTGAAAATAAGAGTGGAAAGAAGATCAAAGTATTGAGGTCAGATCAAGGCACTGAATTCACAAATGGAGCTTTTGAAGATTACCTTGAAAAGCATGGAATTCACCATCAGATGGCAACAACAAGAACACCTCAACAGAACAGGGTGGTAGAGAGGAAAAATAGAGCTGTGGTTGAAATGGCAAGAACTCTACTGCTGGAATCCAAGCTTCACACAAGATTTTGGACAGAAGTAACATTTACAGCTGTGCACCTATTGAACAAAGTTTTACTAAGGCCCAATACTGATAAGACTCCATATGAGCTATGGAGTGAGAAGACGACAACAACCAAGTATCTTAGAATCTTTGGTAACCTATGTTTTGTGAAGAACAAGGAGCAAAACTTGGGAAAATTCCATGCTAGGTCAAATGAAGGCATCTTTGTGGGATACTCAGCAGAGACAAAAGGTTACAAAGTTTTTCTGCATAAACTGGGAAAAGTGGTCACTTCCAGTAATGTGAGAATAGATGAAAACTAAAAACAATGCATAATGGAGAAGCTGAGGACAATGAAGAAGATGACTTCAAGATAGATAAAGAATCTGACCAACATGAAGAAGAGGGAAAAGAAGTAAGTTCAGACTCAGAGAAGAGTGAGTCTGAAGATGAAGAAGGAGATTCTCTTGCAACTAAGACTATGCAAGAGAGAAAGACAAAGAAGACATGGACCAGTGCTTATCAAGGAAATTAGATAATAGGTGACCCATCAGCAGGAGTTACAACAAGAAGAAGAATTATGGGAGCTACTGGTTTATTCTCACAAGTTAAACCTAATTCTGTTGAAGAGGCTGCACAAGACAAAACTTGGGTCAAAACTATCAATGAGGAGTTGGATCGAATCAAAAAGAATGAAACATGGGAGCTGGTCCCAAGACCCACTAACAAGAATGTCATAGGAACAAAATGGGTGTTTAAAAATAAACATAATGAAGATGGAAAGGTGGTGAGGAACAAGGCTAGGCTGGTTTGCAAAGGCTACACTCAGATAGAAGGAGTAGATGTTGATGAAACTTTTGCACCAGTAGCAAGGTTGGAAACTATTAGAGTGTTCTTAGCTTTGGTAGCACATAAGAGGTATAAAGTTTACCAAATGGATGTGAAATCAGCCTTTTTGAATGGGCTCCAGAAAGAAGAAGTGTATATTGAACAACCCGATGGAGTACAAATCAGTGAGGATGAGACACATGTGTGTAAGCTGAAGAAAGCCTTGTATGGCCTTAAACAAGCCCCAAGAGCATGGTACAGCAGGTTGAACGCTTATTTGAGAAGGTTGAACTTCAGAAGAGGAATAGTTGATAATAACCTATATGTGTTCAACTTAGAGAAAGGCCAACTGATAACCATAGTATATATAGATGACATCATCTTTGGAGGGGATCACTCTGAGCTATGCCAAAAATTTGCACAGAAGATGAGTGAGGAATATGAGATGTCATTGATTGGAGAAATGACTTACTTTCTTGGATTACAGATAAAACAATGTGAAAAAGGTATTTTTATTTCTCAAACAAAATATGCCAAAGAGATGCTGAAAAAGTTTGGCATGGAGGATAGCAGACCTGCCAATACTCCTATGTTAGTAGGCTGCAAGTTAACAAAAGATCAGGAAGGAAGGAGTACAAGCCCTACAGAATACAGGAAGATGATAGGGAGCCTTCTGTACCTTACAGCATCAAGGCCTGATCTCATGCAAGTTGTATGCATCGCCAGCAGATTCCAAGCTGATCCTAAGGAATCTCATATGTTGGCAGTGAAAAGAATCCTAAGATACCTTAAGGGGACACTAGAAATGGGCTTGTGGTATCCTGCCATGGATTTTGTAAAACTACGAGCATACACTGATGCAGACTGGGTAGGAAGTACAGATGATAGAAAATCAACTAGTGGCTGCAGTTTCTACCTGGGTTCAAAGTGTGTTGCATGACTAAGTAGAAAGCAAAATAGTGTTGCTTTGAGCACAGCGGAGGCTGAGTATATGGCTGCTTGTGCAGCATGTACTCAAGTGATATGGATGCAAAGACAATTGGCCGATTTGGGTGTTGAAGTGAAGTTACCAGTGAGTGTACTTTGTGATAATCAAAGTGCAATTGATCTTAGCAAGAATCTAGTTCAACATTCAAGGAGCAAGTATATTGGCATCCAATATTACTTTATTAGGGATCAAGTGGAAGAGGGCACAATTCAGTTGGAGTATGTTGGCACTAAAGATCAAATCTTAGATATTCTAACTAAACCTCTGTTCACAGAGTTGTTTGAAAAGCACAGAATGAGTCTGTCTATGCAAATGCCTCCTCAAGCTTGAAGTTTAGGTGAATCCTCCATCTCTACTTTGTAGGTTTTTCAAATTTATAATTGGTTGGCAAATGGGGAGAGAAGCAACAATGCAGGGGGAGTGCATATTTAAGGGGAGTTGTAATCCATCTACTTCTGGATTATTACTCTAAGAAGATTATGAAGGACTACTACATAATGGCTTTTGTTGTGAGTGTTGCCAACAATTACAAAGGGGTAGATTGTTGTTCCCACAGCCTTGTATGGGTCGTAATTGTTGTCAACTAGGGTTAAGTGTGCAAGAAAGTAAAGCCACATGGAAGAGCAAGAAAGTAAATCCACTGCGTAAGGGCAAGAACATAAATCTGCCATGTAAGCCCTATTAGGGTTTTATGGAAGAGAGTATATAAAGGCCTTGGAAGACAAAACAAAAAAGGGGGGCCAACAAAATTGAATAAATAGTAACCCTACAACAATTGACCAAAAAGAAGAGAAACTAATATACCAAAAGGGAACCCCACTATCGACAAAAAAAAAAAGGAGAAAAAGAGGAGACGGCTGAAGGGGGGCTGAACGAAAAACAGAGGTCGAGAGGAGACGGCCGGAAAGAGAGCAGAACGGAAAGAGAGCAGAACGGCAAGAGATCAGAAACAACACCACTGGGAGAGCAAACCAGAAATGTCACCACTGGGAGAGCAAACCAGAACGTACGACCTCCTGCAAGGAAACCAGAAACACATCCTGCAAGCAAACCAGAAACGCACAACCAGCAAGAGGAGAAATAAGAAACAAACCTCCCGAAAGAGAAGACAGCAAATCTGGTATCTGTGAGACCACCCGGAAGAGAAGACAGTAGACCTGGTATCCGTGAGATCACCCGGAAGAGAAGACAGCAGACCTGGTATCCGTGACACCACCCAGAAGAGAAGACAGCAGACCAGAAGCGTGAGGTAGGCAGAAAGACGTGAACCAGAAAAACCAGTAGTGTGAGGCAGGCCAAGCGACGTGAAACGACAGACCAGAAACATGGGTGTACGTCAGGAGATGGTGTGAGGCCAGAACATGCAACAGCGTGACAGACCAGAAGTGTGAGGACAGGCCGTGAAACAGTAAGACCATGAAATAGGAGATGGGTGAGACCATGAGACGGTGAAAGCAGGAGTTGTGTGAGACAACCTAGAGAAGGAATTCAGCAAAACATCGGAAATAACTCAACGTATTTCTAGATTTCTTCAAGAGAGGTTAGAGTGCATTGCGGTGAACTTCTAAGTAGTAGTGGAGCAGCCTTTCAATTCAACAGAGGCAAGACAAGCTAGAAGAATGGTAGACACAGTAAGTGACATTCTTTGTATTGTACTTACTTAGTAATTGTAATAGTGAAAGGAGCAGAAGATTAAGACATCCATTGTAACTGGAATTCTCAAGTATAGTGGATAGTCTTGGTAAAGGAAAGTCCTTACCACCGTGGATGTACGTCACGTTGACGAAACCACATAAATCTCGTGTGTCCTTAATTTGCTTTACGTTCTATGTTTTGAATTGAGTTGTGAATGCAGCTAAAGTATCAGCTAGCCCATAACCTAACGAAGACCTAAACAAGAACATCCAAATTGTCTATTAGGCAAGGTGTTTGAAAGGTGACTTTGGGGACTATTGTGATTAATAGGTAGCAATAGATCTACTTTAGTTGAATCTGAGAAAGAGTTCACTTTTAAGAAGAGATTGAAGTTGTTCACTTACCTGCGAATTGCGAATTGTGGTGATACTGATTCACCCCCCTCTTAGTATCACAAACTAGTAGATCCTAGGGTGAAGTTGGGAACTTCAACTTTAATAAGGTGGTTCCCCACTCCTATCTAAGGATATATGCTTCACATAACCTTGAAACTTGAGATTGCTATTTATAATCTTCATCCACTAAAGTGTCTTTTATTCAATAGAGTCCATTACTTGTATTTTTGTTCAATTAACATATTCAAATATTAGATTTTTCACCTATTATATTTTTCACACCAATTAAATCAAACGACATTAACAACAAATTTAAAAATCAAAATATTTCAATTTTGCAATTTTTAGAATTTTAAAATCTATTAGGGATAAATGAATTGTCAATACTCTGTTGAATTTAAATTTTGCAATTTTCTAAATTGTCACCTTTGCCTCCACGCAATTTGAACTAATTTATATAATCTTCAGGCAAATTACTTAAGAAAAAACAAGAGCAAAGGATTGTAATAAGAAGGTTCTACACTCCCATCTAGGGATATATGTTTAACACAACATTGAAACTTGGGATTACTGTTTATAATATTCATCCACTAAAGTGTATTTTATGCAATTAATTCCATTACTTGTAATTTTGTTCAATTAAGATATTCAAATATTGTATTTTTCTCACTAATCAAATCAAATGACATTAATAACAAATTTAAAAATCAAAATATTTCATTTTTGCAATTTTTAGAATTTTAAAATCTGCTAAGGAGAAATAAATTGTCAATAATCTGTTGAATTTAAAGTTTGAAATTTTCTTAATTGTCTCCTTTGCCTCAATACAATTTGAAATAATATATAGAATTCTTGTCTTCAGACAAATTAGTTAGGAAAAAGGAAAGGAATGGATTCTAATAAGATGGTTCCCCACTTCCATCTAGGAATATATGCTTAACACAACAGTGAAACTTGGGATTACTGTTTATAATATTCATCCATTAAAGTGTATTTTATGCAATTGAGTCCATTACTTATATTTTTTTCAATTAACTTATTCAAATATTTTATTTTTATCGCCAATCAAATCAAACAACATTAACAACAGATTTAAAAATCAAAATATTTCACTTTTGCAATTTTTAGAATTTTAAAATTTGTTAGGGACAAATAAATTGTCAATAATCTGTTGAATTTCAATTTCAACAATTTCTTAATTGTCTCCTTTGCCTCAATGCAATTTGAAATGATTTATAGAATTCTTGTCTTCAGACAAATTACTTAAAAGAAACAAAAGCAATAGACTCTAATAAGATGGTTCCGCACTCCCATCTAGAGATATATGCTTCACACAATCTTGAAACTTGGGATTGCTATTTATAATATTCATCCACTAAAGTGTCGTTTATGCAATTCAGTCCATTACTTGTATTTATGTTCAATTAACATATTCAAATATTATATTTTTCGCATATTATATTTTCTCACCATTTAAAACAAACGATATTAACAATAAATTTAAAAATCAAAATATTTCAATTTTGCAATTTTTAGAATTTTAAAATCTACCAAGAATAAATGAATTGTCAATACTCTGTTGAAGTTAAATTTTGCAATTTTCTGAATTGTGTCCATTGCCTCAACGCAATTTGAAATGATTTATATAATTTTCAGGAAAATTACTTAAGAAAAAACAAAAGCAATGGACAGTAATAAGAAGGTTCTGCACTCACATTTACGGATATATGCTTAACAAAACATTGAAAGATGGGATTGCTATTTATAATATTCATCCACTAAAGTGTTTTTTTATGCAATTGAGTCCATTACTTGTAATTTTGTTCAATTAACTTATTCAAATGTTGTATTTTTCTCTCCAATCAAATCAAACGACATTAACAACAAATTTAAAAATCAAAATATTGCATTCTTGTAATTTTTATAATTTTTTAAATCTACTAGGGATAAATAAATTGTCAATAATCTATTGAATTTAAATTTTGAAATTTTCTTAATTGTCTCCTTTGCCTCAACGCAATTTGAAATGATTTATATAATTTTTAGGCAAATTACCTAAGAAAAAGCAAAAGCAATGAACTGTTATAAGAAGGGTCTGCACTCCCATCTAGGGATATATGCTTAATACAACATTAAAACTTGGGATTGCTATTTATGATATTCATCCACTAAAATGTATTTTATGCAACTAAGTCCATTACTTGTATTTTTGTTCAATTAAGATATTCAAATATTGTATTTTTTTCACCAATCAAATCAAACGACATTAACAATAATTTAAAAATCAAAAATATTTCATTTTTGCAATTTTTAGAATTTTAAAATCTGCTAGGGGTAAATGAATTGTCAATACTCTGTCGAATTTAAATTTTGCAATTTTTTTAATTGTCTCATTTGCCTCAATGCAATTTGAAATGATT
>JAIRCJ010000360.1:0-71876 GCA_020883675.1 Bruguiera gymnorhiza | reverse complement strand
ATCGGATAATGAGATTTAACGGTAAAAATGATTTGAAAGCAAAAGGAAGAGAGACCAGGGTCTTGGCTTGGCAATGGACATCTATTTGAACTCTTCCAAACAAAGTCCAAGGCTAAGACTTCCTACACTACATGGAAATGGTATTTTTAGGTCAACGTGTTTATGAGAAATTATGGCTTTAATTATGTTCTGTTGGGAACATTAAGCATAAACAATCAGTTTCTACTTTCTACTTTTCACTAAATTCCTAAACCAAATTGATGAGTGACTGATTATTATTATTGTTTCTTTTTTAGTTTAAACTGGTGAATAAGAGAGAGAGAGAGTTTGTAAAACTTGGGTTGCTGAAACTAAATGGTATTCTTAACTGATTTGCACCATTGACTTTCAAGGATTGAGGATTCAACCGTGTTTCTACACGAGTTGAATTTTCTTTTTGGTATATGAGAAATTTTTTTGCAATCTATTTGTCATTTATTTCGGCCGAGACATTTAAGGACATTTTATTTCGGTATGCTTGCAGAGTCAATGAAGGTGTTGGGTAAGTTGAGGTGTCAATTATTTCATAATAGGTAAATACAGAGTTAGCATTTGGCAAACATTGAGGCATACCTCTACTCTTCTATCGGCTTGCGGTAATTGCCGTTCGATGTCCTTAATTTGAGTCCCCCAAAGGAGGCAAATTCCCTTCATGCCAGGGCCAAGGGGACATCAATTATCGGGCTGCTATTTTAACAGTCACCAACAGAGATAAATATTCAAGAAGACGAGAAGGTAGACGCCAATCACCATGCCGAGGTGCACCTATTTGCTTTTATCGTTCCATTAAGAAAAAAAAGACACTGATTAAGCTGAAACAATTTAAATGATTGTTTTTATAAATATTTGTGTTGGTAATACCAGAGATCATCTTATATATTTTATGATTCATATTTACACAAAGTTTGCCCTTGTAGTTACTTAGCTGGCCTTTATGTTTTGAAAAGAATTTGACGTAAAAGTCCCAATTAGAAAATATCTAATTTCATGTCCCCTTCTTTCCTTTCATCAAATTAAACATTGACACTTACTTGAGAAAGCAGTAATGCATGGCATGTTGAGAAAGATTCAACAGCCCATAGCTGATTAACGTACTTGCAGCCATATTATGAGGACAACCGTTTGAATCAATCATACCAATTACCAGGCAAAAGAATAGGGTTGAGCCTTACATTAATCAGTCTGCTAAACTCTCTTTCATCTGCTGTTTCCTGTTATAGAGAAGCCATAATAAAATTACCTGCTAATCTTAAAAAATACCAATGTACGTTCAACAGAACCAGAGGCAAGCGCATAAAGACAAAACCTAGATTAGATTCCATGCTGCTTCGTCCCAAGAATCTCGAACTATACTTCCGGGATAGATCAACTTTTAAAACACTAAAATGACTACTATTTCATGCACCCAAAACAATAGTCCCATCATCATTGATAGAATATCTTCCACCCAAGATTAAACCCATTTTTAAGGCACAAACCACAATCTTTCCAAGCGAAAAAAAACAAGGCTCTTGCAGTGCTTGTTATGTGCAACCAAATGAACCCGACTACAATGAAGACTCCAAATAAGTAGCAAGGTGACAACAATACAATAAGAAACAAAGTTGCATCTTAGAACCAGCTACAGAATCTGCCACAAATAAAAAGTTCATTAAAACTGTTTTAATCTAGAGAAACAATCAGAAAACAAAAGGATGATAGTTCAAAGAACTTGTGAAACTTTCAATAACAAAATTAGGAACCCCATATAAAAGGAAACTTCTAAGCAGCATTCTCTTTCTTCAATTTCGCAAGCTCCTGCCTTACTAATCCAGCCCTCTGCATATGCATTTTAACAAGATAAATTAGCTCAAACAGAGGGCTTGAATAATTAAGAAGAAAAAAAAGCAAAAGAAGCCCAAAGAACTAACAAAGAGGGAAGTCAACAAGATTCGTATATAATAAGGATCCATATAATGGTATTCAGGCAATATTCAGAGAGATGGTACCATGACCAACCTTGATTTTAACAACATTAACTTGAACCTATCAAAATCATTGAGAGCTGCCCTTCTTTTCTTAAATCAGCTTTCTGCCCCAAGAGCTGTTTTCCCACCTATTCTTAACATCTGTATTGAAAAAAAAAAAAAAAAAGTAAATACCTAACTAATGTCAAAAGCAAAAGTCAAGATCAATCTTAATAGAATTACTGTCCCTACCAGCTTTCTCCATGGCTTCAATCAGTTCTTCTTCTTCGAACCCTGTTGATATCAATCTTGATATCGGTGAGTGAAAGCCTCTTCAAGTTCATTTGGCTCCTCACCATATTGGGGGCATCAACTAAAGCCTGTCAAGGCAAGAGACACAAATCATACCATAAGATGACCATATAAAACATCCATCAAATTAATTTCAACCAATTGCATTTCATCAATCTTAGGATATGTCAACAACTGATTACCGCCCGTAGAATGCAGAGTACCATAGCACAAAAAATAAAACATGCACAACATTGATTCCTAAGGACCCCAGTACATTCAACCATTCCAAACTGGGTACACTTCCAATGTAATGCCTATAATCAAAGTATGCCTCTACAATCTCAATTGCTGTAGCAAAAACTATTATCACAACCTCTCCGCTACAAAGAGAATATCACAAACGCCTGGAAAATCCAATAAAATTGTCAATAGGAAAATCTCCTAACGTAAACATTCTATTACAGAATAACAGATAAATTAAAACCCATACGAGAAGCAATAAAAGTACAAATCACTAATAATAATTGCATTTTGTTCTTTAACTTAGATTGTGATGTAGCCAACAACAGAAAGTTATATAAAAAAAAAAACTCAAAAATTTATAATAAAAAGAAAAAGTTGTGAGAGAGAGAGAGAGAGAGAGAGAGTGAGGAAGGTACTCGGTTCTGGTCGACGACATCGACGATGACAACGAGCCTTCCGTAGTCTGCATCAGTGTATGCTGAAGTTTTACAGAATCCATGGCAGGATACCACAAGCCATTTCCAGTGTCCCCTTGAGGTATCTTAGGATTCTTTTCACTGCCAACACATGAGATTCCTTAGGATCAGCTTGGAATCTGTTGGCAATGCACACAGTTTGCATGAGATCAGGCCTTGATGCTGTAAGGTATAGAAGGCTCCCCATCATCTTCCTCTATTCTGTAGGGCTTGTACTCCTTCCTTCCTGATCTTTTGTTAACTTATAGCCTACTAGCTAGGGTACTGACAGTCTGCTATCCTCCATGCCAAACTTTTTCAGCATCTCTTGGCATATTTTGTCTGAGAAATAAAATACCTTTTTCACACTGTTTTATCTGTAATCCAAGAAAGTAAGTCATTTCTCCATCAATGACATCTCAAATTCCTCACTCATCTTCTATGCAAATTCTTGCATAGCTCAGAGTGATCCCCTCCAAAGATGATGTCATCTACATATACTATGGTTATCAGTTGGCCTTTCTTTGAGTTGAACACATATAGGTTATTATCAACTGTTCCTTTTATGAAGTTCAACCTTCTCAAATACGCGTCCAGCCTACTGTACCATGCTCTTCGGGCTTGTTTAAGGCCATACAAGGCTTTCTTCAGCTTGCACACGTGTGTCTCATCCTCACTGATTTGTACTCCATCAGGTTGTTCAATATACACTTCTTCTTTCAAGAGCCCATTCAGAAAGGCTGATTCACATCCATCTAGTAAACTTTATACCTCTTATGTGCTGCCAAAGCTAAGAACATTCTGATAGTTTCCAACCTTGCTACTGGTGCAAAGTTTCATCAACATCTACTCCTTTTATCTGAGTGTAGCCTTTGCAAACCAGCCTAGCCTTGTTCCTCACCACCTTGCCATCTTCATTTAAACACCCATTTTGTTCCTATGACATTCTTGTTAGTGGATCTTAGGACCAGCTCCCATGTTTCATTCTTCTCGATTTGATCCAGCTCCTCATTGATAGCTTTGACCCAAACTTTGTCTTGTGTAGCCTCTTCAACATAATTAGGTTCAACTTCTGAGAGTAAAGCAGTAGCTCCCACAATTCTTCTTCTTGTTGTAACTCCTGCTGATGGGTCACCTATTATCTGATTTCCTTGATGAGCACTGGTCCATGTCTTCTTTGTCTTTCTCTCTTGCACAGTCTTAGTTGCAAGAGAATCTCCTTCTTCATCTTCAGACTCACTCTTCTCTAAGTCTGAATTTACTTCTTTCCCCCTTCTTCATGTTGGTCAAATTCTTCATCTATCTTGAAGTCATCTTCTTCACTGTCCTCAGCTTCTCCATTATGCATTGTTTTCCAGTTTTCATCTATTCTCACATCACTGGAAGTGACCACTTTTCCCAGTTTATGCAGAAAAACTCTGTAACCTTTTGTCTTTGCTGAGTATCCCACAAAGATGCCTTCATCTGACCTAGCATGGAATTTTACTCCTTGTTCTTCACAAAACATGGGCTGCCAAAGATTCTAAGATACTAGTTGTTGTCTTCTTCCCACTCCATAGCTCATATGGAGTCTTATCAGTATTGGGCCTTAGTAAAACTTTGTTCAATAGGTGCACAGCTGTAAATGTTGCTTCTGTCCAAAATCTTGTGTGAAGCTTGCATTCCAGCAGTAGAGTTCTTGCCATTTCAACCACAGCTCTATTTTCCTTCTACCACCCCATTTTGTTGAGGTGTTCTTGCTGCCGCCATCTAATGGTGAATTCCATGCTTCTCAAGGTAATCTTCCAAAGCTCCATTTGTGAATTCAGTGCCTTGATCTGACCACAATACTTTGATCTTCTTTCCACTCTCATTTTTAGCCAATCTTCTGTATCTCTTGAAGCATTTCAAAACTTTGACTTGTGTTTGAGGTGCATGATGCAGGTCCTTCCGGAATAATCATCAACAAACAAGATGAAGTACCTCTCACCATTCAACCCTTTTGTTCTCATCAACCCACACAAATCAGTATGTACAATGTCAAGTACTACTTCAGAACTGACCTCTTTGGTCTTATACTGCTTTCTGACCTGTTTTCCATTAGAGCATGCTGAGCAGACATACTCCCTCTCTCTCTTGAGGTCTGGAATGTCTCTGATTGCATGAGTAGTGGTCAGCTTCCTCATGTTCTTCTGTGCTAAGTGTCCCAACCTCCTATGCCACAGTTGATTTTCTTCTTCTTTTGTAAGTAAACAGCTGTTTATCTTGTTCTCATCAATCACATATAAATTTCCAGCTGTTCTCTTCCCAGCTTCAACAGTATTGCCTTCTTTACTCTTTACTTGGCAACCTGTTTTTGTGAATATCACTTTACGGTCTTCATTGCATAGTTGGCTGACAGATGCTAGATTATATTTGAGTCCTTCAACGTATAAAACATCTTTCAGCTTTCCTTTTCCAATATTTATTGACCCTTGACCACTGATGTTAAGTGAATCATCATTGCCAAACTTGACTCTGCCTTCTCTTGACTTGTTTAGTTTTGATAATTTACTCTTATCTCTTGTCATGTGTGAAGTGCACCCACTATCAAGGATCCACTGCTTATCCTTGTAGTCAACCTTTAGTGCAATTTCAGCTATATTAGTCACCTCCCTTTTAGCTTTATATTCCTTCTTTTAAACTGGCTTGATGATAGCTTTCCCCTTTTTCTTAGCTTTGACTGTACTAATTTCTTTCACTATGCCATTGAGTGCCTTCTCTTGCTCAGGGAGAAGTGTCATGCATCTCTTGGCATTATGGCCATCCTACCCGCACCTTTCACATTGTTCCAAGTCTCCCAATATAGCAAACTTGTTCTTTGAAACCACTAGTTTGGGCTTCCACCAACAATCCTTTTAGTGTGTCTTTGCTTTTTACAGTATGTGCAAGAACTCACGACAAGTGTTCCCCCTGTATGCAGCATCATATCTTCTCAAGTTGGAGACATATACTGGCCTTCTCCACCAGCATTCACTTGCCTTATGACCCCAAACTTCACAGCAAAGACAGTAACCTTGAAACTACCTCTTCTTGGGTCTAATCACAGCTTGTTTTCTTTTGTTCATTACTTGCTGTGTAGGCAAGGTTGCTGGCTTCTTTGCTTGTGTGACTTTCATTTCAGTCACCTTCTTCTCCTTCTTCTGTTCAGTCGTAGCCCTTTGCTGGCTGACTTTCTTTTCTTCATTTTTGTTTGTAACCTTAGGTTGCTTCTTCAAATCTTCTTTATTTTCAACCTTCATTGTTCCTGGCTGATTAGTCTTTTCTTTCTGAGACTCAACCTTCTATTTCAACTTCTGTGGCAAAGTCTCATTATCTTTAGGCAGTGCAGCATCAGATTGCTGCACTTTCTCTTCATTCTTCTTTTTTCTTGCAGAGCTTGTTTCTCCTATCACTTCAAACTTCTGCAAGTTCTCTTCACTCTTTTTGAGTTGTTGCTGAAGTCTCAGCAACTTTATCTCCATTTCTTCAATTGTTGAAGTCCTTAAGCCAAACTCCATAGTCAGGTCTTCACATATTTTGAAAGTCACACAAGCAAAGTCAGCCCTTATTTCATCCTTTTGACTTTCTGCTTCCTCAATCTTTGCTTCAACTTGTTTTCTATGGGCCTCCAACCTTCTTATGGTTCTACCCCTTCTGATTATCTCCTTTGAAGCTGCTTCTAACTCAGCTTCAAGATCTGGTTCTTCTTCATCAATCTCCTCTTCCTCTTTAGAGGTTGAACTACCACATCGAGCTGATGCCATAAAGGCATGCTCATCTGATGAGTCTACATCTTCCTCCTCATCGGCTTCTTTTGTCTGGCTCACATAACTCTTAAATGAGCCTCTCTTCTTCTTCTGTGGGTTAGCAGTCTTCTTGCTGGACTTCCTTTACTTGAATGATGGTCTTCTCCATTTTGAATTCAGCTCATCATCACCATCCTCATCTTCATCATCAAGTTTCACTTTGCACTGAGAAGCAAAGTGTCTAGTCTGTCCACAACGATAACATCTCAAGGACAATTGTTGAAGATTGGAACCTTCTTGCTGTAAGTAGTGCTGGTGCTGGTACTGGCGTCCATTTCTCAGTATGCTGAACAAGTTAAAAATTCTAAGGCTCTTCAAACTAGTATACCAAGCTGTTAAGCTTTATCCTGGTGAACCTGGCTCTGATACCAATTGAAGTTCCCAACTTCACCCTAGGATCTACTAGTTTATGGTACTGAGAGGGGGGGTGAATCAGTATCACCACAATTCGCAATTCACAAGTAAGTGAACAACTTCAATCTTTTCTTAAAAGCGAATTCTTTCTCAAATTCAACTAAGGTAGATCTATTGCTACCTACTAATCACAATAGTCCCCAAAGTCACCTTTCAGATACTTTGCCAAATAGACAATTCAGATGTTCTTGTTTAGGTCTTCGTTAGGTTATGGGTTGGTTGATACTTTAGCTGCATTCACAACTCAATTCAAAACACAGAACGTAAAACAAATTAAAGACACACGAGATTTACGTGGTTCTGTCAACATGACGTACATCCACGGTGGTAAGGACTCTCCCTTACTGAGACTATCCACTATACTTGAGAATTTCAGTTACAATGGATGTCTTAATCTTTTGCTCCTTTCACTATTGCAATTACTAAGAAAGTACAATACAAAGAGTGTCACTTACTGTGTCTACCCTTCTTCTAACTTGTCTTGCCTCTGTTGAATTGAAAGGCTGCTCCACTGCTGCTTAGAAGTTCACCACAACGCTCTCTAACCTCTCTTGAAGAAATTTGCAAATACGTTGAGTTCTTTCCGATGCTTCGCTGAATTCCTTCTCTAGGTTGTCTCACACAGCTCCTGCTTTCACCGTCTCACAGTCTCACCCGTCTCCTATTTCACGGTCTTACTGTTTCACGGCCTGTCCTCACACTTCTGGTTTGTCATGCCGTTGCACGTTCTGGTCTCACACTGTCTCCTGACGTACACCCACGCTTCTGGTCTGCCATTTCATGTCTCTTGGCCTGCCTCACACTACTGGTTTTTCTGGTTCATGTCTTTTGGCCTGCCTCATGCTTCTGGTTTGCTGTCTTCTCTTCCGGGTGGTCTCACGGATACCAGGTCTGCTGTCTTCTCTTCCGGGTGATCTCACGGATACCAGGTCTGCTGTCTTCTCTTCTGGGTGGTCTCACAGATACTAGGTCTGTTGTTTTCTCTTCTGGGGGGTCTGTTTCTTATTTCTCCTCTTGCTGGTTGTGCGTTTCTGGTTTGCTTGCAGGACGTGTTTCTGGTTTCCTTGCAGGAGGTCGCACGTTCTGGTTTGCTCTCCCGGTGGGGACGTTTCTGGTTTGCTCTCCCGGTGGTGTCATTTCTGATCTCTTGCTGTTCTGCTCTCTTTTCGGCCGTCTCCTCTTTTTCTCCTTTTTTTTTTGCCAACGGTAGGGTTCGCTTTTGGTATATTATTTTCTCTTCTTTTTGGCCAGTTGTTGTAGGGTTGCTGTTTATTCAATTTTGTTGGCCCTCCTTTTTTGTTTTGTCTTCCAAGGCCTTTATATACTCTCTTCCATGAAACCCTAATAGGGTTTACGTGGCAAATTTACGTTGTTGCCCTTACGTGGCAAATTTACGTTGTTGCCCTTACGCGGCAAATTTACTTTCTTGCCTTTCCATGTGGCTATACTTTCGTGCACACTTAACCCTAGTTGACAACAATTACAACCCATACAAGGCCGTGGGAACAATACTAAAAAAATTTCAAAATTTAAATTCAACTGATTATTAATAGTGCATTTATCCCTATAGGAATTTAAAGTTCTAAAAATTGAAAAAGTGCAATGTTTTGATTTTTAAATTTATTACTAATACTATTACATTTGAATGATGAGAAAAACGTAATATTTGAAAATGTTAAATACACAAAAATACAAGTATTAGACTTAATTGTATAAAATACACTTTAGTGGAAGAATATTATAAATAACAATTCCAAATTTCAATATTTGGTTTAGCATATAGTGCTTGAGGGGAGGCAGGCAAACTTCTTATTAGAGTCCATTGCATTTACTTTTTCTTAGGTTGTATATTTTTAGACTAAAACTATATAAATCATTTAAAATTATATTGTGGCAATGGTGATAATTAAAAAATTTTAAAATTTAAATTCAATTGATTATTAACAGTGTATTTATCCCTATAGGAATTTCAAATTCAAAAAAGTGAAAAAAGTGCAATGTTTTAATTTCTAAAGTTATTGCTAATGCCATTACATTTGAATGGTAAGAAAAACATAATATTTGAAAATGTTAAATACACAAAAATACAAGTATTGGACACAGTTGTATAAAATAAACTTTAGTGGAAGAAAATTATGAATGGCAATCCCAAGTTTCAATGCTAGGTCGAGCATATTGCGCTTGAGGGGGGTGGGCAAACTTCTTATTAGAGTCCATTGCATTTCCTTTTTCTTATGTTTTATGCTTTTAGACTAAAACTATATAAATCATTTCAAATAGCATTATTGCGAAGGAGATAATTAAAAAAGTTTCAAAATTTAAATTCAACTGATTATTAACAGTGCACTTATCCCCATAGGAATTTAGAATTCTAAATATTGAAAAGTGCAATGTTTTGACTTTTAAATTTATTGCTAATGCCATTACATTTGAATGGTGAGAAAACATAATATTTGAAAATGTTAAATAAACAAAAATACAAATATTAGACTCAATTATATCCAATACACTTTAGTGGAAGAATAATATAAATAGTAATTGCAAACTTCAATATTAGGTTGAGGATATTGCGCTTAAGGGGGATGGGGAAACTTCTTATTAGAGTCCATTGCATTTCCTTTTTCTTATGTTGTATGTTTTTAGACTAAAACTAAACAAATCATTTCAAATAGCTTTGAGGCAAAGGAGATAACTAAAAAACTTTCAAAATTTAAATTAAACTAATTATTAACAGTGCATTTATTCCTATAGGAATTTAGAATTCTAAAAATTGAAAAAGTGCAATGTTTTGATTTTTAAATTTATTGCTAATGCCATTACATTTGAATGGTGAGAAAAATGTAATATTTGAAAATGTTAAATACACAAAAATACAAGTATTGGACTCAATTGTATAAAATACACTTTATGGGAAGAATATTATAAATAACAATTCCAAACTTAAGTGTTTGGTTAAGCATATAGTGCTTGAGGGGGGTCGACAAACTTCTTATTAGAGTCCCTTGCATTTACTTTTTTTTAGATTGTATCTTTTTAGACTAAAACGATATAAATCATTTCAAATAGTATTGTGGCAAAGGTGATAATTAAAAAAATTTCAAAATTTTAATTCAACTCATTATAAATAGTGCATTTATCCCTATAGGAATTTCAAATTCTAAAAATTGAAAAAGTGCAATGTTTTGATTTTTAAATTTATTACTAATGTCATTACATTTGAATGGGGAGAAAAACATAATATTTGAAAATGTTAAATGCACAAAAATATAAGTATTGGACTCAATTGTATAAAATACACTTTAGTGGAAGAAAATTATGAATAGCAATCCCAAGTTTCAACGTTAGGTCGAGCATATTGCGCTTGAGGGGGGTGGGCAAACTTCTTATTAGATACCCTTGCATTTGCTTTTTCTTATGATGTATATTTTTAAACTAAGATTATATAAATAATTTCAAATAGCATTGTGGCAAAGGAGATAAAAAAAAATTTCAAAATTTAAATTCAACTGATTATTAACAGTGCATTTATCCCTATAGGAATTTAGAATTCTAAAAATTGAAAAAGTGTAATGTTTTGATTTTTAAATTTATTACTAATATCATTACATTTGAATGGTGAGAAAACGTAATATTTGAAAACGTTAAATACACAAAAATTCAAGTATTGGACTCAATTGTATAAAATACACTTTATGGGAAGAATATTATAAATAACAATTCCAAACTTCAATGTTTGGTTGAGCATATAGTGCTTGAGGGGGGTCGACAAACTTCTTATTAGTGTCCTTTGCATTTACTTTTTCTTAGATTGTATCTTTTTAGACTAAAACTATATAAATCATTTCAAATAATATTGTGGCAAAGCTGATAATCAAAAAAACTTTCAAAATTTAAATTCAACTCATTACAAACAGTGCATCTATCCCTATAGGAATTTCAAATTCTAAAAATTGAAAAAATTGAAAAAGTGCAATATTTTTATTTTTAAATTTATTGCTAATGTCATTACATTTGAATGGGAAGAAAAACATAATATTTGAAAATGTTAAATGCACAAAAATACAAGTATTGGACTCAATTGTATAAAATACACTTTAGTGGAAGAAAATTATGAATAGCAATCCCAAGTTTCAACGTTAGGTCGAGCATATTGCGCTTAAGGGGGGTGGGCAAACTTCTTATTAGAGACCCTTGCATTTGCTTTTTCTTATGTTGTATATTTTTAAACTAAGATTATATAAATCATTTCAAATAGCATTGTGGCAAAGGAGATAAATAAAAAAATTTCAAAATTTAAATTCAAGTTATTATTAACAGTGCATTTATCCCTATAGGAATTTAAAATTCTAAAAATTGAAAAAGTGTAATGTTTTGATTTTTAAATTTATTACTAATACCATTACATTTGAATGGTGAGAAAAACGTAATATTTGAAAACGTTAAATACACAAAAATTCAAGTATTGGACTCAATTGTATAAAATACACTTTATGGGAAGAATATTATAAATAACAATTCCAAACTTCAATGTTTGGTTGAGCATATAGTGCTTGAGGGGGGTCGACAAACTTATTATTAGTGTCCTTTGCATTTACTTTTTCTTAGATTGTATCTTTTTAGACTAAAACTATATAAATCATTTAAAATAATATTGTGGCAAAGCTGATAATTAAAAAAATTTCAAAATTTAAATTCAACTCATTATAAACAGTGCATCTATCCCTATAGGAATTTCAAATTCTAAAAATTGAAAAAATTGAAAACGTGCAATATTTTTATTTTTAAATTTATTGCTAATGTCATTACATTTGAATGGTGAGAAAAACATAATATTTGAAAATGTTAAATGCACAAAAATACAAGTATTGAACACAGTTGTATAAAATAAACTTTAGTCGAAGAAAATTATGAATGGCAATCCCAAGTTTCAATGTTAGGTCGAGCATATTGCGCTTGAGGGGGGTGGGTAAACTTTTTATTAGAGTCCATTGCATTTCCTTTTTCTTGTGTTGTATGTTTTTAGACTAAAATTATATAAATCATTTCAAATAGCATTGAGGCAACGGAGATTACTAAAAAAATTTCAAAATTTAAATTCAACTGATTATTAACATTGCATTTATCCCTATAGAAATTTAGAATTTTAAAAATTGAAAAGTGCAATGTTTTGATTTGTGAATTTGTTGCTAATACCATTACATCTGAATGGTGTGAAAACATAATATTTGAAAATGTTAAATAAACAAAAATATAAGTATTGTACTCAATTGTATAAATTATATTATAGTGGAAGAAAATTATAAATAGCAATTTCACATTTCAATGTTTGGTCAAGCATATTGCACTTCAGCGGGGTGGGCAAACTTCTTATTAGAGTCCATTGCATTTCCTTTTTCTTATGTTGTATGTTTTTAGACTAAAACTATATAAATCATTTCAAATAGCATTGAGGCAACAGAGATTACTAAAAGAATTTCAAAATTTAAATTCAACTGATTATTAACAGTGCATTTATCCCTATAGAAATTTAGAATTCTAAAAATTGAAAAAGTGTAATGTTTTGATTTTTAAATTTATTGCTAATGCCATTACATTTGAATGGTGAGAAAAACATAATATTTGAAATTGTTAAATACATAAAAATTCAAGTATTGGACTCAATTGTATAAAATACATTTTATGGGAAGAATATTATAAATAACAATTCGAAACTTCAGTATTTGGTTGAGCATATAGTGCTTGAGGGGGGTCGGCATACTTCTTATTAGTGTCCTTTGCATTTACTTTTTCTTAGATGTTATCTTTTTAAACTAAAACTATATAAATCATTTTAAATAGTATTGTGGCAAAGTTGATAATTAAAAAAATTTCAAAAATTAAATTCAACTCATTATAAATAGTGTATTTATCCTTGTAGGAATTTCAAATTCTAAAAATTGAAAAAGTGCAATGTTTTGATTTTTAAATTTATTACTAATGTCATTACATTTGAATGGTGAGAAAAACATAATATTTGAAAATGTTAAATGCACAAAAATACAAGTATTAGACTTAATTGTATAAAATACACTTTAGTGGAAGAAAATTATGAATAGTAATCCTAAGTTTCAATGTTAGGTCGGGCATATTGCGCTTGAGAGGGGTAGGCAAACTTCTTATTAGAGTCCATTGCATTTCCTTTTTCTTATGTTGTATGTTTTTAAACTAAAACTATATAAATCATTTCAAATAACTTTGAGACAAAGGAGATAACTAAAAAACTTTCAAAATTTACATTCAACTGATTATTAACAGTGCATTTATTCCTATAGGAATTTAGAATTCTAAAAATTGAAAAATTGCAATGTTTTGATTTTTAAATTTATTGCTAATGCCATTACATCTGAATGGTGAGAAAATATAATATTTGAAAATGTTAAATAAACAAAAATACAACAATTGTATAAATTACATTATAGTGGAAGAAAATTATAAATAGCAATCCCAAGTTTCAATGTTAGGTCGAGCATATTGTGCTTGAAGGGGGTGGGCAAGCTTCTTAGTCAAGTCCATTGCATTTCCTTTTTCTTATGTTGTATGTTTTTCAACTAAAACTATATAAATCATTTCAAATAGCATTGAGGCAAAGGGGATAACTAAAAAAATTTCAAAATTTAAATTCAACTGATTATTAACAATGTTTTTATCCTTATAGGAATTTAGAACTCTAAAACTTGAAAAAGTGCAATGTTTTGATTTTTAAATTTGTTGCTAATACCATTACATTTGAATGTGAGAAAAACATAATATTTGAAAATGTTAAATACACATAAATACAAGTATTGGACAAAATTGTATAAAATACACTTTCGTGGAAGAAAATTATGAATAGTAATCCCCAGTTTCAATGTTAGGTTGAGCATATTACGCTTGAGGGGGGTAGGCAAACTTCTTATTATAGTCCATTGCATTTCCTTTTCCTTATGTTGTATGTTTTTAGACTAAAACTACATAAATCATTTCAAATAGCATTGAGGCAATGAAGATTACAAAAAAAATTTCAAAATTTAAATTCAACTGATTATTAACAGTGCATTTATCCCTATAGGAATTTAGAATTCTAAAAATTGATAAAGTGCAATGTTTTGATTTTTAAATTTGTTACTAATGCCATTACATTTCAATCGTGAGAAAAACATAACATTTGAAAATGTTAAATACACACAAATACAAGTATTGGACTCAATTGTATAAAATACACTTTCGTGGAAGAAAATTATGAATAGCAATCCTAAGTTTCAATGTTAGGTCGAGCATATTGCGGTTGAGGGGGGTGGGCAACCTTCTTATTCGTGTCCATTGCATTTCCTTTTTCTTATGTTGTATGTTTTTAGGCTAAAACTATATAAATCATTTCAAATAGCATTAAGACAAAGGAGATAACAAAAAAAATTCAAAATTTAAATTCAACTGATTATTAACAATGCATTTATCCCTATAGGAATTTAGAAGTCTAAAATTGAAAAAGTGCAATGTTTTGATTTTTAAATTTGTTGCTAATACCATTACATTTGAATGTGAGAAAAACATAATATTTGAAAATGTTAAATACACACAAATACAAGTATTGGACGAAATTGTATAAAATACACTTTCATGGAAGAAAATTATGAATAGCAATCCTAAGTTTCAATGTTAGGTCGAGCATATTGCGGTTGAGGGGGGTGGGCAACCTTCTTATTCGTGTCCATTGCATTTCCTTTTTCTTATGTTGTATGTTTTTAGGCTAAAACTATATAAATCATTTCAAATAGCATTGAGGCAAAGGAGATAACAAAAAAAATTCAAAATTTAAATTCAACTGATTATTAAAAGTACATTTATCCCTATAGGAATTTAGAAGTCTAAAATTGAAAAAGAGCAATGTTTAGATTTTAAAATTTATTGCTAATGCCACTGCATTTGTGTGGTGAGAAAAATATAATATCTGAAAATGTTAAATACACAAAAATACATGTATTGGACTCAACTGTATACAATACAATTTAGTGGAAGAATAATAAAAATAGTAATCGCAAGTTTCAATATAAAGTCGAGCATATTGGGCTTGAGAGGGGTGGGCAAACTTCTTATTAGAGTCCCTTATATTTGCTTTTTCTTATATTGTATATTTTTAGACTAAAATTATATAAATCATTTCAAATAGTATTGTGGCAAAGGAGATAATTAAAGAAATTTCAAAATTTAAATTCATCTGATTATAAACAGTGCATTTATCCCTATAGGAATTTAGAATTTTAAAAATTGAAAAAGCGCAATGTTTAGATTTTAAAATTTATTACTAATGCCATTACATTTTAATGGTGAGAAAAACATTATATTTGAAAATGTTAAATAAATAAAAAAACATGTATTGGACAAAATTGTATAGATACACTTTAGTGGAAGAATAATATAAATAGCAATCGCAAGTTTCAATATTAGGTCGAGCATATTATGCTTGAGGGAGGTGGGGAAACTTCTTATTAGAGTCCCTTGCATTTGCTTTTTCTTATGATGTATATTTTTTGGCTCAAATTATATAAATCATGTCAAATAGCATTGAGGCAAAGGAGATAATTAAAAAAATTTCAAAAGTTAAATTCAATTGATTATTAACAGTGTTTTTATCCCTATAGGAATTTAGAATTCTAAAAATTGAAAAAGTCCAATGTTTTGATTTTGCAATTTCTTGCTAATGTCATTGCATTTGAATGGTGAGAAAAACATAATATTTGACAATGTTAAATACACAAAAATACAACTATTGGATTGAATTGTACAAATTACACTTTTGTGGAAGAAAATTATAAATAGCAATCCCAAGTTTTAATGTTAGGTCGTGCATATTGTGCTTGAGAGGGGTGGGCAAACTTCTTATTAGAGTCCCTTGCATTTGCTTTTTCTTATATGGTATATTTTTAGACTAAAATTATCTAAATCATTTCAAATAGCATTGTGGCAAAGGAGATAATTAAAAAAATTTCAAAATTTCAATTCAACTCATTATTAACTGTACACTTATCCATATAGGAATTTAGAATTCTAAAAATTGAAAAAGTGCAATGTTTTGATTTTTAAATTTATTGCTAATGCCATTACATTTGAATGGTGATAAAAACATAATATTTGAAAATGTTAAATAAACAAAAATACATGTGCTGAACTCAATTGTATGCAATGCAATTTAGTGGAAGAATAACATAAATACCAATCGCAAAATTCAATATTAGGTCGACTATATTGCGCTTGAGGGGGGAGGGCAAACTTCTTATTAGAGTCCTTTGCATTTGCTTTTTCTTATGTTGTATATGTTTAGACTAAAATTATATAAATCATTTCAAATAGAGTTGTAGCAAAGGAGATAATTAAAAAAATTTCAAAAATTAAATTCAACTAATTATTAACATTGCATTTATCCCAATAGGAATTTAGAATTCTCAAAATTGAAAAAGTGCAATGTTTTGATTTTTAAATTTATTTCTAATGTCATTCCATTTTAATGGTGAGAAAAATATAATATTTAAAATTGTTAAATAAACAAAAATACATGTATTGGACTCAATTGTATAGAATACACTTTAGTGGAAGAATAATATAAATAACAATCGCAAGTTTCAATATTAGGTTGAGTATATTGTGCTTGAGGGGGGTGGGGAAACATCTTATTGGAGTCCATTGTATTTCCTTTTTCTTATGTTGTATGTTTTTAGACTAAAACTATATAAATCATTTCAAATAGCATTGAGGCAAAGGACATCACTAAAAAAATTTCAAAATTTAAATTCAACTAATTCTTAACAGTACATTTATCCTTATACGAATTTAGAATTATAAAAATTGGAAAAGTGCAACGTTTAGATTTTACAATTTATTGCTCATGTCATTGCATTTGAATGGTGAGAAAAATATAATATTTGGCAATGTTAAATACACAAAAATACAAGTATTGGACTCAATTGTATAAATTACACTTTAAAGGAAGAAAATTATAAATAACAATCCCATGTTTCAATGTTTGGTCGAGCATATTGCGCTTGAGGGGGGTGGGCAAACTTCTTATTAGAGTCCCTTGCATTTGCTTTTTCTTATGTTGTATATTTTTAGAGTAAAATTATATAAATCTATTGAAATAGTCTTGTGGCAAAAGAGATAATTAATAAAATTTCAAAATTTCAATTCAACTCATTATTAACAGTGCATTTATCCCTATAAGAATTTAGAATTCTAAAAATTGAAAAAGTGCAATGTTTTGATTTTTAAATTTATTGCTAATGCCATTACATTTTAATGGTGAGAAAAACATAATATTTGAAAATGCTAAATAAACAAAAATACATGTGTTGGACTCAATTGTATAAAATACAATTTAGTGGAAGAATAACATAAATAGCAATCGCAATCTTCAACATTAGGTTGAGCATATTGCGCTTGAGAGGGGTGGGCAAACATCTTATTAGAAACCATTGCATTTGCTTTTTCTTATGTTGTATATTTTTAGACCAAAAGTATATAAATCATTTCAAATAGCATTGTGGCAAAGGGGATAATTGAAAAAATTTCAAAATTTAAATTCAACTGCTTATTAACATTGCATTTATCCCTATAGGAATTTAGAATTCTAAAAATTGAAAATGTTCAATGTTTTAATTTTTAAATTTATTACTAATGCCATTACATTTGAAAGGTAAGAAAAAAATAATATTTGAAAATGTTAAATAAACAAAAATATAAGTATTGGATTCAATTGTATAAAAGACACTTTAGTTGAAAAATATTATAAATAGCAATTCCAAGCTTCAATGTTTAGTTGAGCATATACCGCTTTAGTGTCTTTTCAACAAAAAATACAAGTATTGGACTCAATTCTATAAATTACACTTTAATGGAAGAAAATTAAAAACAGCAATCGCAAGTTTCAGTGTTAGGTCGAGCGTATTGCGCTTGAGGGGGGTGGGCAAACTTCTAATTAGTGTCCTTTGCTTTTGCTTTTTCTTATGTTATATAATTTTAGACTAAAATTATATAAATCATTTCAAATAGTATTGTGGCAAAGCAGATAGTTAAAAAAATTTCAAAATGTAAATTCAACTGATTATTAACGGTGCATTTATCCCTATAGGAATTTAGAATTCTAAAAATTGAAAAAGTGCAATGTTTAGATTTTAAAATTTATTGCTAATGTCATTGCATTTGAATGGTGAGAAAAACATAATATTTCACAATGTTAAATACACAAAAACACAAGTATTGGACTCTATTGTATAAATTACACTTTAGTGGAAGAAAAGTATAGATAGCAATCGCAAGTTTTTATGTTAGGTCGACCATATTGCGCTTGAAGGGGGTGGGCAAACTTCTTATTAGAGTCCCTTGCATTCGCTTTTTCTTATGTGGTATATTTTTAGACTAAAATTATATAAATCATTTCAAATAGCATTGTGGGAAAGGAGATAATTAAAAAAATTTCAAAATTTAAATTCAACTGATTATTTACGGTGCATTTATCCCTATAGGAATTTAGAATTCTAAAAATTGAAAAAGTGCAATGTTTTGATTTTTAAATTTATTGCTAATGTCATTGCATTTGAATGGTGAGAAAAACGTAATATTTGGCAATGTAAAATGCACAAAAATACAAGTATTGGACTCTATATAAATTACACTTGAGTGGAAGAAAATTATAAATAGCAATCCTAAGTTTTAATGTTAAGTCGAGCATCTTACGCATGAGGAGGGTGGGCAAACTTCTTATTAGAGTCCCTTGCATTTGCTTTTTCTTATGTTGTATATTTTTTGACTAAAATTATATAAATCTTTTTAATTAGCATTGTGGCAAAGGAGATAATTAAAAAAATTTCAAAATTTCAATTCAACTCATTATTAACCATGCATTTATCCCTATAGAAATTTTGAATTCTAAAATTGAAAAGTGCAATGCTTAGATTTTAAAATTTATTGCTAATGTCATTGCATTTTAATGGTGAGAAAAACATAATGTTTGAAAATGTTAAATACACAAAAATACAAGTATTGGACTTAATTGTATAAATTGCACTTTAGTGGAAGAAAATTATAAATAGTGATCCCAAGTTTCAAGGTTAAGTCTAGCATATTGCGCTTGAGGAGGGTGGCAAACTTCTTATTAGAGTCCTTTGCATTTGATTTTTCTAATGTTGTATATTTTTAGACTAAAATTATATAAATCATTTCAAATATTATTGTGGCAAAGGAGATAATTAAAAAAATTTCAAAATTTAAATTCAACTGATTATTAACAGTGCATTTATCCCTATAGGAATTTAGAATTCTAAAAATTGAAAAAGTGCAGTCTTTTGATTTTTAAATTTATTGCAAATGTCATTACATTTGAATGCAGATTACTAAAAAAATTTCAAAATTTAAATTCAACTTATTATTAACAGTGCATTTATCGTTATAGGAATTTAGAATTCTACAAATTGAAAAAGTGGAATGTTTTGAATTTAAAATTTATTGCTAATGCAAACTTCTTATTAGAGTCCCTTGCACTTGCTTTTTCTTATGTTGTTTATTTTTAGACTAAAATTATATAAATCATTTCAAATAGTATTGTGGCAAAGGAGATAATTAAAAAAATTTCAAATTTTCAATCCAACTCTTTATAAACAGTGCATTTATCCCTATAGGAATTTAGAATTCTAAAATTGAAAAATTGCAATGTTTAGATTTTAAAATTTTTTGCTCAAATAGCATTGTGGCAAAGGAGATAATTAAAAAAATTTCAAAATGTAAAGTTAACTGATTATTAATAGTGCATTTATCCCCATAGCAATTTAGAATTCTAAAAATTGAAAAAGTGCAATGTTTTGATTTTTAATTTTATTGCTAATGCCATTACATTTGAATGGTGAGAAAAACATGATATTTGAAAATCTTAAATGGACAAAAATACATATATTGGACTCAATTGTGTGCAATACAATTTAGTGGAAGAATTATATAAATAGCAATCACAAGTTTCAATATTAGGTCGAGCATATTGCGCTTGAGGGGGGTGGACAAACTTCTTATTAGAGTCCCTTGCCTTTGCTTTTTCTTATGTTGTATATTTTTAGTCTAAAATTATATAAATCTTTTCAAATAGCATTATGAAAAAGGAGATAATTAAAAATATTTCAAAATTTCAATTCAACTCATTATGAACAGTGCATTTATCCTAATAGGAATTTAGAATTCTAAAAATTGAAAAAGTGCATTGTTTAAATTTTAAAATTTATTGCTAATGCCATTGCATTTGAATGGTGAGAAAAATATAATATTGGAAAATGTTAAATACACAAAAATACATGTATTGGACATAATTGTATGCAATACAATTTAGTGGAAGAATAATATAAATAGCAATGGCAAGCTTCAATATTAGGTGGAGTATAATGCGCTTGAGCGGGGTTGGCAACCTTCTTTTTAAAGTCCCTTGCTTTTGCTTTTTCTTATGTTGTATATTTTTAGACTAAAATTATATAAATCATTTCAAATAGTATTGTGGCAAAGGAGATAATTAAAAAAATTTCAAAATTTAAATTCATCTGATTTTTAACAGTACATTTATCCCTATAGGAATTTAGAATTCCAAAAATTGAAAAAGTGTAATGTTTAGATTTTAAAATTTATTGCTAATGTCATTGCATTTGAATGGTGAGAAAAACATAATATTTGACAATGTTAAATACACAAAAATACAATTATTGGACACAATTTTATAAATTGCACTTTAGTGGAAAAAAATTATAAATAGCAATCCCAAATTTCAATGTTAGGTCCAGCATATTGCGCTTGAGGGGGGTGGGCAAGCTTCTTATTAGAGTCCCTTGCATTTACTTTTTCCTATATTTTATATTTTTAGACAATAATTATATAAATCATTTCAAATAGTATTGTTGCAAAGGAGATAATTAAAAAAATTTCAAAATTTAAATTCAACTGATTATTAAAAGTGCATTTATCCTAATAGGATTTTAGAATTCTAAAAATTGAAAAAGTGCAATGTTTTGATTTTTAAATTTATTGCTAATGCCATTACATTTGAATGGTGAGAAAAACATAATATTTGAAAATGTTAAATACACAAAAATACATGTATTGGACTCAATTGTATGCAATACAATTTAGTGGAAGAAAAATATAAATAGGAATCGCAAGCTTCAATATTAGGTCAAGCATATTGCGCTTGATCGGGTGGGCAAACTTCTTATTAGAGTCCCTTGCATTTGCTTTTTCTTATGTTGTACATTTTTTGACTAAAATTATATAAATCATTTCAAATAGCATTATGGTAAAGGAGATAATGAAAATAATTTCAAAATTTAAATTCAACTCATTATTAACTGTGCACTTATCGTTATAGGAATTTAGAATTCTAAAAATTTTAAACGTGCAATGTTTTGAATTTAAAATTTATTACTAATGCCATTGCATTTGAATGGTGAGAAAAACATAATATGTGAAAATGTTAAATACACAAAAATACATGTATTGGATTCAATTGCATGCAATACAATTTAGTGGAAGAATAATATAAATAGCAATTGCAACCTTCAATATTAGGTCGAGCATATAACGTTTGAGGGAGGTGGGCAAACTTCTTATTAGAGTCCCTTGCATTTGCTTTTTCTTATGTTGTATATTTTTAAACTAAAATTATATAAATCTTTTCAAATAGCTTTGTGGTGAAGGAGATAATTAAAAAAATTTCAAAATTTTAATTCAACTTATTATTAACAGTGCATTCATCCTTGTAGGAATTTAGAATTCTAAAAATTGAAAAAATGCAATGTTTTGATTTTAAAATTTATTACTAATGTCATTGCATTTGAATGGTGAGAAAAACATAATATTTAACAATCTTAAATACACAAAAATAAAAGTAGTGGACTTAATCGTATAATGGAAGAGAATTATAAACAACAATCCCAAGTTTCAATGTTAGGTCGAGCGTATTATGCCTGACCGGTGTGGGCAAACTTCTGATTAGAGTCCCATGCATTTGCTTTTTCTTATGTTGCATATTTTTAGACTAAAATTATATAAATATTTCCAAATAGCATTATTGCAAAGGAGATAATTAAAAAAATTTCAAAATTTCAATTCAACTCATTATTAACAGTGCTTTTATCCTTATAGGATTTGGAATTCTAATAATTGAAAAAGTGCAATGTTTAGATTTTAAAACTTATTGCTAACGTCATTGCATTTGAATGGTGAGAAAAATATAATATTTCACAATGTTTAATACACAAAAATACAAGTATTGGACTCAATTGTATAAATTACACTTTAGTGGAAGAGAGTTAGAAACAACAATCCCATGTTTCACTATTAGGTCAAGCGTATTGCGCTTGAGGGGTGTGGGCAATCATCTGATTAGAGTCCCTTGCATTTGCTTTTTCTTATGTTGCATATTTTTAGACTAAAATTATATAAATCTTTCCAAATAGCATTGTGGCAAAGGAGATAATTAAAAAAATTTCAAAATTTCAATTCAACTCATTATTAACAGTGCATTTATCCCTATAGGAATTTAGAATTCTAAAAATTGAAAAAGTGCAATGTTTAGATTTTAGAATTTATTGCTAATGTCATTGCACTTGAATGGTGAGAAAAACATAATATTTGAAAATGTTAAATACACAAAAATACAAGTATTGGACTCAATTGCATGCAATTCAATTTAGTGGAAGAGTAATATAAATAGCAATCGCAAGCTTCAATGTTAGGTCGAGCATATTGCGCTTGATCGGGGTGGGCAAACTTCTTATTAGAGTCCCTTGCATTTGCTTTTTCTTATGTTGTATATTTTTAGACTAAAATTATATAAATCATTTCAAATAGCATTGCGGCAAAAGTGATAATTAAGAAAATTTCAAAATTTAAATTCAATTGATTCTTAATAGTGCATTTATCCCTAGAGGAATTTAGAATTCTAAAAATTGAAAAAGTGCAATGTTTTGATTTTTAAATTTATTACTAATGCCACTACATTTGAATGGTGAGAGAAACATAATATTTGAAAATGTTAAATAAACAAAAGTACATGTATTGGACTCACTTGTATGCAATACAATTTAGTGAAAGAATAATATAAATAGCAATCGCAAGCTTAAAAATTAGGTTGAGCATATTGCACTTGAGGGGGGTGGGCAAACTTCTTATTAGAGTTCATTGCATTTTCTTTTTCTTAAGTTGTATGTTCTTAGACTAAAACTATATAAATCATTTCAAATAGCATTGAGGCAATGGAGATTATTAAAAAATTTCAAAATTTAAATTCAACTGATTATTAAGAATGCATTTATCCCTATAAGAATTTAGAATTCTATAAATTGAAAAAGTGCAATGTTTTCATTTTAAAATTTATTGCTAATGCCATTACATTTAAATGGTGAGAGAAATATAATATTTGAAAATGTTAAATACACAAAAATACATGTATTGGACTCAACTTTATGCAATACAATTTAGTGGAAGAAGAATATAAATAGCAATTGTAAGCTTCAATGCTAGGTCGAGCATATTGTGCTTGAGGGGGGTGGGCAAACTTCTTATTGGAGTCCATTGCTTTTACTTTTTCTTATGTTGTAATTTCTTAGACTAAAATTATATAAATCATTTCAAATAGCATTGAGGCAATGGAGATAATTAAAAGAATTTCAAAATTTCATTTTTACTCGTTATTAACAGTGCATTTATCTCTATAGGAATTTAGAATTCTAAAAATTGAAAAAGTGCAATGTTTAGATTTTAAACTTTATTGCTAATGCCATTGCACTTGAATGGTGAGAAAAACATAATATTTGAAAATGTTAAATACACAACAATACATGTATTGGACACAATTGTATAAATTACACTTTAGTGGAAGAATGTTATAAATAGCAATCCCAAGTTTCAATGTTTGGTCGAGCATATTGCGCTTGAGGGGGGTGAGCAAACTTCTTATTAGAGTCCCTTGCATTTGCTTTTTCTTATGTTGTATAGTTTTACACTAAAATTATATAAATCATTTCAAATAGCATTATGGCAAAGGAGATAATTAAAAAAATTTCAAAATTTAAATTCAACTCATTATTTACAGTGCATTTATCCCTATAGGAATTTAGAATTCTAAAAACTGAAAAAGTGCAATGTTTTCATTTTAAAATTTATTGCTAATGCCATTACATTTGAATAGTGAGAAAAACATAATATTTGAAAATGTTAAATACACAAAAATATAAGTCTTGAACTTAATTGTATAAATTACACTTTAGTGGAAGAATGTTATGAATAGAAATCCCAAGTTTCAATGTTAGGTCGAGCATATTACGCTTGAGGGGGGTGGGCAAACTTCTTATTAGAGACCCTTGCATTTGCTTTTTCTTATGTTGTATATTTTTAGACTAAAATTATTTAAATCATTTCAAATAGCATTGTGGCAAAGGGGATAATTAAAAAAATTTCAAAATCTCAATTTAATTGATTATTAGCTGTGCATTTATCCCCATAGGAATTTAGAATTCTAAAAATTGAAAAGGTGCAATGTTTTGTTTTTTAATTTTATTTCTAATGCCATTATATTTGAATGGTGAGAAAAACAAGATATTTGAAAATCTTAAATGAACAAAAATACATCTATTAGACTCAATTGTGTGCAATACAATTTAGTGGAAGAATTATATAAATAACAATTTCAAATTTCAATATTAGGTCGAGCATATTGCGCTTGAGGGGGGTGGCCGAACTTCTTATTAAAGACTCTTGCATTTGTTTTTTCTTATGTTGTATATTTTTAGACTAAAATTATTTAAATCATTTCAAATAGCATTGTGGCAAAGGAGATAATTAAAAAAATTTCTAAAATTTAAATTCAACTACTAATTAGCAGTGCATTTATCCCCATAGGAATTTAGAATTCTAAAAATTGAAAAAGTGCAATGTTTTGATTTTTAAATTTATTGCTAATGCCATTGCATTTGAATGGTGGGAAAAACATAATATTTGAAAATGTTAAATACACAAAAATACAAGTATGTGACTTAATTGTTTAAATTACACTTTAGTGGAAGAATGTTACAAATAGCAATCCCAAGTTTCAATGTTAGGTCGAGCATATTGCGTTGGAGGGTCGTGGGCAAACTTCTTATTAGAGTCCCTTGCATTTGCTTTTTCTTATGTTGTATATTTTTAGACTATAATTATTTAAATCATGTCAAAAAGCATTGTGGCAAAGGAGATAATTAAAAAAATTTCAAAATTTCAATTCAACACATTATTAATAGTGCATTTATCCCTATAGGAATTTAGAATTCTAAAGATTGAAAAAGTGGAATGTTTAGATTTTAAAATTTATTGCTAAAGCCATTGCATTTGAATGGTGAGAAAAACATAATATTTGAAAATATTCAAAAAACAAAAATACATATATTGTACTCAATTGCATAAAATACACTTTAGTGGAAGAATAATATAAATAGCAATCGCAAGTTTCAATCTTAGGTTAAGCATATTGTGCTTAAGGGGGGTGGGGAAACTTCTTATTAGAGTCCATTGCATTTCCTTTTTCTTATGTTGTATGTTTTTAGACTAAAACTATAAAAATCATTTCAAATAGCATTGAGGCAAAAGAGATAACTAAAAAAATTTTAAAATTTAAATTGAACTGATTCTTAACAGTGCATTTATCCCAATAGGAATTTAGAATTCTAAAAATTGAAAAAGTACAATGTCTTGATTTTTAAATGTATTGCTGATGCCACTACTACATTTAAATGGTGAGAAAAACATAATATTTGAAAATGTTAAATAAACAAAAACATATGTATTGGACTCAATTGTATACAATACAATTTAGTGGAAGAATAATATAAATAGCAATCGCAAGCTTCAATATTAGGTTGAGCATATTGTGCTTGAGGGGGGTAGGGAAACTTCTTATTAGAATCCATTGCATTTCCTTTTTCTTATGTTGTATGTTTTTAGACTAAAATTATATAAATCATTTCAAATAGCATTGAGGCAAAGGGGATAACTAAAAAAATTTCAAAATTTAAATTCAACTAATTATTAACAGTGCATTTATCCCTATAGGAATTTAGAATTCTAAAAATTGAAAAAGTGCAATGTTTTGATCTTAAAATTTATTGTCAATGCCATTACATTTGAATGGTGAGAAAAACATGATATTTGAAAATCTTAAATGGACAAAAATACATGTATTGGACTCAATTGTGTGCAATACAATTTAGTGGAAGAATTATATAAATAGCAATCTCAAGTTTCAAAGTTAGGTTGAGCATATTGCACTTGAGGGGGGTAGGCAAAATTCTTATTAGAGACCTTGGCATTTGGTTTTTCTTATGTTGTATATTTTTAGACTAAAATTATATAAATCATTTCAAATAGCATTGTAGCAAAGGAGAATTAAAAAAATTTCAAAATTTAAATTCAACTGATTATTAATAATGTATTTATCCCTATAGGATTTTAAAATTCTAAAATTGAAAAAGTGCAATGTTTTGATTTTTAAATTTATTACTAATGTCATTACATTTGAGTTGTGAGAAAATATCATATTTGAAAAGGTTAAAGGTTAAATACACAAAAATACAAGTATTGGACTTAATTGGATAAAATACACTTTAGTGGAAGAATATTATAAATAGCAATCCGAAGTTTGAATGTTAAGTTGAGCATATTGCGCTTGAGGGGGGTGGGCAAACTTCTTATTAGAGTCCCTTACATTTGCTTTTTCTTATGTTTTATATTTGTAGACTAAAATTGTATAAATTATTTCAAATAACATTGTGGCAAAGGAGAGAATGAAAAAAATTTCAAATTTTAAATTCAATTGATTATTAAGAGTGCATTTATCCCTATAAGAATTTAGAATTCTAGAAATTGAAAAATTGCAATGTTTTGATTTTTAAATTTATTGCTAATGCCATTACATTTGAATGGTGAGAAAACATAATATTTGAAAATGTTAAATAAACAAAAATGCAAGTATTGGACTCAATTGTATATATTACACTTTAGTGGAAGAAAATTATAAATAGCAATCGCAAGTTTCAATGTTAGGTCGAGCATATTGCGTTTGAGGGGGCTGGGCAAACTTCTTATTAGAGTCCCTTACATTTCTTTTTCTTATGTTCTATATTTGTAAACTAAAATTATAGAAATCATTTCAAATAACATTGTGGCCAAGGAGATAATTAAAAAAATTTCAAAATTTAAATTCAACTGATTATTAGTAGTGCATTTATCTCTATAGGAATTTAGAATTCTAAAATTGAAAAAGTGCAATGTTTTGATTTTTAAATTTATTACTAATGTCATTACATCTGAATGGTGAGAAAACATAATATTTGAAAATGTTAAATAAACAAAAATTGAAGTATTGGACTCAATTATATACAATACATTTTAGTGGAAAAATAATATAAATAGCAATCGCAAATTTCAATATTAAGTTGAGCATATTGCACTTGAGGGGGGTGGGGAAACTTCTTATTAGAGTCCATTGCATTTCCTTTTTCTTGTGTTGTATGTTTTTAGACTAAAACTATATTAATCATTTCAAATAGCATTGAGGCAAAGGAGATAACTAAAAAAATTTCAAAATTTAAATTCAACTGATTATTAACAGTGCATTTATCCTTATAGGAATTTAGAATTCTAAAAATTGAAAAAGTGCAATGTTTTGATTTTTAAATTTATTGCTAATGCCATTACATTTGAATTGTGAGAGAATATAATATTTGAAAATGTTAAATACACAAAAATACAAGTATTGAACTCAATTGTATATAGTACACTTTAGTGAAAAAATATTATAAATAGTAATCCCAAATTTCAATGTTAGGTCAAGCATATTGCGCTTGAGGGGGGTGGGCAAATTTCTTGTTAGAGTCCTTTACATTTACTTTTTCTTAAGTTGTTTATTTTTAGACTAAAATTATATAAATCATTTCAAATAACTTTGTGGCAAAGGAGATAATTAAAAAAAATTAAAATTTAAATTCAACTGACTATTAACAATGTATTTATCCCTATAGGAATTTAGAATTCTAAAAATTGAAAATGTGCAATGTTTTGATTTTTAAATTTATTACTGATGCCATTACATTTGGATTGTGAGAGACCATAATATTTGAAAATGTTAAATATACAAAAATACAAGTATTGGACTCAACATCAAAGTCAAATGAAAGCTCCTTAACATCAAAGCCATCAAAGGAGGTAGCTATCAAAACTATGAAACACTTAAAGATAAGAGAAAAGGAAGAATCATTCAGTGAGGATGATGATGATGATGAGGAAGAAAGTGAAGGTGAAGTGTTGGCTTACTTCACAAGGAAATTCAAAAAGGGGTCTAAGAAGGGAAAAGGACAGTTGTCCTTGAGATGTTATCGTTGTGGGAAGACTAGACACTTTGCTTCTTAGTGCAAAGTGAAACTTGATGATGAAGATGAGGATGGTGATGATGAGTAGGATTCAAAATGGAGAAGACCATCATCCAAATCAAAGAAGTCCAGCAAGAAGACTGCCGACCCACAAAAGAAGAAGAGAGGCTTATTCAAGAGTTATGTGAGCCAGACAAAAGAACCTAATGAGGAGGAAGATGTAGACTCATCAGATGAGCATGCCTTTATGGCATCAGCTCAATGTGGTAGTTCAACCTCTGAAGAGGAAGAGGAGGTTGATGAAGAAGAACCAGATCTTGAAGCTGTTTCTAACTCAACTTCAAAGGAGATAATCAGAAGGGGCAGAACCATAAGAAGGTTGGAGGCCCATATAAAACAAGTTGAAGCAAAGATTGAGGAAGCAGAAAGTCAAAAAGATGAAATAAGGGCTGAACATATTGACTTGAAGAGAAGATTTGAAGAATAGATCAAAATATGTGAATACCTTACAATGGAGCTTGCCTTAAGGACTTCAACAATTGAAGAAATGGAGATAGAGTTGCTGAGACTCCAGCAACAACTCAAAAAGAGTGAAGAGAACTTGCAGAAGCTTGACGTGGTAGGAGAAACAAGCTCTGCAAGAGAAAAGAAGAATGAGACTTTGCCACAGAAGTTGAAAGAGAAGGCTGTGACTCAGGAGAAGATAGCTGAAGAAAAAAAGACAGTTATCAAACCAAAGTCAGGGCCAAAAATGATGTATGTGGTTAAAGAGCAGCAGCCCATAGCTGCTAAGTCTCAGAAAGAAAAGACTGATCTGCCAGGAATAGTGAAGGCTGAAAATAAAGAAGATTTGAAGAAGCAACCTAGGGTTGCAAACAAAAATGAAGAAAAGAAAGTCAGCCAGCCAAAGAAAAGAAGCCAGCAACCTTGCCTACACAGCAAGTAATGAACAAAAGAAGACAAGCTGTGGTTAGACCCAAGAAGAGGCAGTTTCAAGGTCACTGCTTTTATTGTGGAGTTTGGGGTCATAAGGCAAGTAAATGCTGGTGGAGGAGGCCAGTATATGTCTCCAACTTGAGAAGATCTGATGCTGCATATAGGGGGAGACAATACAAAATTAAGAGGAGAACACCTGTTGTGAGTTCTTACACAACATACTGTAAAAAGCAAGGACACACTGACAAGGATTGTTGGTGGAAGCCCAAACTAGTGGTTTCAAAGAACAAGTTTGCTATATTGGCAGACTTGGAACAGTGTGAAAGGTGCGGGTAGGATGGCCATAATGCCAAGAGATGCATGACACTTCTCCCTGAGCAAGAGAAGGCACTCAATGGCACAATGAAAACAATTGGTACAGTCAAAGCTGAGAAAAAGGAGAAAGCTATCTTCAAACCAGTTCAAAAAAATGAATATAAAGCTAAAAGGGAGGTAGCTAATATAGCTGAAATTGCACTAAAGGCTGACTATAAGGATAAGACTATAAGGATAAGCAGTGGATCCTTGATAGTGGATGCACTTCACACATAACAGGAGATAAGAGTAAATTACCAAAGCTAAACAAGTCAAGAGAAGGCAAAGTCAAGTTTGGCAATGATGATTCACTCAACATCAGTGGTTAGGGGTCAGTAAATATTGGAAAAGAAAAGCTAAAAGATGTTCTGCATGTTGAAGGACTCAGATATAATCTAGCATCTATCAGCCAACTATGCAATGAAGACCATGAAGTGATATTCACAAAAACAGGTTGCCAAGTAAAAAGTAAAGAAGGCAATACTGTTGCAGCTGGGAAGAGAACAGCTGGAAATTTATATGTGATTGATGAGAACAAGACAAACAGCTGTTTACTTACAAAAGAAGAAGAAAATCAACTCTGGTATAGGAGGCTGGGACACTTAACACAGAAGAACATGAGGAAGCTGACCACTACTCATGCAATCAGAGACATTCCAGACCTCAGGAGAGAGAGAGAGTATGTCTGCTCAGCATGCTCTCAAGGAAAACATGCCAGAAAGCAATATAAGACCAAAGAGTTCAATTCTGAAGTAGTGCTTGACATTGTACATACTGATTTGTGCGGGCCGATGAGAACAAAAGGGTTGAATGGTGAGAGGTACTTCATCTTGTTTGTTGATGATTATTCTAGAAGGACCTGCATCATGCACCTCAAACACAAGTTAGAAGTTTTGAAATGCTTCAAGAGATACAGAAGATTGGCTGAAAATAAGAGTGAAACGAAGATCAAAGTATTGAGGTCAGTTCAAGGCACTAAATTCACAAATAAAGCTTTTAAAGATTACCTTGAGAAGCATGGAATTCACCATCAAATGGCAGCAGCAAGAACACCTTAACAGAACGGGGTGGTAGAAAGGGAAAATAGAGTTGTGGTTGAAATGGCAAGAACTCTACTACTGGAATCCAAGCTTCACATAAGATTTTGGATAGAAGCAACATTTACAGCCGTGCACCTACTGAACAAAGTTTAACTAAGACTCAATACTGATAAGACTTCATATGAGCTATGGAGTGGGAAGAAGACAACAGCCAAGTATCTCAGAATCTTTGGCAGCCCATGTTTTGTGAAGAATAAGGAGCAAAACTTGGGAAAATTCCATGCTAGGTCAGATGGAGGCATCTTTGTGGGATACTCAGCAAAGAAAAAAGGTTACAAAGTTTTCTTGCATAAACTGGGAAAAGTGGTCACTTCCAGTGATGTGAGAATAGATGAAAACTGGAAAACAATGCAAAATGGAGAAGCTGAGGACAGTGAAGAAGATGACTTCAAGATAGATGAAGAATCAGACCAACATGAAGAAAAGGGGAAAGAAGTAAGTTCAGACTCAGAGAAGAGTGGGTCTAAAGATGAAGAAAGAGATCCTCTTGCAACTAAGACTGTGTAAGAGAGAAAGACAAAGAAAACTTGGTCTAGTGCTCATCAAGGAAATCAGATCATAGGTGACCCATCAGCAGGAGTTACAACAAGAAGAAGAATTGTGGGAGCCACTACTTTACTCTCACAAGTTGAACTTAAATCTATTGAAGAGGCTGCACAAGACAAAGCCTGGGTCAAAGCTATCAATGAGGAGCTAGATCAAATCAAGAAGAATGATACATGGGAGTTGGTTCCAAGACCCACTAACAAAAATGTCATAGGACAAAATGGGTGTTTAGAAATAAACACAATGAAGATGGGAAGGTGGTGAGGAACAAGGCTAGGCTAGTTTGCAAAGGCTACACTCAGATAGAAGGAGTAGATGTTGATGAAACTTTTGCACTAGTAGTAACGCTAAAAACTATTAGAATGTTCTTAGCTTTGGTAGCACATAAGAGGTATAAAGTTTATCAAATGGATGTGAAATTAGCCTTTCTGAATGGGCTCCTAAAAGAAGAAGTGTATATTGAACAACCCGATAGAGTACAAATCAGTGAGGATAAGACACATGTGTGCAAGCTGAAAAAAGCCTTGTATGGCCTTAAACAAGCCCCAAGAGCATGGTACAACAAGCTGGATGCGTATTTGAGAAGGTTGAATTTAAGAAGAGGAACAGTTGATAATAACCTATATGTGTTCAACTCAGAGAAAGGCCAGCTGATAACCATAGTATATGTAGATGACATCATCTTTGGAGGGGATCACTCTAAGCTATGCCAAGAATTTGCACAGAAGATGAGTGAGGAATTTGAGATGTCATTGATTAGAGAAATGACTTACTTTCTTGGATTACAGATAAAACAGTGTGAAGAAGGTATTTTTATTTCTCATACAAAATATGCCAAAGAGATGCTGAAATAGTTTGGCATGAAGGATATCAGACCTGTCAGTACCCTTATGACAGTGGGCTGCAAGTTAACAAAAGATCAGGAAGGAAGGAGTACAAGCCCTACAAAATACAGGAAGATGATAGGGAGCCTTCTGTACCTTACAGCATCAAGGCCTGATCTCATGCAAGCTGTGTGCATTGCCAGCAGATTCCAAGCTGATCCTAAGGAATCTTATGTGTTGGCAATGGAAAGAATCCTAAGATACCTCAAAGGGACATTGGAAATGGGTTTGTGGTATCCTGCCATGGATTCTATAAAACTACAAGCATACACTGATGCAAATTGGGCAGGAAGTACAGATGACAGAAAATCAACCAGTGGCTATAACTTCTACTTGGGTTCAAAGTGTGTTGCATGGTTAAGTAAAAAGCAAAACATTGTTGCTTTGAGCATAGTTGAGGCTGAGTATATGGCTGCTTGTGCAGCATGTACTCAGGTGATATGGATGCAAAGACAATTGGCAAATTTGGGTGTTGAAGTGAAGTTACTAGTAAGTGTACTTTGTGATAATCAAAGTGCAATTGATCTCAACAAGAATCCAATTCAACATTCAAGGAGCACGCATATTGACATCCGGTATCACTTTATCAAGGATCAAGTGGAAGAGGGCACAATTTAGTTAGAGTATGTTGGCACTAAAGATCAAATCTCAGATATTCTAACTAAACCTCTGTCCACAGAGCTATTTGAAAAGCACAGAATGAGTCTATCTGTGCAAATGCCTCCTCAAGCTTGAAGTTTAGGTGAATCCTCCATCTCTATTTTGCGGGTTTTTCAAATTTGTAATTGGTTGGCAAAAGGGGAGAGAAGCAACAGTGCAGGGGGAGCTGTTAAGGAAGGGTGAGTGCATATTTAGGGGGAGTTGTAATCCATTTGCTTCTGGATTATTACTCTAAGAAGATTATGGAGGACTGCTGCATAATGGCTTTTGTTGTGAGTGTTGCCAACAATTACAAAGGGGGAGATTGTTGTTCCCATAACCTTGTATGGGTTGTAATTGTTGTCAACCAGATTTAAGTGTGCAAGCAAAAGTGGCTCATAACTCAAGAATTACAGGATAAGACTAGCATGTCAAATAACCTCGTAAAGTGATCTACTTGTAGAGGGAGTTTAGCATTGCTTAAGTCTTAGTGTGACAGTGTGACAGGGTTGTATACGGATAATAAGTTCATAAGAAGTTAAATCTGCAAGTCCGTAAACCTGTCCTTAGACTAAGTCGAGGAGCAAAAGTTTAGAGGAAGTGTCTGTAAGACGGTTCGTAGGAGGAGTCCGTAAGAAGATTCCATAAGGTGGTCCGCAAGAGAAGTCTGAAAGATGAGTCCATAAGATGGTCTAAAGGATGATTCCGTAAGAAGATTCCATAAGACTGTCCGAAGGACAAGTCCGGAGGAAGATTCCATAACATTGGTCCATAAGAAGACCACTCCACAGGATGAATAGTGGATTTCAGAGTTACGGAGTAAATTCCAGAAGTACGGAGTAATTCTGTAAGAGCGGAGCAATTCCGGAAGTGGATGAACAGTGAAGTCCGAGGTTACGGAGCAATTCCAGGGTTACGGAGCAATTCCATAGTTACAGAGTAATTTTGTGGTTACGGAGTGATTCCTGAGGAGCGGAATAATTCCGAGGTTACGGACAGACAAGGAGTCCGGAAGAAGGGAAGGTTACAAAATTTTAACTTAGCATTTCCAGAAGATAGGCAGTTACAGGGGCAGTTTCTTCTGTACATTTTTAACTATTCATGGACAATCTTGGCCATTCATTCAAGCATTCAAAGGATAGCAAAAAGAAAAAAGCAAGAAAGGAAGTCTGCCACAACTACAGTAAACCCTACTAGAGTTTCCATAAAGGGTAGTATATAAACCAAGACTTATCTCTTGTGTGTGGAGGTGTGTGTGTGTGAGACAACCTAGTGAAGACATTCTGTGAAGCTTAGAGAGAACTCAACGAATTTCCAGATTTCTTCAAGAGAGGTTAGAGAGTATTTTGGTTATCTTCCAAGCAGCAGTGAAGCAGCCTATTCAAATAAAGCAGAGGCAAGACAAGTTAGAAGAAGGGTAGGCACAACAGGTGACACTCTTTATATTGTGATTGCTTTGTATTTGTAATAGTGAAAGGAGTAGAAGATTAAGACATCCATTGTAACTACATTGTAATCATAGCGGATACCACACTGGTATTCTCAAGTATAGTGGATTGTCTCGGTAGAGGAAGAATCCCTACCACCGTGGAGTAGGTCATATTGGCCAAACCACGTAAATCTCTTGTGTCCTTGTTTTGAATTTACATTCTGTGTTTTGAATTGAGTTGTGAACAAAGTTAAAGAATCATCAAACCCATAACCTAAAAGAAGACCTAATCAAGAACAACCAATCCGTTTAATAAGTAAGGTGTCTGAAAGGTAACTTTGGGGACTATTGTGATTAATAGATAACAATAGATCTACCTTAGTTGAATCTGAGAAAGAATTCATTTCTGAGAAGAGTTTGAAGTTGTTCACCCACCCGCATATTGACAAGAGCTAAAGGATTAAAGAAGTAGAGTACTTTGGCTTAAATTATTAGAGTTTTTCAAGAGGGTGATACTAATTCACCCTCCCTCAGTATCACAGACTAGTAGATCCTAGGGTGAAGTTGGGAACTTCACAAGTATTGAACTTAATTGTATAAAGTACACTTTAGTGGAAGAATATGATAAATAGCAATCCCAAGTTTCAATGTTAAGTCAAGCATATTGCGCTTGAGGGGGGTGGGCAAATTTCTTGTTAGAGTCCCTTGCATATGCTTTTTCTTATGTTGTATATTTTTGGACTAAAATTATATAAATCATTTCAAATAACATTGTGGCAAAGGAGATAATTAAAAAAATTTCAAAATTTAAATTCAACAGATTATTAACAATGCATTTATCCTTATAGGAATTTAGAATTCTAAAATTGAAAAAGTGCAATGTTTTGATTTTTAAATTTATTGCTAATGCCGTTACATTTGAATTGTGAGAAAACATAATATTTGAAAAGGATAAATACACAAAAATACAAGTATTGGACTCAATTGGATAAAATACACTTTAGTGGAAGAATATTATAAATAGCAATCTCATGTTTGAATGTTAGGTCAAACATATTGCGCTTGAGAGGGGTGGGTAAACTTCTTATTAGAGTCCCTTGCATTTGCTTTTTCTTATGTTGTATATTTGTAGACTAAAATTATATAAATCATTTCAAATAATATTGTGGCAAAGGAGATAATTAAAAAAATTTCAAAATTTAAATTCATTTGATTATTAAGAATGCATTTATCCCTATAAGAATTTAGAATTCTAAAAATTGAAAATTGCAATATTTTGATTTTTAAATTTATTGCTAATGCCATTACATCTGAATCGCGAGAAAACATAATATTTGAAAATGTTAAATAAACAAAAATACAAGTATTGGACTCAATTATATACAATACACTTTAGTGGAAGAATAATATAAATTGCAATCGCAAACTTTAATATTAACTTGAGCATATTGCGCCTGAGGGGGGTGGGGAAATTTCTTATTAGAGTCCATTGCATTTCCTTTTTCTTATGTTGTATGTTTTTAGACTAAAACTTTATAAATCATTTCAAATAACATTGAGGTAAAGGAGATAACTAAAAAAATTTTAAAATTTAAATTCAATAGATTATTAACAGTGCATTTATCCCTATAGGAATGTAGAATTCTAAAAATTGAAAAAATGCAATGTTTTGATTTTTAAATTTATTGCTAATGCCATTACATCTAAATGGTGAGAAAACATAATATTTGAAAATGTTAAATAAACAAAATTACATGTATTGGACTCAATTATATACAATACACTTTAGCGGAAGAATAATATAAATAATAATCGTAAACTTCAAAATTAGGTTAAGCATATTGCCCTTGAGAAGGGTGGGGAAACTTCTTATTGGAGTCCATTGCATTTCATATTTCTTATGTTGTATGTTCTTAAACTAAAATTATATAAATCATTTCAAATAGCATTGAGGCAATGGACATTACCAAAAAAATTTTAAAATTTAAATTCAACTGATTATTAACAGTGCATTTATCCTTATAGGAATTTAGAATTTTAAATATTGAAAAAGTGAAATGTTTTGATTTTAAAATTTATTGCTAATACCATTACATTTGAATGGTGAGAAAAACATAATATTTGAAAATGTTAAATACCCAAAAATACAAGTATTGGACTCAATTGTATAAATTAGACTTTAGTGGAAGAAAATTATAAATAGCAATCCCAAGTTTCAAAGTTAGGTTAAGCATATTGCGTTTGAGGGGGGTGGGCAAACTTCTTATTTGAGACCCTTGCATTTGCTTTTTCTTATGTTGTATATTTTTAGACTAAAATTATATAAATCATTTCAAATAACATTGTGGCAAAGGAGACAATGAAAAAAATTTCAAAATTTCAATTCAACTGATTATTAACAGTACATTTATCCCTATAGGAATTTAGAATTTTAAAAAATTGAAAAAGTGCAATGTTTTGATTTTTTAATTTATTACTAATGTCACTACATTAGAATGGTGAGAAAAATATAATATTTGAAAATGTTAAATACGCAAAAATACAAGAATTGGACTCAATAGTATAAATTACACTTTAGTGGAAGAAAATTATAAATAGCAATCCCAAATTTCAAAGTTAGGTCGAGCATATTGTGTTTGAGGGGGGTGGGCAAACTTCTTATTAGAGTCCCTTACATTTGCTTTTTCTTATGTTGTATATATTTTTACTAAATTATATAAATCATTTCAAATAGCATTGTGGCAAAGGAGATAATTAAAAAAATTTCAAAATTTAAATTCAGCTGATTATTAATAGTGCATTTATCCCAATAGGAATTTAGAATTCTGAAAATTGAAAAAGTGCAATGTTTTGATTTTTAAATTTATTACTAATGCCATTACATTTGAATGGTGAGAAAACATAATATTTGGAAATGTTAAATAAATAAAAATACAAGTATTGGAATCAACTATATACAATACACTTTTGTGGTAGAATAATATAAATAGCAATCGCAAATTTCAATATTAGGTTGAGCATATTGTGCTTCAGGGGGGTGGGGAAACTTCTTGTTAGAGTCCATTGCATTTCCTTTTTCTTCTGTTGCATGTTTTTAGACTAAAACCTTATAAATCATTTCAAATAGCATTTAGGCAATGGAGATTACTAAAAAAATTTGAAAATTTAAATTCAACTGATTATTAACAATGCATTTATCCTTATAGGAATTTAGAATTCTAAACACTGAAAAGTGCAATGTTTTGATTTTTAAATTTATTGCTAATGTCATTACATTTGAATGGTGAGAAAAACGTAATATNAATTATTTCAAATAACATTGTGGCAAAGGAGAGAATTAAAAAAATTTCAATTTTAAATTCAATTGATTATTAAGAGTGCATTTATCCCTATAGGAATTTAGAATTCTAGAAATTGAAAAATTGCAATGTTTTGATTTTTAAATTTATTGCTAATGCATTACATTTGAATGGTTGAGAAAACATAATATTTGAAAATGTTAAATAAACAAAAATACAAGTATTGACTCAATTGTATATATTACACTTTAGTGGAGAAAATTATAAATAGCAATCGCAAGTTTCAATGTTAGGTCGAGCATATTGCGCTTGAGAAGGGCTGGGCAACTTCTATTAGAGTCCCTTACATTTTCTTTTTCTTATGTTTTATATTTGTAACTAAAATTATATAATCATTTCAAATAACATTGTGGCAAAGGAGATAATTAAAAAAATTTCAAAATTTAAATTCAACTGATTATTAGTAATGCATTTATCTCTATAGGAATTTAGAATTTTGAAAATTGAAAAAGTGCAATGTTTTGATTTTTAAATTTATTACTAATGTCATTACATCTGAATGGTGAGAAAACATAATATTTGAAAATGTTAATAAACAAAAATTGACGTATTGGACTCATTATATACAATACATTTTAGGTGGAAAAATAATATAAATAGCAATCGCAAATTTCAATATTAGGTTGAGCATATTGCCCTTGAGTGGGGTGGGGAAACTTCTTATTAGAGTCCATTGCATTTCCTTTTCTTATGTTGTATGTTTTTAGACTAAAACTATATTAATCATTTCAAATAGCATTGAGGCAAAGGAGATAACTAAAAGAATTTCAAAATTTAAATTCAACTAATTATTAACTGTGCATTTATCCTTATAGGAATTAGAATTCTAAAAATTGAAAAAGTGCAATGTTTTGATTTTTAAATTTATTGCTAATGTCATTACATTTGAATTGTGAGAGAATATAATATTGAAAATGTTAAATACACAAAAATACAAGTATTGGACTCAATTGTATATCATACACTTAGTGAAAGAATATTATAAATAGTAATCCCAAGTTTCAATGTTAGGTTGAGCATATTGCGCTTGAGGGGGGTGGGCAAATTTCTTGTTAGAGTGCCTTGCATTTGCTTTTCTTATGTTGTATATTTTTAGACTAAAATTATATAAATCATTTTAAATAACTTTGTGGTAAAGGTGATAATTAAAAAAATTTTAAAATTTAAATTCAACTGATTACAGTGCATTTTATCCCTATAGGAATTTAGAATTCTAAAAATTGAAAATGTGCAATGTTTTGATTTTTAAATTTATTACTAATGTCATTACATTTGGATTGTGAGAGACCATAATATTTGAAAATGTTAAATACACAAAAATACAAGTATTGGACTCAACATCAAAGTCAAATGAAAGCTCCTTAACATCAAAGCCATCAAAGGAGGCAATTTTCAAAACTATGAAACACTTAAAGATAAGAGAAAAGGAAGAATCATCTAGTGAGGATGATGATGATGATGAGGAAGAAAGTGAAGGTGAAGTGTTGGCTTACTTCACAAGGAAATTCAAAAAAGGGGTCTAAGAAGAGAAAAGGACAGTTGTCCTTGAGATGTTATCGTTGTGGGAAGATTGGACACTTTGCTTCTTAGTGCAAAGTGAAACTTGATGATGAAGATGAGGATGGTGATGATGAGCAGGATTCAAAATGGAGAAGACCATCATCCAAATCAAAGAAGTCCAGCAAGAAGATTGCCAACCCACAGAAGAAGAAGAAAGGCTCATTCAAGAGTTATGTGAGCCAGACAAAAGAAGCTAACGAGGAGGAAGATGTAGACTTATTAGATGAGCATGCCTTTGTGGCATCAGCTCAATGTGGTAGTTCAACCTCTGAAGAGGAAGAGGAGGTTGATGAAGAAGAACCAGATCTTGAAGCTGCTTCTAACTCAGCTTCAAAGGAGATAATCAGAAGGGGCAAAACCATAAGAAGGTTGGAGGCCCATATAAAACAAGTTGAAGCAAAGATTGAGGAAGCAGAAAGTCAACAAGATGAAATAAGGGCTGAACATATTGACTTGAAGAGAAGATTTGAAGAATAGATCAAAATATGTGAATACCTTACAATGGAGCTTGCCTCAAGGACTTCAACAATTGAAGAAATGGAGATAGAGTTGCTGAGACTCCAGCAACAACTCAAAAAGAGTGAAGAGAACTTGCAGAAGCTTGACGTGGTAGGAGAAACAAGCTCTGCAAGAGAAAAGAAGAATGAGACTTTGCCACAGAAGTTGAAAGAGAAGGCTGTGACTCAGGAGAAGATAGCTGAAGAAAAGAAGATAGTTATCAAACCAAAGTCAGGGCCAAAAATGATGTATGTGGTTAAAGAGCAGCAGCCCATAGCTGCTAAGTCTCAGAAAGAAAAGACTGATCAGCCAGGAACAGTGAAGGCTGAAAATAAAGAAGATTTGAAGAAGCAACCTAGGGTTGCAAACAAAAATGAAGAAAAGAAAGTTAGCCAGCCAAAGCAAAGTAGCCAGCAACCTTGCCTACACAGCAAGTAATGAACAAAAGAAGACAAGCTATGGTTAGACCCAAGAAGAGGCAGTTTCAAGGTCACTACTTTTATTGTGGAGTTTGTGGTCATAAGGCAAGTAAAATGCTGGTGGAGAAGGCCAGTGTATGTCTCCAACTTGAGAAGATCCGATGCTGCATACAGGGGGAGACAATACAAAATTTAGAGGAGAACACCTGTTGTGAGTTCTTGCACATACTGTAAAAAGCAAGGACACACTGACAAGGATTGTTGGTGGAAGCCCAAACTAGTGGTTTCAAAAAACAAGTTTGCTATATTGGCAGACTTAGAACAGTGTGAAAGGTGCGGGCAGGATGGCCATAATGCCAATAGATGCATGACACTTCTCCCTGAGCAAGAGAAGGCACTCAATGGCACAATGAAAACAATTGGTGCAGTCAAAGCTGAGAAAAAGGAGAAAGTTATCTTCAAGCCAGTTCAAAAAAAGGAATATAAAACTAAAAGGGAGGTAGCTAATATAGCTGAAATTGCACTAAAAGCTGACTATAAGGATAAGACTATAGGGATAAGCAGTGGATCCTTGATAGTGGATGCACTTCACACATGACAGGAGATAAGAGTAAATTATCAAAGCTGAACAAGTCAAGAGAAGGCAGAGTCAAGTTTGGCAATGATGATTCACTCAACATTAGTGGTTAGGGGTCAGTAAATATTGGAAAAGGAAAGCTAAAAGATGTTCTGCACGTTGAAGGACTCAGATATACTCTAGCATCTGTCAGCCAACTATGCAATGAAGACCATGAAGTGATATTCACAAAAATAGGTTGCCAAGTAAAAAATAAAGAAGGCAATACTGTTGTAGCTAGGAAGAGAACAGCTGGAAATTTATATGTGATTGATGAGGACAAGACAAACAACTATTTACTTACCAAAGAAGAAGAAAATCAACTTTGGTATAAGAGGCTGGGACACTTAACACAGAAGAACATGAGGAAGCTGACCACTACTCATGCAATCAGAGACATTTCAGACCTCAGGAGAGAGAGAGAATATGTCTGCTTAGCATGCTCTCAAGGAAAACATGCTAGAAAGCAGTATAAGACCGAAGAGTTTAGTTCTGAAGCAGTGCTTGACATTGTACTTACTGATTTGTGTGGGCCGATGAGAACAAAAGGGTTGAATGGTGAGAGGTACTTCATCTTGTTTGTTGATGATTATTCCAGAAGGACCTGCATCATGCGCCTCAAACACAAGTCAGAAGTTTTGAAATGCTTCAAGAGATACAGAAGATTGGCTGAAAATGAGAGTGAAAAGAAGATCAAAGTATTGAGGTCAGTTCAAGGCACTGAATTCACAAATGAAGCTTTTGAAGATTACCTTGAGAAGCATGGAATTCACCATCAAATGGCAGCAACAAGAACACCTTAATAGAACGGGGTTGTAGAAAGGAAAAATAGAGCTGTGGTTGAAATGGCAAGAACTCTACTACTGGAATCCAAGCTTCACACAAGATTTTGGACAGAAGCAACATTTACAGCCGTGCACCTACTGAACAGAGTTTTACTAAGACCCAATACTGATAAGACTCCATATGAGCTATGGAGTGGGAAGAAGACAACAGCCAAGTATCTCAAAATCTTTGGCAGCCCATATTTTGTGAAGAATAAGGAGCAAAACTTGGGAAAATTCCATGCTAGGTCAGATGAAGGCATCTTTATGGGATACTCAGCAAAGACAAAAGGTTACAAAGTTTTCCTGCATAAACTGGGAAAAGTGGTCACTTCTAGTGATGTGAGAATAGATGAAAACTAGCAAACAATGCAAAATGGAGAAGCTGAGGACAGTGAAGAAGATGACTTCAAGATAGATGAAGAATCAGACCAACATGAAGAAAAGGGGAAAGAAGTAAGTTTAGACTCAGAGAAGAGTGGGTTTGAAGATGAAGAAAGAGATCCTCTTGCAACTAAGACTGTGCAAGAGAGAAAGACAAAGAAAACTTGGTCCAGTGCTCATCAAGGAAATCGGATCATAGGTGACTAGCAGGAGTTACAACAAGAAGAAGAATTGTGGGAGCCATTACTTTACTCTCACAAGTTGAACCTAAATCTATTGAAGAGGCTGCACAAGACAAAGCCTGGGTCAAAGCTATCAATGAGGAGCTGGATCAAATCGAGAAGAATGATACATGGGAGTTGGTTCCAACACCCACTAACAAAAATGTCATAGGAACAAAATGGGTGTTTAGAAATAAACACAATGAAGATGGCAAGGTGGTGAGGAACAAGGCTAGGCTAGTTTGCAAAGGCTACACTCAAATAGAAGGAGTAGATGTTGATGAAACTTTTGCACCAGTAGCAAGGCTAGAAACTATTAGAATGTTCTTAGCTTTGGCAGCACATAAGAGGTATAAAGTTTATCAGATGAATGTGAAATCAACCTTTCTAAATGGGCTCCTGAAAGAAGAAGTGTATATTGAACAACCTGATGGAGTACAAATCAGTGAGGATAAGACACACATGTGCAAGCTGAAAAAAGCCTTGTATGGCCTTAAACAAACCCCAAGAGCATGGTACAGCAAGTTGGATGCGTATTTGAGAAGGTTGAACTTCAGAAGAGGAACAGTTGATAATAACTTATATGTGTTCAACTCAGAGAAAGGCCAGCTGATAACCATAGTATATATAGATGACATCATTTTTGGAGAGGATCACTCTAAGCTATGCCAAGAATTTGCACAGAAGATGAGTGAGGAATTTGAGATGTCATTGATTGGAGAAATGACTTACTTTCTTGGATTACAGATAAAACAGTGTGAAGAAGGTATTTTTATTTCTCATACAAAATATGCCAAAGAGATGCTGAAAAAGTTTGGCATGAAGGATAGCAGACCTGTCAGTACCCCTATGACAGTGGGCTGCAAGTTAACAAAAGATCAGGAAGGAAGGAGTACAAGCCCTACAGAATACAGGAAGATGATAGGGAGCCTTCTGTACCTTACAGCATCAAGGCCTGATCTCATGCAAGCTGTGTGCATTGCCAGCAGATTCCAAGCTGATCCTAAGGAATCTTATGTGTTGGCAGTGAAAAGAATCCTAAGATACCTCAAAGGGACATTGGAAATGGGTTTATGGTATCCTGCCATGGATTCTATAAAACTACAAGCATACACTGATGCAGACTGGGCAGGAAGTACAGATGACAGAAAACCAACCAGTGGCTGCAACTTCTACTTGGGTTCAAAGTGTGTTGCATGGTTAAGTATAAAGCAAAACAGTGTTGCTTTGAGCATAGCTTAGGCTGAGTATATAGCTGCTTGTGCAGCATGTACTCAGGTGATATGGATGCAAAGACAATTGGCAAATTTGGGTGTTGAAGTGAAGTTACTAGTAAGTGTACTTTGTGATAATCAAAGTGCAATTGATCTCAACAAGAATCCAGTTCAACATTCAAGGAGCACGCATATTGACATCCGGTATCACTTTATCAAGGATCAAGTGGAAGAGGGCACAATTCAGTTGGAGTATGTTGGCACTAAAGATCAAATCTCAGATATTCTAACTAAACCTCTGTCCACAGAGCTATTTGAAAAGCACAGAATGAGTCTATCTATGCAAATGCCTCCTCAAGCCTGAAGTTTAGGTGAATCCTCCATCTCTACTTTGCGGGTTTTTCAAATTTGTAATTGGTTGGCAAAGGGGGAGAGAAGCAACAGTACAGAGGGAGCTGTTAAGGAAGGGGGAGTTGTAATCCATTTGGTTCTGGATTATTACTCTAAGAACATTATGAAGGACTGCTGCATAATGGCTTTTGTTGTGAGTGTTGCCAACAATTACAAAGGGGAGATTGTTGTTCCCACAACCTTGTATGGGTTGTAATTGTTGTCAACCAGATTTAAGTGTGCAAACAGAAGCGGCTCATATCTCAAGAATTACAGGATAAGACTAGCATGTCAAATAACCTCGTAAAGTGATCTACTTGTAGAGGGAGTTTAGCATTGCTTAAGTCTTAGTGTGACAGTGTGACAGGGTTGTATACGGATAATAAGTTCATAAGAAGTTAAATCTGCAAGTCCATAAACCTGTCCTGAGACTAAGTCCAGGAGCAAAAGTTCAGAGGAAGTGTCTGTAAGATGGTCCGCAGGAGGAGTCCGTAAGAAGATTTCGTAAGGTGGTCCGCAGGAGAAGTCCGAAAGATGAGTCCATAAGATGGTCCACAGGATGATTCCATAAGAAGATTCCATAAGACCATCCGAAGGACAAGTCTTAAGGAAGATTCCATAACATTGGTCCATAAGAAGACCACTCCACAAGATGAACAATGGATTTCGGAGTTACGGAGTAAATTCCGAAAGTGCGGAGTAATTCTGTAGGAGCGGAGCAATTCCGGAAGTGGATGAACAGTGAAGTCCGAGGTTACGAAGCAATTCTAGGGTTACAGAGCAATTCCATAGTTACGGAGTAATTCCGTGGTTACGGAGTGATTTCTGAGGAGCGGAATAATTCCGGGGTTATGGACAGACAAGGAGTCCAGAAGAAGGGAAGGTTACAGAATTTTAACTTAGCATTTCCAAAAGATAGGCAGTTATAGGGGCAGTTTTTTCTGTACATTTTTAACTATTCATGGACAATCTTGGCCGTTCATTCAAGCATTCAAAGGATGAGATTTCAGCAGAAAGAAAAAAGCAAGAAAGGAAGTCTGCTGCAGCTACAGTAAACCCTACTAGGGTTTCCATAGAGGGCAATATATAAACCAAGACTTATCTCTTGTGTGTGGAGGTGTATGTGTGTAAGACAACCTAGTGAAGACATTCTGTGAAGCTGAGAGAGAACTCAACGAATTTCCAGATTTCTTCAAGAGAGGTTAGAGAGTGTTGGACTCAATTGTATAAATTACACTTTAGTGGAAGAAAATTAAAAACAGTAATCCCAAATTTCAATGTTAGGTCGAGCACATTCCGCTTTAGGGTGGTGGGCAAACTTCTAATTAGAGTCCCTTGCATTTGCTTTTTCTCATGTTGTATATTTTTAGATTAAAATTATATAAATCATTTCAAATAGTATTGTGGCAAAGTAGATAATTAAAAAAATTTCAAAATTTAAATTCAACTGATTATTAACAGTACATTTATCCCTATAGGAATTTAGCATTCCAAAAATTGAAAAAGTGCAATGTTTTGATTTTAAAATTTATTGCTAATGTCATTGCATTTGAATGGTGAGAAAAATATAATATTTGACAATGTTAAATACACAAAAATACAAATATTGGACTCAATTGTATAAGTTACACATTTGTGGAAGAAAATTATAAATAGCAATCCCAAGTTTCAATGTTAGGTCGAGCATATTGCGCTTGACGGGGTGGGCAAACTTCTTATTAGAATCCCTTGCCTTTACTTTTTCTTATGTTGTATATTTTTAGATTAAAATTATATAAATCATTTCAAATAGTATTGTGGCTGTTGTTTCCATAGCCTTGTATGGGTTGTAATTGTTGTCAACTAGGGTTAAGTGTGCAAGAAAGTAAAGCCACATGGAAGGGCAAAAAGGTAAATTCACCGCGTAAAGGCAAGAACGTAAATCCGCCACGTAATCCCTATTAGGGTTTCATGGAAGAGAGTATATAAAGGCCTTGGAAGACAAAACTGGTTAAGGCCAACACAATTGAATAAACGACAACCCTACAACAACCAGCCAAAAAAAAGAGAAAAGCAAACCAGAAATGCCTCCTGCAAGCAAACCAGAAACACACAACCAGCAGGAGGAGAAATAAGAAACAGACCACCTGGAAGAGAAGACAGCAGACCTGGTATCCGTGAGACCACCTGGAAGTGAAGACAGCAGACCTGGTATCTGTGAGACCACCCGGAAGAGAAGACAGCAGACCTGGTATCTGTGAGACCACCCGGAAGAGAAGACAGCAGACCTGGTATCTGTGAGACCACCCGGAAGAGAAGACAGCAGACCTAGTATCCATGAGACCACCCGGAAGAGAAGACAGCAGACCAGAAGCATGAGGCAGGCCGAAAGACGTGAACCGGAAAAACCAGTAGCGTGAGGCAGGCCAAGAGACATGAAACGGCAGACCAGAAGCGTGGGTGTATGTTAGGAGATGGCATGAGACCAGAACGTGCAACGGCGTGACAGACCAGAAGCGTGAGAACAGGCCGTGAAACAGTAAGATCGTGAAATAGGAGACGGGTGAGACCGTGAGATGGTGAAAGCAGGAGCTGTATGAGACAACCTAGAGAAGGAATTCGGCGAAGCATTGGAAAGAACTCAACGTATTTCTAGATTTCTTCAAGAGAGGTTAGAGAGCGTTGCGGTGAACTTCTAAGCGGCAGTGGAGCAGCCTTTCAATTTAATAGAGGCAAGACAAGCTAGAAGAAGGATAGACACAGTAAGTGACACTCTTTGTATTGTACTTGCTTAGTAATTGCAATAGTGAAAGGAGCAGAAGATTAAGACATCCATTGTAACTGGAAATCTCAAGTATAGTGGATAGTCTCGGTAAGGGAGAGTCCCTACCACCGTGGATGTACGTCACATTGACGAAACCATGTAAATCTCGTGTGTCCTTAATTTGCTTTATGTTCTGTGTTTTAAATTGAGTTGTGAACGCAGCTAAAGTATCAGCCAACCCATAACCTAACGAAGACCTAAACAAGAACATCCGAATTGTCTATTAGGCAAGGTGTCTGAAAGGTGACTTTGGGGACTATTGTGATTAGTAGGTAGCAATAGATCTACCTTAGTCGAATCTGAGAAAGAGTTCGCTTTTAAGAAGAGATTGAAGTTGTTCACTTACTTGCGAATTGTGAATTGTGGTGATACTGATTCACCCCCCTCTCAGTATCACAAACTAGTAGATCCTAGGGTGAAGTTGGGAACTTCAGTGGCAAAGCAGATAAATTCAATTGATTACTAACAGTGCATTTATCCCTATAGGAATTTAGCATTCCAAAAATTGAAAAAGTGCAATGTTTTGATTTTAAAATTTATTGCTAATGTCATTGCATTTGAATGGTGAGAAAAACATAATATTTGACAATGTTAAACACACAAAAATACAAGTATTGGACTCAATTGTATAAGTTACACTTTAGTGGAAGACAATTATAAATAGCATTCCTAAGTTTCAATGTTAGGTCGAGCATATTGCGCTTGAGGGGGGTGGGCAAACTTCTTATTAGAGTCCCTTGCATTTGCTTTTCTTATGTTGCATTTTTTTAAACTAAAATTATATAAATCTTTTCAAATAGCATTGTGGCAAAGGTGATAAGTAAAAAAATTTCAAAATTTCAATTCAACTCATTATTAACTATGAATTTATCCTTATAGGAATTTAGAATTCCAAAAATTGAAAAACTACAGTGTTTAGATTTTAAAATTTATTGCTAATACCATTGCATTTGAATGGTGAGAAAAACATAATATTTGACAATGTTAAACACATAAAAATACAAGTATTGGACTCAATTGTATAAGTTACACTTTTGTGGAAGAAAATTATAAATAGCAATCCCAAGTTTCAATATTAGGTCGAGCACATTGCGCTTGAAGGGGGTGGGCAAACTTCTGATTAGAGTCCCTTGCATTTGCTTTTCTTATGTTGTATATTTTTAGACTAAAATTATATAAATCTTTTAAAATAACATTGTGGCAAAAGAGATAATTAAAAAAATTTCAAAATTTCAATTCAACTCATTATTAATAGTGCATTTATCCATATTGGTATTTAGAATTCTAAAAATTGAAAAAGTGCAGTGTTTAGATTGTAAAATTTATTGCTAATGTCATTGCATTTTAATGGTGAGAAAAACATAATATTTGAAAATGTTAAATACACCAAAATACAAGTATTGGACTCAATTGTATAAATTACACTTTATTGGAAGAAAATTGAAAACAACAATCACAAATTTTAATGTTAGGTCGAGTGCATTGTGCTTGAGGGGGGTGGGCAAACTTCTAAGTAAAGTCCCTTGCATTTGCTTTTTCTCATGTTGTATATTTTTAGACTAAAATTATATAAATCATTTCAAATAGTATCGTGGCAAAGCAGATAATTAAAAAAATTTCAAAATTTAAATTCAACTGATTATTAACAGTGAATTTATCCCTATAGGAATTTAGCATTCCAAAAATTGAAAAGGTGCAATGTTTAGATTTTGAAATTTATTGCTAATGTCATTGCATTTGAATGGTGAGAAAAACATAATATTTGAAAATGTTAAATACGCAAAAAATACAAGTATTGGACTCAATTGTATAAATTACACTTTAGTGGAAAAAAATTATAAAAAGCATTCCTAGGTTTCAATGTTATGTCGAGCATATTCGCTTGAGGGGGGTGGGCAAACTAGTTATTAGAGTCCCGTGCACTCGCTTTTTCTTATGTTGTATATTTGTAGACTAAAATTATATAAATTATTTCAAATAGCTTTATGGCAAAGGAGATAATTAAAAAAAATTCAAAATTTAAATTGAACAGATTATTAACAGTGCATTTATCCCTGTAGGAATTTAGAATTCTAAAAATTGAAAAAGTGTGATGTTTTGATTTTTAAATTTATTACTAATGTCATTACATCTGAATGGTGAGAAAACATAATATTTGAAAATGTTAAATAAACAAAAATACAAGTGTTGGACTCAATTGTATGCACTACACATTAGTGGAAGAATAATATAAATAGCAATCACAAGTTTCAATATTCGGTTGAGCATATTGCACTTGAGGGGAGTAGGGAAACTTCTTATTAGAATCCCTTGCATTTGCTTTTTCCTTATTGTGTATTTTTAGACTAAAATTATATAAATCATTTCAAATAACATTGTGGCAAAGGAGATAATTAAAAAAATTTTAAAATTTAAATTCAACTGATGATTAATAGTGCATTTATCCCTATAGGAATTTAGAATTCTAAAATTGAAAAAGTGGAATGTTTTGATTTGTAAATTTATTGCTAATGCTATTACATTTGAATGGTGGGAAAAACATAATATTTGAAAAAGCTAAATAAACAAAAATACAAGTATTGGACTTAATTGTAGGCAATACACTTTAGTGGAAGAATAATATAAATAGCAATCACAAGCTTCAATATTAGGTCGAGCATATTGCGCTTGATGGGGGTGGGGAAACTTCTTATTAGAGTCCATTGCATTTCCATTTTCTTATGTTGCATGTTTTTAGACTAAAACTATATCAATCATTTCAAATAGCATTGTGGCAAAGGAGATAATTAAAAAAATTTCAAAATGTAAATTTAACTGATTATGAACTATGCATTTATCCCTATAGGAATTTAGAATTCTAAAAATTAAAAAAGTGTGATGTTTTGATTTTTAAATTTATTACTAATGCCATTACATATGAATGGTGAGAAAACATAATAGTTGAAAATGTTAAATAAACAAAAATATGAGTATTGGACTCAATTGTATGCACTACACATTAGTGGAAGAATAATATAAATAGCAATCATAAGTTTCAATATTAGGTTGAGCATATTGCACTTAAGGGGAGTAGGGAAACTTCTTACTAGAGACCCTTGCATTTGCTTTTTTGTATGTTGTATATTTTTAGACTAAAATTATATAAATCATTTCAAATAACATTGTGGCAAAGGAGATAATTAAAAAAATTTTAAAATTTAAATTCAACTGATGATTAATAGTGCATTTATCCCTATAGGAATTTAGAATTCTAAAATTGAAAAAGTGCAATGTTTTGATTTTTAAATTTATTGCTAATGCTATTACATTTGAATGGTGGGAAAAACATAATATTTGAAAAAGCTAAATAAACAAAAATACAAGTATTGGACTTAATTGTAGGCAATACACTTTATTGGAAGAATAATATAAATAGCAATCCAAACTTCAATATTAGGCTAAGCATATTGCGCTTGTGGGTAGTGGGGAAACTTCTTATTAGAATCCCTTGCATTTCCTTTTTCTTATGTTGTATATCTTTAGATTAAAATTATATAAATCATTTCAAACAACATTGTGGCAAATGAGATAATTAAAAAAAAATTAAATTTTAAATTCAACTGATTATTAATAGTGCATTTATGCTAATAGGAATTTGGAATTCTAAAATTGAAAAAGTGCAATATTTTGATTTTTAAATTTATTACCAATGCCATTACATTTGAATGGTGAGAAAAACAAAATCTTTGCAAATGTTAAATACACAAAAATACAATTTTTGGACCCAATTGTATAAATTACACTTTAGTGGATGAAAATTATAAATAGGAATCCCAAGTTTCAATGTTTGGTCTAGCATATTGCGCTCGAGGGAAGTGGGCAAACTTCTTATTAGAGTTTCTTGCGGGTGGGCAAACTTCTTATTAGAGACCCTTGTATTTGCTTTTTCATATGTTGTATATTTTTAGACTAAAATTATATAAATCATTTCAAATAGCATAGTGGCAAAGGAGATAATTAAAAAAATTTTAACATTTAAATTCGACTGATTATTAATAGTACATTTATCCCTATAGAAATTTAGAATTCTAAAAATTCAAAAAGTGCAATGTTTTGATTTTTAAATTTATTGTTAATGCCATTACATTTGAATTGTGAGAAAACAAAATATTTGAAAATGTTAAATAAACAAAAATACAAGTATTGGACTCAATTATATATAATACACTTTAGTGAAAGAATAATATAAATAACAATTGCAAATTTCAATATTAGGTTGAGTATATTGCGCTTGAGGGGGTGGGGAAACTTCTTATTAGAGTCCATTGTATTTCCTTTTTCTTATGTTGTATGTTTTTAGACTAAAACTATATAAATCATTTCAAATAGCATTGAGGCAAAGGAGATAACTAAAAAACTGTCAAAATTTCAATTCAACTAATTATTAACAGTGCATTTATCCCTATAGGAATTTAAAATTCTAAAAATTGAAAAAGTGCAGTGTTTTGATTTTTAAATTTATTACTAATGCCATTAGATTTGAATGGTGAGAAAAATATAATATTTGAAAATGTTAAATACACAAAAATACAATTATTGGACTCAATTGTATAAATTACACTTTAGTGGAAGAAAATTGTAAAAAGCATTCGCAGGTTTCAATGTTAGGACAAGCATATTCGCTTGACGGGGGTGGGCAAACTAGTTATTAGAGTCTCATGCATTCGCTTTTTCTTATGTTGTATATTTGTAGACTAAAATTATATAAATCATTTCGAATAACTTTATGGCAAAGGAGATAATTAAAAAAAATTTGAAATTTAAATTAAACTAATTATTAACAGTGCATTTATCCCTATAAGAATTTAGAATTCTAAAAATTGAAAAAGTGTGATGTTTTGATTTTTAAATTTATTACTAATGCTATTACATCTAAATAGTGAGAAAACATAATATTTGAAAATGGTAAATAAACAAAAATACAAGTATTGGACTCAATTATATACAATATACTTTAGTGGAAGAATAATATAAATAGCAATAGGAAACTTCAATATTAAGTTGAGCATACTGCGCATGACGGGGGTGGGGAAGCTTCTTATTAGAGTTCATTGCATTCCCTTTTCCTTATGTTGTATGTTTTTAGACTAAAACTACAAAAATCATTTCAAATAGCATTAAGGGAAAGGAGATAACTAAAAAACTTTCAAAATTTAAATTTAACTGATATTAATAGTGCATTTATCCATATAGGAATTTAGAATTCTAAAAATTGAAAAAGTGTAGTGTTTTGATTTTTAAATTTATTGCTAATGCCATTACATCTGAATCATGAGAAAACACAATATTCGAAAATGTTAAATAAACAAAAATACAAGTATTGGACTCAATTGTATAAATTACACTTTAGTGGAAGAAAATTATAAATAGCAATCCCAAGTTTCAATGTTAGGTCGAGCATATTGCGCTTGAGGGGGGTGGGCAAACTTCTTATTAGAGTCCCTTGCATTTGCTTTTTCTTATGTTGTATATTTTTAGACTAAAATTATATAAATCATTTCAAATAGCATTGTGGCAAAGGAGATAATTAAAAAAATTTCAAAATTTAAATTCAACTGATTATTAACAGTGCATTTATCCCTATAGGAATTTAGAATTCTAAAAATTGAAAAAGTGCAATGTTTTGATTTTTAAATTTATTGCTAATGCCATTACATCTGAATCATGAGAAAACACAATATTCGAAAATGTTAAATAAACAAAATACAAGTATTCGACTCAATAATATCTAATACACTTTAATGGAAGAATAATATAAGTAGCAATCACAAACTTCAATATTAGGTTGAGCATATTGCGCTTGAGGGGGGTAGGGAAACTTCTTACTAGAGTCCATTGCATTTCCCTTTTCCTATGTTGTATGTTTTTAGACTAAAACTATATAAATAATTTCAAATAACATTAAGGCAAAGGAGATTACTAAAAAATTTCAAAATTTAAATTCAACTGATTATTAACAGTGCATTTATTCCTATAGGAATTGAGAATTATAAAAATTGAAAAAGTGCAATGTTTTCATCTTAAAATTTTTTGCTAATGCCATTACATTTGAATGGTGAAAAAAACATAATATTTGAAAATGTTAAATACACAAAAATACAAGTATTGGACTCAATTGTATAAATTACACTTTAGTTGAAGAATATTATCAATAACAATCCCATGTTTCAATGTTAGGTCGAGCATATTGCGCTTGAGGGGGTTGGGGAAACTTCTTATTAGAGTCCATTGCATTTCCTTTTTCTTTTGTTGCATGTTTTTAGACTAAAACTACATAAATCATTTCAAATAGCATTGAGGCAAAAGAGATAACTAAAAAACTTTCAAAAATTTAAATTTAACTAATTATTAACAGTGCATTTATCCCTATAGGAATTTAGAATTCTAAAAATTGAAAAAGTGCAATGTTTTGGTTTTTAAATTTATTACTAATGCCATTACATCTGAATGGTGGGAAAACATAATATTTGAAAATGTTAAATAAACAAAAATACAAGTATTGGACTCAATGGTATGCACTACACATTAGTGGAAGAATAATATAAATAGCAATCACAAGCTTCAATATTAGGTTGAGCATATTGCACTTAAGGGGAGTGAGGAAACTTCTTGTTAGAATCCCTTGCATTTGCTTTGTCTTTGTTGTATATTTTTAGACTAAAACTATATAAATCATTTCAAATAACATGGTGGCAAAGGCGATAATTAAAAAAATTATAAAATTTATATTCAGCTGATTATTAATAGTGCATTTATCCCTTTAGGAATTTAGAATTCTAAAATTGAAAAAGTGCAATGTTTTGATTTTTTAAATTTGTTGCTAATGCCATTACATTGGACCTAATAGTATAAATAACACTTTAGTGGATGAAAATTATAAATAGCAATCCCAAGTTTCAATGTTAGGTCGGGCATATTGCGCTCGAGGGGGGTGGGCAAACTTCTTATTAGAGTCCCTTACATTTGCTTTTTCTTATGTTGTATATTTTTAGACTAAGGTTATATAAATCATTTCAAATAGCATAGTGTCAAAGGAGATAATTAAAAAAATTTCAAAATCTCAATTTAACTGATTATTAACAGTGCATTTATCCTTATAGGAATTTAGAATTCTAAAAATTTAAAAAGTGCAATATTTTCATTTTTAAATTTATTACTAAGGCCATTACATTTGAATGGTGAGAAAAACATAATATTTGAAAAAGCTAAATAAACAAAAATACAAGTATTGGACTTAATTGTAGGCAATACACTTTAGTGGAAGAATAATATAAATAGCAATCGCAAGCTTCAATATTAGGTCGAGCATATTGCGCTTGGGGGGGTGGGGAAACTTATTATTAGAGTCCATTGCATTTCCTTTTTCTTATGTTGTATGTTTTTAGACTAAAACTATATAAATCATTTCAAATAGCATTGAGTCAAAGGAGATAACTAAAAAACTTTTAAAATTTAATTTCAACTGATTATTAATAGTGCATTCATCCCTATAGGAATTTAGAATTCTAAAAATTGAAAAAGTGCAGTGTTTCGATTTTTAAATTTATTGCTAATGTCATTACATTTGAATGGTGAGAAAAACAAAATATTTGAAAAAGTTAAATACACAAAAATACAAGTATTGCACTCAATTATATAAATTACACTTTAGTGGAAGAAAATTATAAAAAGTATTCACAGGTTTCAATGTTAGGTCGAGCATATTCGCTTAAGGGGGGTAGGCAAACTAGTTATTAGAGTCCTGTCCATTCACTTTTTCTTATGTTGTATATTTGTAGACTAAAATTATATAAATCATTTCAAATAGCTTTATGGCAAAGGAGATAATTAAAAAAATTCAAAATTTAAATTCAACTGATTATTAACAATGCATTTATCCCTATAGGAATTTAGAATTCTAAAAATTGAAATAGTGCAATATTTTAATGTTTAAATTTATTGCTAAAGCCATTACATTTGAATGGTGAGAAAACATAATATTTGAAAATGTTAAATGCACAAAAATACAAGTATTGGACTCAATTGTATAAATTACACTTTACTGGAAGAAAATTATAAATAGCAATCCCAAATTTCAAAGTTCAGTCAAGCATATTGCGCTTAAGGGGGGTGGGGACACTTCTGATTAGCGTCCATTGCACTTCCTTTTTCTTATGTTGTATGTTTTTAGACTAAAACTATATAAATCATTTCAAATAGCATTGAGGCAAAAGAGATTACTAAAAAAATTTCAAAATTTAAATTCAACTGATTATTAACAATATATTTATCCATATAGGAATTTAGAATTGTAAAAATTGAAAAAGTGGAATGTTTTTATTTTTAAATCTATTGCTAATGCCATTACATTTGAATGGCAAGAAAAACATCATATTTGAAAATGTTAAATACACAAAAATACAAGTATTGAACTCAATCGTATAAATTACACTTAAGTTGAAGAATATTATAAATAACAATCCCAAGTTTCGATGTTAGGTCGAGCATATAGCGCTTGATGGGGGTGGGCAAACTTCTTACTAGAGACCCGTGCATTTGCTTTTTCATATGTTGTATATTTTTAGACTCAAATTATATAAATCATTTCAAATAACATTATGGCAAAGGAGATAATTAAAAAAATTTCAAAATTTAAATTCAACTGATTATTAACAGTGCATTTATCCCTACAGGAATTTAAAATTCTAAAAATTGAAATAGTGCAATGTTTTGATGTTCAAATTTATTGCTAAAGCCATTACATTTGAATGTTGAGAAAACATAATATTTGAAAATGTTAAATAAACAACAATACAAGTATTGGACTCAATTGTATAAATTACACTTTAGTGGAAGAAAATTATAAATAGCAATCCCAAGTTTCAAAGTTCGGTCGAGCATATTGCGTTTGAAGGGGGTGGGGAAACTTCTTATTAGAGTCCATTGCATTTCCTTTTTCTTTTGTTGTATGTTTTTAGACTAAAACTATATAAATCATTTCAAATAGCATTGAGGCAAAGGAGATTACTAAAAAACTTTCAAAATTTAAATTCAACTAATTATTAACAGTATATTTATCCCTATAGGAATTTAGAATTGTAAAAATTGAAAAAGTGGAATGTTTTCATTTTTAAATTTATTGCTAATGCCATTACATTTGAATGGCAAGAAAAACATCATATTTGAAAATGTTAAATACACAAAAATACAAGTATTGGACTCAATTGTATAAATTACACTTTAGTTGAAGAATATTATAAATAACAATCCCAAGTTTCAAAGTTAGGTCGAGCATATAGTGCTTGATAGGGGTGGGCAAACTTCTTACTAGAGACCCGTGCATTTGCTTTTTCGTATGTTGTATATTTTTAGACTAAAATTATATAAATCATTTCAAATAGCATTGTGGCAAAGGAGATAATTAAAAAAATTTTAAATTTTAAATTCAATTGATTATTAATAGTGCATTTATCCTTATAGGAATTTAAAATTCTAAAAATTGAAATAGTGCAATGTTTTGATGTTTAAATTTATTGCTAAAGCCATTACATTTGAATGGTGAGAAAACATAATATTTAAAAATGTTAAATGAACAAAAATGTATTGGACTCAATTGTATAAATTACACTTTATTGGAAGAAAATTATAAATAGCAATCCCAAGTTTCAAAGTTCGGTCAAGCATATTGCACTTGAGGGGGGTAGGGAAACTTCTTATTAGAGTCCATTGCATTTCCTTTTTCTTTTGTTGTATGTTTTTAGACTAAAACTATATAAATCATTTCAAATAGCATTGAGGCAAAGGAGATTACTAAAAAACTTTCAAAATTTAAATTCAACTAATTATTAATAGTGCATTTATCCCTATAGGAATTTAAAATTGTAAAAATTGAAAAAGTGGAATGTTTTCATTTTTAAATTTATTGCTAATGCCATTACATTTGAATGGCGAGAAAAATATCATATTTGAAAATGTTAAATACACAAAAATACAAGTATTGGTGATGAGAACCGTAGAGATGAAGGGTGGAAGGCTTCAAAGGATGCAAGAAGTCCATTGCACAATCCAAGAGGCCAAATAACATGGGCTAGAACCAAAAAGATGAAAGAAGAACTAAATGGGCTGATTAAGGACGTTCAGGCCAACCAAGCTTCAAATGGTGTGAATTCAAGCTTGGAAGAGAGTCCAGGCCTTATTAATATCATTAGAGTACTTAAAGTGTTAGGACTAAGTAATAGTAGTCACTGCGAATTAGGAGTTTATTTTTTGTATAAGAATTTGTCCCTAGATAGGAATTCCTCCTAAATAAGGAATTGTCCTAAGTAGGAATTTGTGCCTCTTTAGGATTGCAATCTTAGCCTATAAATAGGCACCCCTTGTATACAAAATATCAGACAACTTTGAGTGAAATAGAAAGCAAGGGTTTTTTTTCCCTCAGTTCTTTTAAGAACTAAAGAACTTATCAAGAGGTAATTCTTCTTGTGGCATTCAAATCGACTTATCACTCCCAATTCCTTTTTTTTCTGGAGTGTGGCGTCCATGTCCATCTTGAATACCCTAGGTTCATGTTCCTTTGAATATTGGGTCTAGGGTTTGTGTTATTAAACTCTGATTTAGCTTTCCTAGTTGCTCTTTGATTCATTATGTGCGTTGGGTCCCTAAGCCACGTCTTTTTGGGGTTTTCCGCATCAGTTGGACTCAACTATGTAAATTACACTTTAGTTGAAGAATATTATAAATAACAATCTCAAGTTTCAAAGTTAGGTCGAGCATATAGTGCTTGAGGGGGGTGGGCAAACTTCTTACTAGAGACCCGTGTATTTGCTTTTTCATATGTTGTATATTTTTAGACCAAAATTATATAAATCATTTCAAATAACATTATGGAAAAGGAGATAATTAAAAAAATTTCAAAATTTAAATTCAACTTATTATTAATAGTACATTTATCCCTATAGGAATTTAGAATTCTAAAAATTGAAAAAGTGGAATGTTTTGATTTTTAAATTTATTGCTAATGCCATTACATCTGAATCATCAAAAAACATAATATTTGAATATGTTAAACAAACAAAAATACAAGCATTGGACTCAATTATATACAATACACTTTAGTGGAAGAATAATATAAATAGCAATCGCAAACTTCAATATTAGGTTGAACATATTGTGCTTGAGGGGGGTGGGGAAACTTCTTATTAGAGTCCATTGCATTTCCTTTTTCTTATGTTGTATGTTTTTAGACTAAAACTATATAAATCATTTCAAATAGCATTAAGGCAAAGCAGATTACTAAAAAACTTTTCAAAATTTAAATTTAACTGATTATTAACAGTGCATTTATCCTTATAGGAATTTAGAATTTTAAAAATTGAAAAAGTGGAATGTTTTCATTTTTAAATTTATTGCTAATGCCATTACATTTGAATGGTGAGAAAAACATAATATTTGAAAATGTTAAATACACAAAAATATAAGTATTAGACTCAATTATATCAATACACTTTGGTGGAAGAATAATATAAATAGCAGTCTCAAACTTCAATATTAGGTTGAGCATATTGCGCTTAAGGGAGGTGGGAAAACTTCTTATTAGAGTCCCTTGCTTTTGCTTTTTCTTATGTTGTATATTTTTAGACTAAAATGATATAAATCATTTCAAATAACATTGTGGCAAAGGTGATAATTAAAAAAATTTTAAAATTTAAATTCAACTGATTATTAATAATGCATTTATCCCTATAGGATATTAGAATTCTAAAATTGAAAAAGTCCAATGTTATGATTTTTAAATTTATTGCTAATGCCATTACATTTGAATTGTGAGAAAACATAATATTTGAAAATGTTATATAAACAAAAATACAAGTGTTGGATTCAATTGTATAAATTACACTTTAGTGGAAGAAAATTATAAATAGTAATCCCATGTTTCAATGTTAGGTCGAGCATATTGCGTTCATATTGCGCTCGACGGGGGTGGGCAAACTTCTTATTAGAGTCCCTTGCATTTGCTTTTCTTATGTTGTATATTTTTGGACTAAAATTATATAAATCATTTTAAATAACATTATGTCAAAAGAGATAATTAAAAAAATTTCAAACTTTAAATTCGACTGATTATTAACAGTGCATTTATCCCTATAGGAATTTAGAATTCTAAAAATTGAAAAAGTGCAATGTTTTAATTTTTAAATTTATTGCTAATGCCATTACATTTGAATGGTGAGAAAACATAATATTTGAAAATATTAAATAAACAAAAATACAAGTATTGGACTCAATTATATACAATACACTTTAGTGGAAGAATAATATAAATAGCAATCGCAAGCTTCAATATTAGGTTGAGCATGTTACACTTGAGGGGAGTGGGGAAACTTCTTATTAGAGTCCCTTGCATTTGCTTTTTCTTATGTTGTATATTTTTAGACTAAAATTATATAAATCATTTCAAATAACATTGTGGCAAAGGAGATAATTAAAAAAATTTTAAAATTTAAATTCAACTGATTATTAACAGTGCATTTATCCCTATAGGAATTTAGAATTCTAAAATTGAAAAAGTGCAATGTTTTGATTTTTAAATTTATTACTAATGCCATTACATTTGAATGGTGAGAAAAACATAATATTTGAAAATGTTAAATACACAAAAATACAAGTATTGGACTCAATTGTATAAATTACACTTTAGTGGAAATAAATGATAAACAACAATCCCAATTTTCAATATTAGGTTGAGCGTATTGCGCTCGAGGGGGGTGGGCAAGCTTCTGATTAGAGTCCTGTGCATTTGCTTTTTCATGTGTTGTATATTTTTAGACTAAAATTATATAATCATTTCAAATAACATTGTGGGAAAGGAGATAATTAAAAATTTTTAAAATTTAAATTCAACTGATTATTAATAGTGCATTTATCCCTACAAGAATTTAGAATTCTAAAATTGAAAATGTGCAATGTTATGATTTTTAAATTTATTCCTAATGCCATTACATTGGAATGGTGAGAAAAACATAATATTTGAAAATGTTAAATACACAAAAATACAAATATTGGACTCAATTGTTTAAATTACACTTTAGTGGAAGAAAATTATAAATAGCAATCTCGAATTTCAATGTTACGTTGAGCATATTGCCTTGAGGGAGGTGGGCAAACATCTTATTAGAGTCCCTTGCTTTTTCATTTTGTTATGTTGTATATTTTTAGACTAAATTTATATAAATCATTTCAAATAGCATTGCTTGCTCCTTGAATGTTGAACTGGATTCTTGCTAATATCAATTGCACTTTGATTATCACAAAGTACACTCGTTGGTAACTTCACTTGAACACCTAAATCGGCCAATTGTCTTTGCATCTATATCACCCGAGTACATGCTGCACAAGTAGCCATATACTCAGCCTCTGCTGTGCTCAAAGCAACACTGTTTTGCTTTCTACTTAGCCATGCAACACACTTTGAACCCAAGTAGAAGCTGCAACCACTGGTTGATTTTCTGTCATCTATACTTCTTGCCCAGTCTGCATTAGTGTATGCTCGTAGTTTTACAGAATCCATGGTAGGATACCACAAGCCCATTTCCAGTGTCCCCTTGAGGTATCTTAGGATTCTTTTCACTGCCAACACATGAGATTCCTTAGGATCAGCTTGGAATCTGTTGGCGATGCACACAACTTGCATGAGATCAGGCCGTGATGCTGTAAGGTACAGAAGGCTCCCTATCATCTTCCTCTATTCTGTAAGGCTTGTACTTCTTCCTTCTTGATCTTTTGTTAACTTGCAGCCTACTGGCATAGGGGTACTGATAGGTCTGCTATCCTCCATGCCAAACTTTTTCAGCATCTCTTTGGCATATTTTGCCTGAGAAATAAAAATACCTTCTTCACACTGTTTTATCTGTAATCTAAGAAAGTAAGTCATTTCTCCAATCAATAACATCTCAAATTCCTCACTCATCTTCTGTGCAAATTCTTGGCATAGCTCAGAGTGATCCCCTCTAAAGATGATGTCATCTACATATACTATGGTTATCAATTGGCCTTTCTCTGAGTTGAACACATCTAGGTTATTATCAATTGTTCCTCTTCTGAAGTTCAACCTTCTCAAATACGCATCCAGCCTGCTGTACCATGCTCTTGGGGCTTGTTTAAGGCCATACAAGGCTTTCTTCAGCTTGCACACGCGTGTCTCATCCTCACTGATTTGTACTCCATCGGGGTTGTTCAATATACACTTCTTCTTTCAGGAGCCCATTCAGAAAGGCTAATTTCACATCCATCTGGTAAACTTTATACCTCTTATGTGCTGCCAAAGCTAAGAACATTCTGATAGTTTCCAACCATGCTACTAGTGCAAAAGTTTCATCAACATATACTCCTTCTATCTGAGTGTAGCCTTTGCAAACTAGCCTAGCCTTGTTCCTCACCACCTTGCCATCTTCATTGTGTTTATTTTTAAACACCCATTTTGTTCCTATGACATTCTTGTTAGTGGGTCTTGGGACCAGCTCCCATGTTTCATTCTTCTCGATTTGATCCAGCTCCTCATTGATAGCTTTGACCCAGACTTTGTCTTGTGCAGCCTCTTCAACATAATTAGGTTCAACTTGTGAGAGTAAAGCAGTAGCTCCCACAATTCTTCTTCTTGTTGTAACTCCTGCTGATGGGTCACCTATTATCTGATTTCCTTGATGAGCACTGGTCCATGTCTTCTTTGTCTTTCTCTCTTGCACAGCCTTAGTTGTAAGAGAATCTCCTTCTTCATCTTCAAACTCACTCTTCTCTGAGTCTAAATTTACTTCTTTTCCCTCTTCTTCATGTTGGTCAAATTCTTCATCTATCTTGAAGTCATCTTCTTCACTGTCCTCAGCTTCTCCATTATGCATTGTTTTCCAGTTTTCATCTATTCTCACATCACTGGAAGTGACCACTTTTCCCAGTTTATGCAAAAAACTCTGTAACCTTTTGTCTTTACTGAGTATCCCACAAAGATGCCTTCATCTAACCTAGCATGGAATTTTCCCAAGTTTTGCTCCTTTTTCTTCACAAAACATGGGCTGCCAAAGATTCTAAGATACTTGGCTGTTGTCTTCTTCCCACTCCATAGTCTTATTAGTATTGGGCCTTAGTAAAACTTTGTTCAATAGGTGCACGGCTGTAAATGTTGCTTCTGTCCAAAATCTTGTGTGAAGCTTGGATTCCAGCAGTAGAGTTCTTGCCATTTCAACCACAGCTCTATTTTTCCTCTCTACCACCCCCTTCTGTTGAGGTGTTCTTGCTGTTGCCATCTGATGGTGAATTCCATACTTCTCAAGGTAATCTTCAAAAGCTCCATTTGTGAATTCAGTGCCTTGATCTGACCACAATACTTTGATCTTCTTTCCACTCTCATTTTTAGCCAATCTTCTGTATCTCTTGAAGCATTTCAAAACTTATGACTTGTGTTTGAGGTGCATGATGCAAGTCCTTTTGGAATAATCATCAACAAACAAGATGAAGTACCTCTCACCATTCAACCCTTTTGTTCTCATCGGCCCACATAAATCAGTATGTACAATGTCAAGCACTGCTTCAGAATTGACCTCTTTGGTCTTATACTGCTTTCTGATCTGTTTTCCTTTAGAGCATGCTGAGCAGACATACTCCCTCTCTCTCTTGAGGTCTGGAATTTCTCTGATTGCATGAGTAGTGGTCAGCTTCCTCATGTTCTTCTGTGCTAAGTGTCCCAACCTCCTATGCCACAGTTGATTTTCTTCTTCTTTTGTAAGTAAACAGTTGTTTGTCTTGTTCTCATCAATCACATATAAATTTCCAACTGTTCTCTTCCCGGCTGCAATAGTATTGCCTTCTTTACTCTTTATTTGGCAACCTATTTTTGTGAATATCACTTTATGGTCTTCATTGCATAGTTGGCTAACAGATGCTAGATTATATCTGAGTCCTTCAATGTACAGAACATCTTTCAGCTTTCCTTTTCCAATATTTACTGACCCTTGACCACTGATGTTGAGTGAATCATCATTGCCAAACTTGACTCTGCCTTCTCTTGACTTGTTCAGTTTTGATAATTTACTCTTGTCTCCTGTCATGTGTGAAGTGCACCCACTATCAAGGATCCACTGCTTATCCTTGTAATTAGCCTTTAGTGCAATTTCAGCTATATTAGCCACCTCCCTTTTAGCTTTATATTCCTTCTTTTGAACTGGCTTGATGATAGCTTTCTCCTTTTTCTCAGCTTTGACTGTACTAATTGCTTTCACTGTGCCATTGAGTGCCTTCTCTTGCTCAGGGAGAAGTGTCATGCATCTCTTGGCATTATGGCCATCCTGCCCGCACCTTTCACACTGTTCCAAGTCTCCTAATATAGCAAACTTGTTCTTTGAAACCACTGGTTTGGGCTTCCACCAACAATCCTTGTTAGTGTGTCTTTACTTTTTACAGTATGTGCAAAAACTCATGACAGGTGTTCTCCTTTGAATTTTGTATTGTCTCCCCCTGTATGCAGCATCGTATCTTCTCAAGTTGGAGGCATATACTGGCCTTCTCCACCAGCATTTACTTACCTTATGACCCCAAACTTCACAATAAAGACAGTAACCTTGAAACTGCCTCTTCTTGGGTCGAATCACAGCTTGTTTTTTTTTGTTCATTACTTGCTGTGTAGGCAAGGTTGCTGGCTTCTTTGCTTGTGTGACTTTCATTTCAGTCACCTTCTTCTCCTTCTTCTGTTCAGCCGTAGCCCTTTACTGGCTGACTTTCTTTTCTTCATTTTTGTTTGCAACCCTAGGTTGTTTCTTCAAATCTTCTTTATTTTCAACCTTCACTGTTCCTGGCTGATCAGTCTTTTCTTTCTAAGACTTAACCTTCTCTTTCAACTTCTGTGGCAAAGTCTCGTTATCTTTAGGCAGTGCAACATCAGATTGCTGCACTTTCTCTTCATTCTTCTTTTCTCTTGCAGAGCTTGTTTCTCCTATCACTTCAAACTTCTGCAAGTTCTCTTCACTCTTTTTGAGTTGTTGCTAAAGTCTCAGCAACTTTATCTCCATTTCTTCAATTGTTGAAGTCCTTGAGCCGAGCTCCATAGTAAGGTCTTCACATATTTTGATCTGTTCTTCAAATCTTCTCTTCAAGTCAATATGTTCAGCCCTTATTTCATCCTTTTGACTTTCTGCTTCCTCAATCTTTGCTTCAACTTGTTTTCTATGGGCCTCCAACCTTCTTATGGTTCTACCCCTTCTGATTATCTCCTTTGAAGCTGCTTCTAACTCAGCTTCAAGATCTGGTTCTTCTTCATCAATCTCCTCTTCCTCTTCAGAGGTTGAACTACCACATCGAGCTGATGCCTTAAAGGCATGCTCATCTAATGAGTCTACATCTTCCTCCTCATCGGCTTCTTTTGTCTGGCTCACATAACTCTTGAATGAGCCTCTCTTCTTCTTTTGTGGGTTAGCAGTCTTCTTGCAGGACTTCCTTTACTTGAATGATGGTCTTCTCCATTTTGAATTCTGCTCATCATCACCATCCTCATCTTCATTATCAAGTTTCACTTTGCACTAAGAAGCAAAGTGTCCAATCTATCCACAACGATAACATCTCAAGGACGACTATTGAAGATTGGAAGCTTCTTGCTGTAAGTAGTGCTGGTGTTGGTACCGACATCCATTTCTTAGTATGCTGAACAAGTTAAAAATTTTGAAGCTCTTCAAACTAGTACACCAAGCTGTTAAGCTTTATCTTGGTGAACATGGCTCTAATACCAATTGAAGTTCCCAACTTCACCCTAGGATCTACTAGTTTGTGATACTGAGAGGGGGGGTGAATCAATATCACCACAATTCACAATTCGTAGGTAAGTGAACAACTTCAATCTCTTCTTAAAAGCGAACTCTTTCTCAGATCCAACTAAGGTAGATCTATTGCTACCTACTAATCACAATAGTCCCCAAAGTCACCTTTCAGACACTTTGCCTAATAGACAATTCAAATGTTCTTGTTTAGGTCTTCATTAGGTTATGGGTTGGTTGATACTTTAGCTGCGTTCACAACTCAATTCAAAACATAGAACATAAAGCAAATTAAGGACACATGAGATTTACGTGGTTCCATCAACGTGACGTACATCCACGGTGGTAGGGACTCTCCCTTACTGAGACTATCCACTATACTTGAGAATTCCAATTACAATGGATGTCTTAATCTTTTGCTCCTTTCACTATTGCAATTACTAAGCAAGTACAATACAAAGAGTGTCACTTACTATGTCTACCCTTCTTCTAGCTTGTCTTGCCTCTGTTGAATTGAAAGGCTGCTCCACTGCTGCTTAGAAGTTCACCACAACACTCTCTAACCTCTCTTGATGAAATCTGGAAATATGTCGAGTTCTTTCCGATGCTTCGTCGAATTCCTTCTCTAGGTTGTCTCACACAGCTCCTGCTTTCACCGTCTCACGGTCTCACCTGTCTCCTATTTCACGGTCTTACTGTTTCACAGCCTGTCCTCACGCTTCTGGTTTGTCACGCCGTTGCACGTTCTGGTCTCACGCCGTCTCCTAACGTACACCCACGCTTCTGGTTTGCCGTTTCATGTCTCTTGGCCTGCCTCACGCTAGTGATTTTTCTAGTTCATGTCTTTCGGCCTGCCTCACGCTTCTGGTCTGCTGTCTTCTCTTCCAGGTGGTCTCACAGATACCAGGTTTGCTGTCTTCTCTTCCGGGTGGTCTCACAGATACCAGGTCTGTTGTCTTCTCTTTCGGGTGGTCTGTTTCTTATTTCTCCTCTTGCTGGTTGTGCGTTTCTGGTTTGCTTGCAGGACGTGTTTCTGGTTTCCTTGCAGGAGGTCGCACGTTTTGGTTTGCTCTCCCGGTGGTGACGTTTTTGGTTTGCTCTCCCGGTGGTGTCGTTTCTGATCTCTTGCCATTCTGCTCTCTTTTCAGCCGTCTCCTCTTGACCTTTGTTCTTCGTTTAGCCCCCCTTCAGCCGTCTCCTCTTTTTCTCCTTTTTTTTTTTGGCCGATGGTGGGGTTCCCTTTTGGTATATTATTTTCTCTTCTTTTTGGCCAGTTGTTGTAGGGTTGTCATTTATTCAATTTTGTTGGCCCCCTTTTTTGTTTTGTCTTCCAAGACCTTTATATACTCTCTTCCATGAAACCCTAATAGGGCTTACGTGGCAGATTTACGTTCTTGCCCTTACGCGGCGGATTTACTTTCTTGCCTTTCCATGTGGCTTTACTTTCTTGCACACTTAACCGTAGTTGATAACAATTACAACCCATACAAGGCTGTGGGAACAATACTAAAAAAATTTCAAAATTTAAATTCAACTGATTATTAACAGTGCCTTTATCCCTATAGGAATTTAAAGTTCTAAAAATTGAAAAAGTGCAATGTTTTGATTTTTAAATTTATTGCTAATACCATTACATTTGAATGGTGAGAAAAACATAATATTTGAAAACATTAAATACACAAAAATTCAAGTATTGGACTTAATTGTATAAAATACACTTTATGGGAAGAATATTATAAATAACAATTCCAAACTTAAGTGTTTGGTTGAGCATATAATGCTTGAGGGGGGTCGGCAAACTTCTTATTAGTGTCCTTTGCATTTACTTTTTCTTAGATTGTATCTTTTTAGACTAAAACTATATAAATCATTTTAAATAATATTATGGCAAAGCTGATAATTAAAAAAAATTTAAAATTTAAATTCAACTCATTATAAACAGTGCATTTATCCCTATAGGAATTTCAAATTCCAAAAATTGAAAAAGTGCAATATTTTTATTTTTAAATTTATTGCTAATGTCATTACATTTGAATGGTGAGAAAAACATAATATTTGGAAATGTTAAATGCACAAAAATATAAGTATTGGACTCAGTTGTATAAAATAAACTTTAGTAGAAGAAAATTATGAATAGCAATCCCAAGTTTCAATGTTAGGTCGAGCATATTGCACTTGAGGGGGGTGGGCAAACTTCTTATTAGAGTCCATTGCATTTCCTTTTTCTTATGTTGTATGTTTTTAGACTAAAACTATATAAATCATTTCAAATAGCAATGAGGCAATGGAGATTACTAAAAAAATTTCAAAATTTAAAGTCAACTGATTATTAACATTGCATTTATCCCTATAGAAATTTAGAATTCTAAATATTGAAAAAGTGCAATGTTTTGACTTTTAAATTTATTGCTAATGCCATTACATTTGAATGGTGAGAAAACATAATATTTAAAAATGTTAAATAAACAAAAATACAAGTATTGGACTCAATTATATACAATGCACTTTAGTGGAGGAATAATATAAATAGAAATCGCAAACTTCAATATTAGGTTGAGCATATTACGCTCGAAGGGGGTGGGGAAACTTCTTATTAGAGTCCATTGCATTTCCTTTCTCTTATGTTGAATGTTTTTAGGCTAAAACTATATAAATCATTTCAAATAGCTTTGAGGAAAAGGAGATAACTAAAAAACTTTCAAAATTTAAATTCAATTGATTATTAACAGTGCATTTATTCTTATAGCAATGTAGAATTCTAAAAATTGAAAAAGTGTAATGTTTTGATTTTTAAATTTATTGCTAATGCCATTACATTTGAATGGTGAGAAAACATAATATTTGAAAATGTTAAATAAACAAAAATATAAGTGTTGTACTCAATTGTATAAATTACACTATAGTGGAAGAAAATTATAAATAGCAATCCCAAGTTTCAATGTTAGGTCGAGCATATTATGCTTGAGGGAGGTGGGCAAACTTCTTATTCGAGTTCATTGCATTTCCTTTTTCTTATGTTGTATGTTTTGAGACTAAAACTATATAAATCATTTCAAATAGCATTAAGGCAAAGGAGATAACCAAAAAGATTTCAAAATTTAAATTCAACTGATTATTAATAGTGCATTTATCTCTATAGGAATTTAGAATTCTAAAAATTGAAAAAGTGCAATGTTTTGATTTGTAAATTTGTTGCTAATACCATTACATTTGAATGGTGAGAAAACATAATATTTGAAAATGTTAAATAAACAAAAATACAAGTGTTGTACTCAATTGTATAAATTACATTATAGTGGAAGAAAATTATAAATAGCAATCTCATGTTTCAATGTTTGGTCGAGCATATTGCGCTTGAGGGGGGTGGGCAAACTTCTTATTAGAGTCCATTGCATTTCCTTTTTCTTGTGTTGTATGCTTTTAGACTAAAACTATATAAATCATTTCAAATAGCATTGAGGCAACGGAGATTACTAAAAAAATTTCAAAATTTAACTTCAACTGATTATTAACAGTGCATTTATCACTATAGAAATTTAGAATTCTAAAAATTGAAAAAATGCAATGTTTTGATTTTTAAATTTATTGCTAATGCCATTACATTTGGATGGTGAGAAAAATGTAATATTTGAAATTGTTAAATACAAAAAAATTCAAGTATTGGACTCAATAGTATAAAATACACTTTATGGGAAGAATATTATAAATAACAATTCGAAACTTCAGTGTTTGGTTGAGCATATAGTGCTTGAGGAGGGTCGGCATACTTCTTATTAGTGTCCTTTGCATTTACTTTTTCTTAGATTGTATCTTTTTAAACTAAAACTATGTAAATCATTTCAAATATTATTATGGCAAAGCTGATAATTAAAAAAATTTTAAAATTTAAATTCAACTGATTAGAAACAGGACATTTATCCCGATAGGAATTTAGAATTCTAAAATTGAAAAGGCATAATGTTTTGATTTTTAACTTTATTGCTAATGCCATTACATTTAAATGGTGAGAAAAACATAATATTTGAAAATGTCAAATACACACAAATACAAGTATTGGACTCAATTGTATAAAATACACTCTCGTGGAACAATATTATAAATAGCAATCCCAAGTTTCAATGTTAGGTTGAGCATATTGCACTTTAGGGGGGTGCACAAACTTCTTATTCAAGTCCATTGCATATTTTTTTCTTAGGTTGTATGCTTTTAGACTAAAACTATATATATCATTTCAAATAGTGTTGACGCAATGGAGATTACTAAAAAAATTTCAAAATTTAAATTCAACTGATTATTAACAGTGCATTTATCCCTATAGGAATTGAGAATTCTAAAAATTGAAAAAGTGCAATGTTTTGATTTTAAAATTTATTACCAATGTCATTACGTTGGAATGGTGAGAAAAATATAATATTTGAAAATGTTAAATATAGACAAATACAAGTATTGGACTCAATTGTATAAATTACACTTTAATGGAAGAAAATTATAAATAGCAATCCTAAGTTTTAATGTTAGGTTGAGCATATTGTGCTTGACGGGGGTAGGGAAATATCTTATTCGAGTCCATTGCATTTCCTTTTCTTATGTTGTATGTTTTTGGACTAAAACAATATAAATCATTTCAAATAGCATTGAAGCAAAGGAGATAACTAAAAAACTTTCAAAATTTAAATTCAACTAATTATTAACAGTGCATTTATCTCTATAGGAATTTAAAATTCTAGAAATTAAAAAAGTGCAATGTTTTGATTTTGAAATTTGTTGCCAATGCCATTACATTTGAATGGTGAGAAAAATATAATATTTGAAAATGTTAAATACACACAAATATAAGTATTGGACTCAATTGTATAAATTACATTTTAGTGGAAGAAAATTATAAATAGCAATCCCAAGTTTCAATGTTAGGTCGAGAATATTAGGCTAGAGGGGGGTGGGCAAAGTTCTTGTTAGAGTCCCTTACATTTGCTTTTTCTTATGTTGCATATTTTTAGACTAAAATTATATAAATCATTTCAAATAATATTGTGGCAAAGGAGATAATTAAAACAATTTCAAAATTTAAATTCAACTAATTATTAACAGTGCATTTATCCCTATAGGAATTTAGAATTCTAAAAATTGAAAAAGTGCAATGTTTTGATTTTTAAATTTGTTGCTAATGTCATTTCATGTTAATGGTGAGAAAACATAATATTTGAAAATGTTAAATAAACAAAAATACAAGTGTTGTACTCAATTGTATAAATTACACTATAGCGGAAGAAAATTATAAATAGCAATCCCAAATTTCAATGTTAGGTCGAGTATATTGCAGTTGAGGGGGGTGGGCAAACTTCTTAGTCAAGTCCATTGCATTTCCTTTTTCTTATGTTGTATGTTTTTAGACTAAAACTATATATATCATTTCAAATAGCATTGAAGCAGTGGAAATTACTAAAAAAATTTCAAAATTTAAATTTAACTGATTATTAACAGTGCATTTATCCCTATAGGAATTGACAATTTTAAAAATTGAAAAAGTGCAATGTTTTGATTTTAAAATTTATTGCCAAGGCCATTAAATTTGAATGGTGAGAAAACAAAATATTTGAAAATGTTAAATACACACACATACAAATATTGGACCCAATTGTATAAATACACTCTTCTGGAAGAAAATTATAAATAACAATCCTAAGTTTTAATGTTAGGTCGAACATATTGCGCTGGAGGGTGGTGGGGAAACTTCTTGTTAGAGTCCCTTGCATTTGCTTTTCTTATGTTGTATATTTTTAGACTAAAATTATATAAATCACTTGAAATAGCTTTAAGGCAAAAGAGATATCCAAAAAACATTCAAAATTTAAATTCAACTGATTATTAACAGTACATTTATCCCTATAGCAATTTAGAGTTGTAAAAATTGAAAAGGTGCAATATTTTTATTTTCAAATTTATTGCTAATGCCATTATATTTGAATGTGAGAAAAACATAATATTTGAAAATGTTAAATACACACAAATACAAGTATTGGACTCAATTGTATAAAACACACTTTCAAAATTATATCATTGAAGCAAAAGAAATAACTAAAAACTTTCAAAATTTAAATTCAACAGATTATTAACAATGCATTTATCCTTATAGGAATTTAGAATTCTAAAAATTGAAAAAGTGCAATGTTTTGATTTTAAATTTTATTGCCAATGCTATTTCATCTGAATGGTGACAAAAACATAATATTTGAAAATGTTAAATAAACAAAAATCCAAGTGTTGGTCTCAATTGTATAAATTACACTTTAGTGGAAGAAAATTATAAATAGTAATCCCAAGTTTCAATGTTAGGTCGAGTATATTGAGCTAGAGGGGGGTGGGCAAAGTTCTTCTTAAAGTCCCTCGCATTTACTTTTTCTTATGTTGCATATTTTAGACTAAAATTATATAAATCATTTCAAATAATATTGTGGCAAAGGAGATAATTAAAAAAATTTCAAAATTTAAATTCAACTAATTATTAACAGTGCATTTATCCCTATAGGAATTTAGAATTCTAAAAATTGAAAAAGTGCAATGTTTTGATTTTTAAATTTATTGCTAATGCCACTACATCTGAATGGTAAGAAAATATAATATTTGAAAATGTTAAATAATCAAAAATACAAGTGTTGGAGTCAATTGCATAAATTACACTTTAGTGGAAGAAATTATAAATAGCAATCCCAAGTTTTAATGTGAGGTCGAGCATATTGCATTTGAGGGGGTGGGCAAACTTTGTAATAGAGTCCCTTGCATTTGCTTTTTCTTATGTTATATATTTTTAGACAAAAATTATATAAATTATTTCAAATAACATTGTGGCCAAAGGAGATAATTAAAAATTTTCAAAATTTAAATTCAACTTATTATTAAAGTCCATTTATCCTTATAGAATTAGAAATCTAAAAATTGAAAGTGCAATGTTTGATTTTTAAATTTTCTAAGCACTAATCTGATGGTAAGGAAATATAATACTTGAAAATGTTAAATAATAAAAATACAGTGTTGGAGTCAATGTATAATTAACTTTAGTGAAGAAATTATAATAGCATCCAGTTTCAATGTTAGTCATGCAATTGCGCTTGAGTGGGGGGCAAACTCTTATTTTGAGTCCATTGCATTTACTTTTTCTTTAGGTTTGTACATTTTTTAACTAAAACTATATAAATCATTTCAAATAGTGGTTGTGAGAAAGGTGATAATTAAAAAATTTAAAATTTAATTCAACTAAT
>JAIRCJ010000402.1:24435-72046 GCA_020883675.1 Bruguiera gymnorhiza | reverse complement strand
AAACATGTTAATGAAATAAAAGGGAATGCAATGGATTCTAATAAGAAGTTACCCATAATGTTGTAGAGTTATATGCTTAACCAGCACTGAAGTTTGGGATGAAAATTATAATAGTCATCCACCAAAGTGTATTTTATACAATTGAGTCCATTGCTTTTATTTTAGTGAATTAACATATTCAAATATTAGGTTTATCTCACTATTGAAAATGCAATTGGATTCAAAATTATTTAAAAAATAAAAACATTGCAATATTTTAATTTTTGTAATTTTAAGTCTTACAGGGAGAAATTCTTCGGTAATACTCGAGTGCATTTCAATTTTGTAATTCTTTTTAATTGTCTTCATTACCACATGCAATTTGACATGATTTATATAATTTTAGTACACAACGTGTTAATTAAATAAAGCCAATGCAACTCTAATAAGACATTAGCCCACTACGTTCTAGAGTTATATGGTTGACCCAACGTTGAAACTTGGGATTGGAATTTATAATAGTCATCCACTAAAGTGTATTTTGTAAAATTGAGTCCATTACTTTTATTTGCGTTCAATTAATAAATTCAAATAATACGTTTGTCTCACCATTCAAAATGCAATCGTATTAAGAAATTTTTAAAAATAAAAACATTGCATTATTTTAATTTTCAGAATTTTAAAGTCTTATAGGGAGAAATTCTTCGTGAATACTTAGCTAAAATTAAATTTTGTAATTCTTTTAATTGTCTTCGTGAAAAATAAAGATAAAAGATTGAACAAAAGTGAAAAATGGAAAATTTCCCTTCACTCAAACTAGAACCTTACATTGTTTGAATGTAAGATTTAAATGTATAGAAGAATAAAGAAAACAAAAACACAAAATCACACATGAAAACAAAAATAAAGATGGAAGGGAAGAGAAAAGAAAATCTAATTCTTGGGTTGTCTCCCAAGTTCATTTGCTTAATGCAATTAGCTCGACTCCAAAGCATGTCATGAGGTACAAATATGGTCTTCTAGCTCCATCTCCCTTACTTTGAACCCTTCAAAAGAAGCTTTTAACCTTTGGTTATTCACTTTGAACTTCCTTCTACACTTTGAATTGCAACTTCACCATGTGGAAAGACATTAGTTGTTGAAAGAATAAATCCAACAAGAGTGCAACTTACTCGAAAACAACTTTAATCTTGAATGATAGACAATAACCTTTTGACAAACAACAAAAGTCATCTTAGAGATCATCTTGTCATGAATGACTTTTGTTCTTTCCTTGTAAATCTTGGAGTTCTCATAGGCATCATTGTGAATTTCCTCAAGCTCTTGCAATTGTAATTTCCTATGTCCATGCACTTCATTCATCTTCATATTACATTGTTTGATAGCCCAATATGCCTTTTACTCTAGTTGCTAAACACCAAATGATGGGATGACATGCCAATCAGTGTCTTATATGTTATATATAGGCCAATAGCACATCCTCAAGCCACATGCTCCAATCCTTTCTACTTAGATTCAATGTCTTCTCAAGACTACTCTTAATTTCCTGTTTGGACACCTTGGCTTGTCCACTTATTTGTGGATAATATGCAGTTGACACCTTGTTAGTGACATGATATTCCATCAACAAAGCCTCTACCATTTGTTTGCAAAAATGTGTGCCTTTATAACTGATCAAAGCTCTTGGTGTTCATACTTAACGAAAATGTGACACTTGACAAAATCTATAACTTACAACTTTAAGATCATCAGTCCTAGTGGCTTTAGCTTCCACCCTCTTGGAAACACATCTAATAACAAAAACTAGTAATGAATATATTCACTACAAAAAGAAAAGGAAAAAGACCCATGAAATCAGTGCCCCAAACACAATAAAATTTCATGAACTAGCATGGGAGTTTGTGGCATTTGATCTCTAGAAGACTTACTTGTCCTTTGACAATGTGCACAGGTTTTGAAAACCTGTAAGAATCATGAAACAGTGATGGCTAAAAGAAACCATATCCAGCTAGCTTTCTTGCTATTCTTTTCTATCCAAAGCGTCCTCCACAAGCATAAAAATAATAAAAGGTGAGAATTAAATAGACACAGCTTCTAGTACACACCTTCTTATCACCTGATATGAGCATTGCTTCCACAAGTAGGACACATCCTGTACACAGTTTTTTGCACCACTCTTGATCTTCTTCTCCTTTTGAGCTTTCTTCAAGTGATTTGGAAAAGTCCTTGTGGTCAAGTAGTTGATATTTAAATAGCAAAGGGCATTTGCCTTAATTGCAAGCATTTGTTCATCTGGAAAGAGTTCTTGTAAAGGAAATGTATCCTCTTCCTTAACCATATGACTTAGATGATCTGCAGCTAGGTTCTCCATAGCTTTCTTGTCTTTGATCTCTAAATCAAAATCTGCAGTAGAAGAATCCATCAAGTCAACCTTGGCTTGGCATCTTTCTTTGATAATAAATACCATAAAGTAACATGGTTAGGATAAACAATCACTTTAGAGCTAAGTAAATAAGAACAAAATTTTATAAAGTAAAACCAACAACTAAAAGTTCTTTTTTAGTAGTGGAGTTGATGGGTCAAAGAATTAGAGACTGATTGTTTATGTTTAGGGAAATTTCAAGTTATGATTGTTTTGTCTAAGGCAGTTTATGGCTCAATGAAAAGAAATGAAATAGAAAGAAAAACTAGTAGCCACTTGTTTGATAAGAAATTCACTACAAACAAGAAGAAACTATGAACCACATGATCTTAGGCAGCCCCTATAACTATGGAGCACATCATCCTTCCCCCTGTTGAATAGGATTTGCCTTCAAATCCAACACCTCACTGTCCTCTGAGTAAGGCAATAGATCCCTCATATTGAATGGCTGATACATTACATTTAACAAAAGCCAAGCAATCATCCCAATTCTTCTAATTCTTATTAACAATAGTTCTAAGAAATAAAGAAAGTGTACCATCTACCACTTTAGTCTGCCCATATGTTTGTGGATGACATGCTGTGCTAAAGAGCAGCCTTGTGCTAAGCTTCTTCTACAAGGTTTTTCAAAAGTAACTCAAGAACTTGGCATACTAGATCAGACACCATACTCTTTGGTATTCTATGTAATCTCACAATTTCTTGGAAGAACTAATCTACCACCTTATCAGTTTTGTGATAAGGTACAAAGTGAGACATCATTAAGAACCTATCAACAATTACCATAATTGAATCCTTCCCTTTTTGTGCTCTTAGCAACCCATGTACAAAATCCATACATCAACCCAAGGCTGGTCTAGAATAGGTAATGACATATACAACCCCAGAGCAACCTCTTTACTATTTGTCTTCTTACCAACCATGCACCTCTCTATCACATGATATACATCTCTAATAATCCCTAACCAATAAAAATGCTCTTTAACCAGCTCCTAAAGTCTTTTTTTCACTGTGTCTAGTTAAACTTCCACCATGCCCCTCCCTTACTAAAAGTTTCCTAATAGATTCCTTAGGAATACAAAGCCTTCCAAATCTAAACAAGCACCCTTTAAGCCTATAAAAGCCATGAACTGCCCCTTTCTCACAAGCCAACTAAATAGAAGCAAACTTTAGATCATCCAAATATTGACTCATAATAAATTTAAAACCCATTAACTTAGCATTCAATAATGTGATTGAAGCATACCTCTTTGACTACATTTACATTTCCCTTTTTATACTTGATGACATATGGAAAGGCCTCCAAGAACTCCACCCATTTAGCATGCCTTCAATTTAGTTTGCTTTGTCCCTTGAAATGCTTCAAGGATTCATAATCAGTGTGTACAACAAACTCCCTGGGCAAAGAGTAGTGCTGATAACTCTCTAAAACTTGAATTAGTGCATAGAACTCCTTCTCATATATTGAATAATTTAGGATTTTCCCCCTAACCTCTCACTAAAATAGACCATGGGACATTTATCTTACATAAAAACAACCCCAAATCCCACTCTCGAAGCATCACACTCCACTTTAAAAGTTTTTGAAAAATCGAGAAGAGTTAAGATAGTTGTTGAACACATCTTCTCCTTAATTTGCTCAAAACTATTTTTGGGCACCCTCTTTCTACCTAAAGTCACCACTTTCTTGATACATTCAGTCAAAGGAGCAAGAATAGTGCTGAAATTTATCACAAACCTCCTATAGAAGGATGCTACTCGTGGAAACTCCATACCTTCAAAACACTAGTAGGTATAGGCCACTCCTTAATAGCTTTCACTTTCTCCCCATCAACTAACCCCATGTTGTGCAAATACATAATTGAGAAAATGACCTAGTCTTGGCATAATTCATACTTCTTTAAGTTGCCTAACAATTTCTCTTGTTGTAGTACTCCAAAGACTTCCCAAAGGTGCTTCACTTGTTCCTCATGATTTATAAATTAAAATGTTATTAAAATAAACCATAATAAATATACCAATAAACTTACGAAGCACATGATTCATCAATTGCATGAAAGTACTTAACACGTTAGACAAGGCAAAGGGCATGACCAGTCACTCATGCAACCCATGTTATACTTTGTCTTGAATGCAGTTTTCCACTCATCTTCGTCTTTTATCTGAATTTGATGATAACTGCTCTTCAAATTTACCTTTGAAAACACTTTAGAACCATGTAACTCATCAAGCATATCATCTAGCCTAGGATAGTAGAAACGAAGGGAATTAGAAGTGATAAGATGAGTTGAATGCCACAAGAAGAGGTACTTCTTGACAAGTTCTTTAGTTCTTGAAAGAACCAAAGGAGAAAACTCTCGCTTTTTATTTCTCATATTTTCTGATTTTTCATAGGTTACAAGGGGATGCCTACTTATATGCTAAGATAGCAATCCTAAAGAGGTATAAATTCCTATTTAGGAAAAATTCCTATCTAGGATAAATTCATATGTAGAAAACTTCCACTTGTATAGCAATCACTTATTTAGGATAAACTAGCCCTGGTCCATTAATACTCCAATCATATAAATAAGGTCTTGACTCTCTTTCAAGCTTGAATTTACTCCATTAGTAACTTGGTTGGCCTAAATGTCCTCAGTTAACTCATTTAGTGTTTTTTTCATCTTTTTGGCTATAGCTTATGTTATTGGACCTTCTAGAATGTGCAATGGACCTCTTGCATCCTTTGAAGCCTTCCATGTATCATCTCCAAGCTTCTTATCAAAAAGTGAGGACACAAGAGAGAAGAAAATAGAAAGCTTCTATGCAAAAGACAATGATGTCAAATGACTATTTTATGCCAAATAGCCTATGATCGTACTTTTGTACAAAGAGGCATATTTTAACTCTAACAAGTTTGACCCATTTTTTCTTAGTGTTGTTCTCTTTTTCAAGAATTTGAAGATGTGTTCCTTGAGAATGTTTGAAGTAGATTACCGCCTAAGAGAGGAATTAAGCATTAAATTGATTTTATACCTGGTGCATCCAACCTAAATTGACCAACATATAGGAGTAATCCTAAGGAGACAAAAGAGCTTCAAAGGTAGGTTAAGGAGCTTATTTTGAAGAGATATGTGAGGGAAAGCATGAGTTGCTATGTAGTTCCTATCTTACTTATACCTAAGAAAGATGAAACTTAGAGGATGAGTGTTGACTGTTGAGCAATCAACAAAATCACTATAAAGTATTGTCACCCCATACCAAGGTTAAATGACATGTTGGATGAATTGCATGGTTCATGTGTCTTTTCTAAAATTGGTTTGACAAGTGGATATCACTAGATTAGGATGAGAGAGGGAGATGAATGGAAAACAACTTTCAAAACTAAGTATGGTCTATATGATTATGCCATTTGGTCTCACTAATACACCAAGAACTTTTATGCAATTAATGAATCATGTTTTGTGTCCATTCATTCATAAATTTGTGGTTGTGTATTTTGATAATATTTTGGTTTATAAAAAAACTCTAAAAGAGCATCTTGATTATTTACATTTTATTCTAATTGTTTTACAGTCTTAGAAATTGTATGCTAATTTTAAGAAATGTTCCTTTCGTACAACCAGATCATATTTCTTGACTATGTTGTTAGTGCTAATAGTATTAAGGTTGATGAAGAAAACATTAGGGCAATCTGTGATTGGCTTACGCCTAAGTTAGTTAGAAATATATGCAATTGTCATGGTCTAGCTAGTTTCTATAAACACTTTATTAGGGACTTTAGCACCATTGCTGTTGCACTAAGGTTATCAAAAAGGGTTTTAATTAGGGTAGTGATCAAGACAAGGTTTTTAATTGCATTAATGAAAAATCAAGTTTTGTACCCTTACTTGCGTTACCTGATTTTGCAAAAACTTTTAAGATTGAGTGTGATGCTTCAAGTCATTGCATTGGAGCTGTTTTGATATAGGAAATGCATCCAATTGCCTGCTTTAGTGAAAAGCTAAGTGGAAAGCAAGTCTTAATTATCCTACTTATGACAAAGAGATGTATACATTGGTATAGACTTTGGAGACATGGAAACACTACCTTTGGCCCAAGGAGTTTTCATCCATAATCCTTGAAGCACTTGAAGGGACAAGGAAAGTTGAACAAAAGACATACTAAGTGGGTTGAATTCATTGAGACCTTTCCTTACATCATCAAATATAAATAAAGTAAGGAAAATGTGGTAGCTGATGCATTACCTCATAGGTATGCCCTTATTTCTACACTTACTACAAAATGATTAGGATTTGAATATATTAAAGATTTATATATGAAAGATGTTGACTTTGCTAATGTGTATGGAGCATGTGAGAAGTCAGAATTTGAAAAGTTTTATAGGCATAAGGGTTTCTTATTTAGGAAAAATCATTTATGTGTGCCTATGACTTCTTTAAGGGAGTTGGTTGTGAGAGAAGCTCGTGGGAGTGGTCTAATGGGTCATTTTGGGGTTAGGAAAACCCTAGATGTCCTAGTTGAACATTTCTTTTTGCCACACATGAAATGAGATGTTGAGAGGATATGTGAGAAATGCATAGCATGCAAATAGGCTAAATCTATTGTTTTACCCCATGACTTGCATACCCCTTTACCCACACCTAGCCATCCTTGGGTTGATTTATCTATGGACTTTGTATGACTTTGTACTAGAGTTGCAGCAATAAAAAATGGGTAGGGATTTTGTGCCATAAAACTAATGATGCAAGCCATATGGTTGACTTATTCTTTAGAGAAGTAGTACATTTGCATGGCATGCTATAGAGCATTGTTTTAGATGGGGATTCAAAGTTCATAAGCTACTTCTAGAAGACTTTGTAGGGTAAGTAAGATACTAAACTATTGTTGTTAATTACTTGTCACCCACAAACTATTGGGTAGATTGAGGTGGTTAATTGAACTCTTTTTACTCTTTTACATGTTCTTATTCGAATGAATTTGAAAACATGAAAAAATTGTTTACTGCATATCAAGTTTGCATATAATAAAAATGTTTGTTTTGCTACTAGTTACTTTCCATTTTGAAATTGAGAATGGTTTTAATCCTTTGACTCATTTGAATTTGGTGCCTATACCTATCGATAAGTATGCTAGATTAGATGGTGAATGCAAGACTGACATAGTGAAGAAATTGCATGAAAAGGTGTGGTAACATATTATGAAGGAATTGAGCAATATGCATCCCATATCAACAAAGGGTGAAAGAAAGTGGTGTTTGAACCTAGTAATTAGGTTTGGGTGTATATGTGCAAGAAATGGTTCCCAGCTTAGAGGAGATGGTCCATTTCAAGTAGTAGCATATATTAATGATAATGCCTATAAGTTGGACCTTCCCGATGAGTATAATGTGAGTGCAACATTTAATATTTTTGATCTTTCTCCTTTTAATTTAGGTGATAATTGAAGGACAAATCCTTCCAAGGAGAGGATGGAATGATGAGAAGCTTAGAGATGATGCATGGAAGGCTTTAAAGGATACAAGAGATCCATTACACATTCCAAAAGGTCACTAACTAACTTCGGTGTAGGCCGATCATGGATTGGGATAACTTTTTCCTTATCAACCTTAATACCTTTAGCACTCATAATACAACCAAGAAATATGATTTGATTAGTGCAAAAGGAACATTTCTTAAAGTTAGAATACAATTTCTTTGAAATAATTATAAGATTTAACCTTCAACCATGACCTTGATAAGTTCACAAAGTTCAATAAGAATCAGAAGAGAAAATTCTCACTTTTTTTTCGTTGATCATCTATATCTTTTAAAAATAAAATGAAAACTATTTATAGGCTGAAATAACAACCCTAACCCTTGAAATAAGAAAAACTTTCTAAATAAGCTAATAGCTAACAAATTAAGGTTAGTTCAGTCAAATTCCTAAAGCCATATGTTTAGTATCAAATTGGTTCGCCAATAGGCTTATGACCAATGTCAATTAACTTTCCAACAGCAAAATGATCCTGTAACCAATTTTACAACCAGTCCACTTCTTGTCCTACATTTTTCAGATTTTGCGATACGTCCAACTCACTAATTTCATTACTTTGTTGCCTTAACTCTTCACAATTAGCTAACTTAGGCTGATTGAGCATAGTTATACAAATAATAAATCCTTGTCCCACATTGAGATATACTTTGTTGTGCTTCAAGCTTGAATTTACTTCTTGACCGAAATGTATTTAATCAACCCATTAAGTGCATCTTTTATCCTTTTAACTCTTGAATGTGTCATTAGCCCTTCATGAATACATAATGGATCCTTAGAAACACTCTATGCATTGGCTTCTCCATGGATCACATCACATGGTTACAGATAGTTGCAAGTGATAGCTTAAATAATACTACTTTTATCAGTAGTGTTTAATACTTCTATTATTTTAGAAAAATACTTAGAAGGCACTAGACCTTCATTGATGTAATTCATGTATAGCAATTGAAAATATATATTCTTTGTTTACAAAAATTGTTATTTTTATATTCCATTCATGATTAATAACTCAGTCAATAAGATTTACAAATTGAAGATTATTAATCTTATCTTCCTTTAAATAACTTTCTTTGACTAAGGGTAAAATGTCCTTATCTTTTCCCCTTTCTAAAGAAATTGTTTCTCAAATGATAAACCTATTTTTAACAATTTAATATCAACTTTAAGCTCATTAACGTTAGCTTTAAGCTCCAGTTCATTTCATTTTTTCTTTCCCTTAGAAGTAGAAGTTTTAGCATGTTCTCTTACAATTTTTAAATTGTAACCTTCATTAGGATGCAACAACTTAAAAGAAGACAAATTATCTCCTTTTGAAAAATGCAAATACTTTTCTAATATTTCTTTCTATTTTTTTTTCTTTTGGATCTAAAGTTTTATCAATGAGACCAAATATTATGTTATCTTCTTTAGTATGGATTAATAAGTTATTACTTTTATAGAGAGTTTTAAAATAGTCACATTGACTATTACAACTCTTTTTAAAAGATATACTAGAAGTATCATCATCTTGCATAACATCCACTTCCAAGTCTTCTCTTTTAAAATCACTTTTTGATAAGAAAATATGCATTACTGATCTTTTAAGATCCCCATCATTGTATAATTTTTGGATTTTTTGTCTGACTTTATACTTACTAGCATAATGGCCAAATTTTCACATTTGTAATAAACTAAAGTCTTTTTAGACTTTTCCTTTGATTTTTTTTCTTTGGCTGATAAGGCTTTTCTTATTTTTTAAATGCACCTTTTCTATTCTGTTTTTTTTTTTTTCTTTTGGAAAAGGTTTATAAGGTGAATATTTTCTTCTTTTTCTTGCTTTAGGAAAATTAATAGATGGAAAACCTATTTGGTCCCAAAAATCTCTCAAAGCTTTTCATCTTGCATTTTCTCATCTTTAATTGCTTGTGGAGTTTAATCTCATTATAGATAAAAGCTCCTTTGGCAACCACCTTGACAACAAGCTCTCCATAAGTATATTCCTCACAAGGAATTATTCCTTTTTATTTGGTCTTAAGCCTATTTCTTATTCTTTCTACGGATAAAGTAGGAAGTCTTGATAAGGACTTCTTCCAAAAACCTTTTTGATTGTCTTCTTGTGAAAAAATCTTGGACAAGAACACATCTTTGTGCCACATAAAGTGGGATAAGCTAGGGCACCTCAAATTAATGAGTTGCTCATGAGTTTATCCAACTATCTTCCTCATTTAACGTGTTTCACTCAAAAAGGGTGTCACACTTCCTTATGTTTTACACTTTTTATGACTTTTTCTTAATATAAACTTGCACTCTTTCCTTTTACCACTCAAAATTCCCCTTTCACCTCTTTAAAGAACTAAACAAGCTAAATCAAGAGGATTGATTTTGAACAAAATAAGGTAAATAGTATAGAATTGAATTAAGGCAAACAAATTTAATGAACTAGACTCACATAAATCAAAATAGGTGGTTAAACTTAAAGGATAAATTTGAATGATATAACAAGAAAATAGATGGAGAATTGAAGTTGAGTAAGAAAATAGAATTCTTGTTGCTCTGTTTTTTTTTTTCCTTTCCTCCTTTCATTTTTTTATTTTGCTCAACACAAAATAGCTGTAGACAGCTAATGGAATTGAAAATGCACGTTTTGATAGTTATGATCTCAAACAAATGGGTAAAGTAAGAAGGATTGCAAATGGACATATTAGCACATTTGAATGGTAATACACTTAATAGAAAAACTAAATAGAAATAAATAAATCACAAGGCAGCAAATTGAAAAATTAATTGATCCAGCCTGATTTAGAGTTGGACTCTAATACCAACTAATGGAAAAAAAAATCCCAAAAGGACATGGCTTAGGGACCCAACACACACAAGGACTCAAACAATACCTAGGAAAGTTAGATCAAACTTTAATAACACAAAGCCTAAACCTAACATTCAAAGGAAGACATAAATTTTGAAGAGGCATAAATTTCTATTATGGACAAATCCTTATTTAGGACAAACTCCTATCTAGGACAAATTCTTATACAAAAAACTTTCAATTTTATAACAATCACTGATTTAGGATAAACACCTATTTATGAGTGAATGCTATTACTTAGCCTTAGCCCATTAAGTACTCCAATCATGTTAATATGGCCTTAACTCTCTTTCAAGCTTGAATTCGCACCATTTGTAACTTGATTGGCCTAAATGTCCTTAATCAACCCATTTAGTGCTTCTTTCATCTTTTTGGCTCTAGTTTGTGTTATTGGAGCTTCTGAAATGTGCAATGGATCTCTTGCATTCTTTGAAGTCTTCCATGCATAATCTCCAAGCTTCTCATCACATTTGCACAATATAATCATGTAATTAACATCCATGTCTACACAAAAGATTAATTTTATTATGAAACCCATGTCAATGCACCTTAGATGGTTTGAAACCGTGAACTTCCATCAAACAAACAAGTCATTTATCTTGATTAGCTTTTACCCTTAATCAGCTTTCTTTATTATGATACAATCATTAATTGCTTAAACATTGAGACCATCCCTTAATTACTCAACATTAGGACTTCTCTTTTGAGTACTTGCAATCCATTTAAAATAAAGAAGCTATTGCTCTTAATTAGCTTTCTTTGCTAGCAAATAATTGTTTATAGTTTAGAACTCAAGATCATCATCTGATTTAATGAAAAGGAATCATTCACATAAAATGATCATGCAATTAACATCCATGCCCACACTGAACATTAAGATCAATGGCTCTTATGTTTCATGGAATTTAGTGAACTTAAAGTATCAAAGGTGTATTGGTGTGCAGGTCATAATGCATATAATGTTTGCTATAAACAAAAAAGCTAATTTCATGATCATTTTGTGTGAATGACTATTTGTAACAAAAGGAGAAGCTTTGTTGGCATGAAATGAAAAGACAATCTCATCCCTTAATAATAGAACAATTTAATACCTGCAAGAAAAGCAAATAATTATCAATGACTCATTTGTTTGATAGAATTTTTGTGCATTCAAAGTACCAAAAGTGTAAGGACATGCCCATCATAGTGAATATATTGTTTAGTGTAAACACAAAAATTTAATTTCATGATCATTTCATGGTGATAACTCTTGCCACGAAAGGAGAAGCCTTATTAGAAAGAAATAAAATGACAGTCTCATCTTAATCAAGATGATTATAACATTTGATTGACTTTAGTGGATTTAAACTACCAAAAGTGTATTGACATGCTTGTCACTATGAATTTAATGTTTGGTGTGTTCATAAAATTTAATTTCATGATCATTTTGTGTGAATTACTCTTAAAATGAAAGGAGAAGCTTTATTAGCAAGAAATGAAGTAATAGACTCATCTTTCAGCAAATGGATCATTTATATTGTGCAATAAAACATAAATAAGATGTACAAATCATATGTTCGATGGGATTCAATGGACTTAAATTATCAAAGGTGTATTAATGTACATGTCACAATCAATATAATGTTTAGAGTGGATATAAAAGTTAATTTCATGATTATTTTGTACTAAATTCATGTTCATTCTACGTGAATGGCTCCTTGATATAAAAGGAAAAGTTTTGTCAACAAGAAATGAAGGGACAATCTCATGTTTTAGGCATTACCATTCAAATGATGTAAAAAGGTATAATCAACATCAATGACTCCTATGTTTGATGAATGTCACTATGAATCAAATGTTTGGTGGATACACAAAATTGAATTTCATGATCATTTTGTGTGAATTACTCTTACAATGAAAGGGGAAGCTTTATTAGCAAGAAATGAAGTAGTGGACACATCTTTCAGCAAATGGACCATTTATATTGTGCAATAAAAGATAATTAAGATGTACGAATCATATGTTTGATGGGATTCAATGGACTAAAATTACCAAAAGGTGCATTAATGTGCATGTTGCAATAAATATAATGTTTAAAGTGGATACAAAGTTAATTTCATGATTATTTTATCCTAAATTCATGATCATTATATATGAATGGCTCCTTGAAATAAAAGGAAAAGTCTTGTCAACAAGGAATAAAGGGACAATCTCATCTTTTTGGCATTACCATTCAAATGATGTAGAAAAGTATAATCAAATCAATGAATCCCATGTTTGATGAACGTCAATGGATTCAGACAACCAAAGGTGTATTGACGTGCTTGTCACAAGGAATATAATGTTTGATGTACACACAAATGTGAATTTCATGATCATTTTGGGGGAATGAGTCCTTGAAATGAAAGGAGAAGCCCTATCAACTTGAAATGAAGTGGCAGTCTCATCTTTTACCTATTGAACAATTCAAACCATTGATGGAAAGCTAATTAAGACCAATGGCTCATATGTTTGATGAATTTCCATGGATTTCAAACTAATAAAGGTGTATTTATGTGTTTGTTGCGATAATTATAAAGTTTGGTGTAGCAAAAAAAAAAGTTAATTTCATCATCATTTTATGTGAATGAGTTCTTACAACTGAAGGAGAAGCCTTATTTATAAGAAATGAATTGACCTATATGTGTAGGCACAACATCACATGAAACTTCATCATGGTAGCTCTAGATAGAAAATGACATTAACACTTACTTATTTACCTAGACTTTATTACACTCATTGAACCATTAAAGCTTATTTGTCCTAAGATGCTTCATAGTATGTAAATTCAACTTTTCAACCATACTATGCTAACCACATTAGTGTAACTACCACTATCAATGATCATATTATATATCTTATCTTTGATGAAGCACCTTTACTCATTTAGAAGTTCTCTACAAAAATTCATGAGTGAGGAAATCAAATAAAGAATTGGAAATTCCTTTAATAAACTTGATATAAATGCCAAAAACAGATAAAATTCCTATATATGTTTAGTGTAAGCACAAAAATTTAATTTCATGGTCATTTTATATTAATAAATCTTACAACGAAAAGAGAAGTCTTGTTAGAAAAACTAAAGGGATGGTCTCATCTTAATCAAGATGAATATAACATTTGATTGATTTTAGTGGATTTAAACTATCAAAAGTGTATCAACATGCTAGTCACTATGAATCTAATGTTTGGTGTAGATACAAAATTTAATTTCATGATCAAACATTAATTTCATTGTGACATCCACATCAATAAAGCTTAGCAAAAACAATTTAAGTTATAGCTAACAATTATAACTAAACACAAAGAGATACACTCTAGGAATCTGATTTCACCATACACATCAATTCTATGTCTTTGACAATCATCAATTCAATTTTAGGGTTTGTTCTCTCTTAGTGTGATCATTCCATTGGTATTCAGCTATAATCAAGTGTTCCTAATCATTAAACTACCTTGGCATCTAGCTCATTTAATGACTAAAAACACGTTAAACCCATAAGAATGATAAAAACCAAAATCCTATCTTAGCATAGCATTTGCATCAATAAGAATTAATTCATTCAAGAGTGTACACATAACATGTGGATATGGTGTTTCCCTTAGGTGTGTCTCGTACTCACTAAGTTAATATTGAATATAGATAATAGATGATACAAACTCAATATGGAATTAGGCACAATGAATGAAACAAAAATATCAAACTGATTTAGAATTCAGGCACAGGACAAACAAATTTTGTCTAGGTTACTTCAAATTCTTAGCTATGCATTTAGTTCATAAATATCATGGCAAAACACATGAAACACACATGGCAGAAAAATTAATTTCAAAGGAATCTCTCTTTTCCAGCTTGGTTTCACACCCTTCAGCCTCCATTTCTGCCACATTGTGCTCCTTATTGGTTAGAAATGAAGTGATGAACTTATCTTTCTAGAAATGAACCATGCCACTCATGAAAGAAAAGCTAATCAAGAAAATTGACTCCTTTGTTTGATATAATTTAACAGATTTAGACTACCACAGATGTATTGATGTGTACATTGTATTAAAATTATCATTCCTTGTAGACATTGATGCTAATTACATGGTCATTTTGTGTGAATAATTCCTTACAACAAAAGGAGAAGCCATATTCCCAAGGAATCAAATGCTGGTGTTAAGTTTGAAGCAAAAACAATTCTCTTTTGGTAAAGCAAACTAATTAAGAACAAAGGGATAAATTTTCCTTGATTGACTTTTCTTACATGAAAAGAACTATTTATTGTATTTATGACGACTTTATCACCTTTTTTCAATCTAATAAGGATTATCTTTTTATTCTAAGGAGTCATTCATAAAAGAAATCATGAATAAAACTTATATGTCTACCCAAATCTCGCATTTCATTGTGAGATGCATGTTATTATGTCATGGGTGGTCCAAGTCTATTAAACTCCATCAAATAAAGGAGTCATTGTTCCTGATTAGCTTTCTTTGTAGAAAGAGAAGCAAAAAGGTTAGATAGTTATTTTACTCTCCTTAAAATACTATAAAAAGAAAATGATTTTTATAGCCTTTAATGAAAAAGAACAAGAATTATGGTGTAAATGCCATAAACGATATACTGCTAAAATGGGAGTAGTGTACACTTTTACTTATTTGGAAAAGGTTTGAAAATTTAAGAAAAACCTTTTCCAAATTTTTCTAACCTAGAGGAGTGTATGGTCCTTGAAAAACCATATCAGGAATACACCACCAAAAATGGAAAAAGGGTTATTAGTATTTACCTCCTACCTTAAATTTGAGTATGAAAGTAGAAGATAGTGAGGTTATAGCTTGACCATATAAAGTAGAGCCATCTACTGTTGTTGTTATACAGCAAGGAAATTATAGCGCTGTCATAAATGCAATAAGTCATTCTATTCATGTAAGAAAAACTAATCAAGGAAAATTTATCTCTTTGTTCTTGATTAGTTTGCTTTACCAAGAGAGAAATGTTTTTGCTCGAAACTTGGCACCAGCACTAGATTCCTTGGGAATATAGCTTCTCCTTTTCTTGTAAGGAATTATTCACACAAAATGAGCATGCAATTAGCATCAATGTCTACACATAATGATAATTTTAATACTACGTGCACATCAATACGTCTTTGGTACTCTAAATCCATTGAATTATATCAAACAAAAGTGTCATTTTTCTTGATTAGCTTTTCTTGCATGAATAGCATGGTTCATTTGTAGAACGATGAGGTTGTCACTTAATTTCTAACTAACAAGGCTTATCCTTTTGTTCCAATAAGTCATTTGCCCAAAAGAATCATGAACTTTATATAAATGTCTACACCAATCATATATAATCCATTATGAGAGTTGGATGTTATGAAAAAGGGAAGCAAAATGTGGCAGAAGTGGAGGTTAAGAGGTTTAAAGGGTGTGAAGCTGGGCTGGAAAAGAGAGGTTCTTTTGAAATTAATTTTTCTGCCATGTTGTGTATTTCATGTGTTTTGTCATGATGTTTATGAACTAAATGCATTTCTAGGAAGTTGATGTGACCTATACAAAATTTCTTTATCTTGTGCTTGTGTTTTAAATTAGTTCAATATTTTAGTTTCATTCTTTGTGCCTAATTCCATATTGAGTTTTGTATCATCTATATTATCTATATTCAAAATGAACTTAGTGGATTATACAAGACACAACTAAAGAAGACACCATATTCACATATTATGTGTACACTCTTGAATGAATTAATTCTTATTGATGCAAATGCCAAGGTAAGATAGGACATTGGTTTTTATAATTCTCGTGGGTTTAACGAGGTTTTAGTCATTAAATGAGCCAGATGCTAAGGTAGTTTAATGATTAGGAACACTCGATTATAGCCAGACACCAACGAAATGATCGTACTAAGAGAGAACAAACCATAAAATTGAATTGATGATTGTCAAAGACATAGAATTGATGTGCATAATGAAATCAGATTCCTAATGTCTATCTCTTTGTCTAATCAACCTTTCATTAGAAGAATTCATTCACACCAAATAATCTTAAAAATAACTTTTATAACCACAACAAATTTTATACCCATTGCAACAGACATGTTTTTACACCCTTAGTATTAGGAATCCATTGAATTCCATCAAACAAAGAAGACTTTGATAATGATTTGCTTTTCTTACAAATATTTTTGGTTCAATTACTAAATAATGTAACTGTGTTCAGTTCTTCCTAACAAGGCTCCTCCTTGTATTACAAGGACAAATTAATACAAAATGATCTTGAAATTAACTTTTGTGTCTCCAACAAATATTATATTCATTACAACAAGCACATCCATAGACATTTGGTAGTACGAATCCATTGAATTCTATCAAACAAAAGAGTCATTGGTCATTATTAGCTTTTTTTACAAGTATGCAATGGTTCATTTCCTAAATAATGAGACCACTCCTTCATTTCTTCCTAACAAAACCCCACCTCCACCTTTCCTTGGAAGAACTCATTCAAACAAAATGATCCTAAAAGTAACTTTTGTGCCCACAACAAATATTATATTTATTGCAACACATACATTTGTAAGCCTTTGATACTCTAAATCCATTCAATCCCATCAAACAAAAAAGTTTTTGATAATCATTAGCTCTTCTAACAAGTATTTTTAGTTCAATTGCAGAATAATGAGATTGTCTCTTCATTTCTTCTTAACAAGGCTCCTCCTTTCATTGCAAGGTCTCATCCACACAAAATGATCTTAAAATTAATTTTCTTGTCTACCATAAACAACATATTCATTGTAATAAGTACATTTATAAACCCTTAGCACTCTTAATCCATTGAATTTCATCAAACAAAGGAGTGAATTCAGTCAAATTCTTAAAGCCATGCATCCAGCATTAAACTAATGATGATTTTACATTCAATTGACTCCTTATTCTTCATTTTTTAGACTTTGCGATAAATCTAACTCACTAATTTTATTATTTTGTTACTTTAACTCTTCATAATCACTTAACATTGGCTGATTTAGCATACTTTTACAATTAATAAAGCCTTGGCTTGCATTAAGAAATACTTTGTTTCCCTTTAAGCTTTAATTAGCTTCTTCCTTGGCCTAAAAGTCTTTAATCAACTTGTTAAGTGTCTCTTTCATTCTTTTAGCTCTCAAACTTGTCATTGGACCTTCTTGAATGCCTAAGGGATCCTTAAAAGCCCTTCATGCTTTGGCACCTTCATGAATCTCATCATTCCCCTCTCCTGAAAAGTATTTGTCCTCAAATCATCACTTGTTTCAAAAGGAGAAGATTAGCAACATTAAATATTGCACTCACATTGTACTCACCTAGAAGGTCTAACTTATAAGTATTATCATTAATTCATGCTATCACTTGAAATAGACCATCCCTTCTATGCTGTAAGTTTAAATGCCTCAGAGCTAGAACCTTTCCTTGAGCATATGCACCCAAACCCAATCACCAAGTTCAAACACCACCTTCTTTTGCCCTTTCTTGGCATAGGATGCATATTTCTCACTTCATCGTGCAATTTGTTGCCACACCTTTTTATGCAACTTCTTCACCATTTCTTCTTGTGTTCACCATTTAAGCTAGCATACTTATTAATACGTAAAGGCATCAAATCCAAAAGGGTCTAAAGATTAAAGTCATACATAATTTCAAATGGAGAGTAACTACTAGTAGAATGAACACTCATATTATATGCAAACTCTACAAGCAGCAAATAATCTTCCCATATTTTCAAATTCATGCAAATAATTGTATGTAGAAAAGTAAAAAGAGTTCAATTAACTACCTCAATTTTCTCATCTATTTATGGATGGTAGGTAATTGAGAACAATAGTTTAGCACCTAATTTACCCCACAAAGTTTTCTTGAAGTAGTTCAAGAACTTTGCATCCTAGTTTGAAATAATACTTCAAGGCATTCCATGCAAGTGTATTATATTTTAGGAGTTTGTTATAAAATAGAAATTTACAATAAATAGGAGTGTTCTTATAATTTAAGAGTATATCATTATAACTACTTTTAGGGTTTTAGAGTTGTTATTTTAGCCTATAAATAGGTTTGATTTCATTGTTAAAGAGCAGATGATTATGTGAATTGAAAATTGAAATTTTCTCCTTGAGTTTTTTTTATGAACTAAAGAACTTTTTTAGAACTCAGTCTTCTTATGACATTCAACCCAACCTATCACTCTTAAATTCGTTACTTTTATAGAGTGTGACATCCATATCCTTGTTTATAACTTAGGTTCATGTTCCTCTAAACATTGAGTGTATGGTTGATGGGAACCTTAGAGATGATGGGTGGAAGGCCTTAACAGATACAAAAGGTTCATTGCACATTCCAAAAGGCTCAATAACATAAGCTAGAGCCAAAGAGATGAAAGAGGCACTAAATGGGCTGATTGAGGACATTTAGGCCAACCAAGCTTCGAATGGTGTGAATTCAAGTTTGAAATAGAGTCCTAGCCTTATTAATATAATTAGAGTACCTAATGGGTTAGGACTAAGTAATAACATTAACTCTTAATTAGGAGTTTATTGTCTGTATAAGAATTTGTCCCTAGATAAGAATTCCTCCTAAATAAGGACTTTTCTTAAGTAGGAATTTGTGCCTCTTTAGGATTACTATCTTAGCCTATAAATAGACACCTCTTGTAAACTTTGGAACATCAGACAATTTTGAGTCAGCCACATTGCCTACATCATTAGTTTTATGGTATGGAATGAAGTGTGCCATCTTCAAAAATCTATCAACAACATATACAGAATCCTTACCCCCTTTTGATCATGACAACCCTAGTACAAAGTCCATAGATAAATCAACCTAGGGATGCCTAGGTATGGGTAAGGGGGTATACAAGCCATGAGGTAAAACTCTAGATTTAGCCTATTTGCATGTTATGCATTTCTCACATATCCGCTCAACATCTCATTTCATGCACGGCCAAAAGAAATGTTCATTTAGGACATTTAAGGTTTTCATAACTCTAAAATGACCCATTAGACCACTCTCATAAGCTTCTCTTACAACCAGCTCCCTTAAAGACTCATAGGCATGCATAAATGATTTTCCCTAAATAAGAAGCCCTCATACCTATAAAACTTCTCAAAGGTTGACTTCTCACGTGCTCCATACACATTAGTAAAGTGAGGATCATTCACATATAAATCTTTAATATGTTCAAATCCTAATAAGTTTGCAATAAGTGTAGAGATAAGGGTATACCTATGAGATAATGCATCAACTACCAAATTTTCCTTACCTTGTTTATATTTGATGATGTAGGGAAAGGTCTCAATGAATTCAATCCACTTACAATGTCTTTTGTCAACTTTCCTTATGCCTTCAAGTGCTTTAAGGATTCATGGTTAGTATGGATGACAAACTCTTTAGGCCAAAGGTAATGTTGCAATGTCTCCAAAGTTTGTACCAATGCATACATCTCTTTATCATAAGTAGGATAATTAAGGCTTACTCCACTTAGCTTTTCACTAAAGTAAACAATTGGGCACCTTTCTTGCATCAAAACAACTCTAATGCCAATACTTGAAGCATCACACTCAATCTTAAAAGCTTTTGCAAAGTCATGTAAAGCAAGTAAAGGTGCATAACTTAATTTTTCCCTGATGCAATTAAAAGCCTTGTCTTGGTCACTACCCCACCTAAAACACATGTTCTTTTTGATAAGCTCAGTGAGTGGTGCAACAAGGATGCTAAAGCCCCTAGCAAAGTGTCCATAGAAAATAGCTAGACCATGAAAACTATGCACATCACTAATTGACTTAGGAGTAGGCCAATCTTGGATAGCCCTAACCTTTTCCTCATTAACCTTAATGCCTTTAGCACTCACAGCATAACCAAGAAATGTGATCTAATTGGTACAAAACGAACATTTCTTGAAGTTAGCATACAATTTTTTAGAACGTAAAACAATTAAAATAGAACATAAATGATCAAGATGATCTTCTAGGCTTTTGCTATAGACTAAAATATCATCAAAATACACAACTACAATTTTACTCATGAATGGACATAAAACATGATTCATTAATCGCATAAAAGTACTTGGTGCATTAGTAAGACCAAATGGCATAACAAGCCATTCATACAAACCATACTTAGTTTTGAAAGCTATTTTCTAGTCATCTCCCTTTCTCACCCTAATATGGTGATATCCACTTTTCAAATCAACCTTAGAAAAGTCACACAAACCATGCAATTCATCCAACATGTTATCTAACCTAGGTATAGGGTGACAATACTTTACAATGATTTTGTTGATTGCTCAACAATTTTGGGTATAAGTAGGATAGGAATAACACAAAGACTTATACTTTCCCTCACATATGCTTTTGAAATAAGCTCCTTAACCTACCTTTGAAGTTCCTTTGTCTTGTCAAGATTACTCCTATATGTTGGCCGGTTAAGGATGGATGCATTAGGGATGAAATCAATTTGATGCTCAATTCCTCTCTTAAGTGGCAATCCACTTGGGACATTGTTAGGGAATACATCTTTAAATTTTAGCAATAAAGCAACAACAACACTAGGCAAAGACAATTCAAACTTGTTAGTGTTAAAATAAGCCTCTTTATACAAAAGTATGATCCTAGGTTGTTTGGCATAAAATACTTTTTTGACATCATATTCTTTTGCATAGAAACTTTTTCTTTTCTTCTCTCTCTTGTGTCGTCACATTTTCTTCTTCCTTTTTCTTTTTTTTCAATCTCTATTTTCTATTCACTCTCACTTTTAATCCTTGACAAATCCTTATAAGCTTGTTAGGATGATAATGGTACAAGAGTGATGGGTTTTTCATTCATTACAAAAGAATATTGATTCTTGAAGTCATCATGCACTTGCTTGTCAAATTGCTATGGCCTTCCTAATAGAATATGACTCGCATGCATAGGTACAACATCACATAAAACTTTATCACAGTACCTTCTGATAGAAAATTACATGAGCACTTGCTTATTTACCTTGACTTCACCACTCTTATTCAACCATTGAAGCCTATATGGCCTAAGATGCTTTATAATAGGTAAATCTAGCTTCTCAACCATGGTTGTGTTAGCAACATTAGTGCAACTCCCACCATCAATAATCATACTACATACCTTATCTTTGATTAGACACCTCGTCTAAAAGTTGCTATCTTATTGCACCTCATTTTCTTCCTTTACTTGCACATTTAATGTTTGACTTGTGAAAATAGCTACTTCATTAATTAGATAGTCCTCTCCATCACTTTCACCCTCTAATGATGGCATAGAATCATGATATAATTCACTTGCAGTTTCAACATCACCGTTACATCTCAAGATCTCTGCATGCTTATTTGGACATTGAGATACAATGTGACCCTTGCCAAAACACTTAAAACATTTAACATCTCTATTTTTACTTGGTTAGGGGTCAGAATTACCTACCTCCTTGCTAAAACCCATATTCTTATGCTTGAAAAACTCAAATTTGGACTTGTAGTTGGCCTTCTTGTCCCTTTTACTCCAATTTAGTTTCCAAGATAAGTTACAACCCAAGTTCTATCCAAACCGTGTGGAACCCTTTCATTTAAGTTGCCTTTCAACTTTCATTGTCATGTGCACCATGTATTCTAATTCCACATAATGTTGCAATTCAACCATGTTGGCTATGTCTCTATTTAGCCTTTGTAGAAATTGAGCCATGGTTGCCTCTCTATCTTCTTTTACATTCATCTTAATCATGACAATCTCCATCTCCTTGTGGTAGTCCTCCACACTTTTGGTGCCTTAAAGGAGCCCTTGTAGCCTTTTGTACAACTCTCTATAATAGTGATTAAGGACAAACCTCTTTCTCATGATAGCCTTCATCTCCTCCTATGTATCAATAGGCCGCTCACAATTCCTTCTCCTTGTCAAAACAAGTTAATCCCACCAAATAATAGCATAATCAGTAAATTCAACAATAGCAAGCTTTACCTCTTTCCCCTCAGAATAGTTATGGCAATCAAAAACCAATTCAACCTTCATCTCCCATTTTAGGTACACATCAGGATCATTCTTACCTTGGAATGGAGGAATTGTCATTTTAATATTGCCCAAATCATGGTCATAGGTGCCTTGCCTCCCAAACTCTCTCCAATCCCTTATATTGTTAGTATTTCTAACCACAGTAGTTCAATTGTCAAATTCATCATCTTCTACATCATCTTTATGGTCATAGGCATGTCTCAATTGCCTTCTTGCTTTAGAAGCCTCATATTCCCCATGCCACTTTTGCAACTCTGTTATTGTATTAACTTGCTTCTCCATCCTCTCCCTCATATCATCAAATCTGGTATTCATGTGCTCAAATTAATATTCCATAGCTTTGATCATGAAGGACACATCACCAGATCCCTTATGAGCTGCACCTTTGTCTCTGGATGTCATAGTATTACTTCTACACAACATAATTAGGATACCTTAGAGAACACTCCCTTACGTGTTTCTTTTGTTCCTTTGCTTTTCTTTTGTCTCTCTTTTTTTTCATTGTTTTTTTATTTCTTTTCTTTTTCTCAACACAAAACAACAGTACAATACTTAGACATGGCAATTGGGATTGACATTAGCACATTTTTTATAGTTATGGTCTCAAACAAACAAGCAAAAGAGAAGGAGCAAACAAACAAATTAGTGCATTTGAATGGTAATGCACTTAATAGACAAACTAAATAGAAATAAATAAATTACAAGGTAGAAATTTAAAGAATGAGTTGATTCAACCTAATTTAGAGTTGAGCTCTGATATCAACTAATGCGAAAAACCCTAAAAAGACGTGGCTTAGGGACCCAATGCATACAAAGAATCAAGGAACAATTAGACTTTAATAACACAAACCCTAGACCTAAAATTCAAAGGAACACAAACCCAGGGTATTTAAGAAGGATAAGGATACCACACTCCAAAAAAGAAAGGAATTGGGAGTGCTAAGTCAATTTGAATGCCATAAGGAGAAGTATCTTTTGATAAGTTCTTTAGTTATTAAAAGAATCGAGGGAGAAAAATCCTTACTTTTATTTCACTCAAAATTGTTTGATGTTCTAGAACTTACAAAAGGTGCCTATTTATGGATTGAGATAGCAATTCTAAAAAGGCATAAATTCCTACTTAAGAAAAATCCTTATTTAGGAGGAATTCCTATTTAGGGACAAATTCTTACACAGACAATAAACTCTTAATTAGAAATTCTCCAATTATATTAATAAGGCTTGGACTCTCTTTCAAGCTTAAATTTGCACCATTTAAAGCTTGGTTGGCCTGAATGTTCTCAATTAGCCCATTTAGTGCCTTTTTCATCTTTTTGGCTCTAGCTCAAGTTATTGGGCCTTTTGGAATGTGCAATGGATGTTTTGCATCCTTTGATGATTTCCACCCATCATCTCTAAGATTCTCATCAAGGGTTTTCATGCTTGAAATCTAATTTAGTTTTCTTTGGTTCTTGTTCAATTTCTTGTGCATATTGGGTCATTAAGCCATGTCTTTTGGGGTTCACATCAATTGGTATCAAAGCCTATCTCTAAATCTAGATTTCTTATCTAAATTTGAGTTTTTCTCTTATTCTTCTTTTTGGCAGCATTCTATACCATTTGTTCCTTGAATCTACAAACCCTAGTTGAATCTGCAAAATGGTATCATTTTTGTTCTTTGAATCTGAAACCCTTGTTTATCTTTTCTTGTCTTTAAATTTAGATACAAAAAGAAAAAGATAGAACAAAAAAAAATAGAGGAGGAAGAAAAGGGGAAAAAAAGAGAGAGAAGTAAGCCCTATTTAATTAGGTTGGAGGGAGATAATAGCTTTATTTCCTTCTTCCTTAAAATCTTACAACATAAGGAAACCTTAAAATAAAGGAGTAGACCTTATTGCTTTCTAGTTCTTACAAGAATTCAAATCTAATTATTCTCTCTTTGTGTATTATGATTTAATATTGTTGTTTTCTTCTAATCCACAACCTTTATTCTTTATGCTTTCTAATATTTCTTTGATTATGATTTTTTGGAATTAGTTAATAACAAAGTGACTTTGACTGAGGTTGTTTAGTTTAATAAAGAATTGAGAGAGAAAATTTGAGTGGTAAAAGGCAGCACTATAACACATATAGAGAAAAAAAAAACCTTAAAGAGTGTAAACAGGAGGGTATGTGACACCATTTTTGAGTGAAATACATGAGGAAGTATTTTATGAGTATGCTAATCATTTTGTGCATAATTAATATTATGTCTTCCATGGATGAAGGTGGAGCTAAGAAGGGAGGTAATAAAAGTGTAATCATTGTTGTCTTCCAACAACACTTTAAGGGCATGAACATCAGATTTGATGATATGAGGGATAGAACGGAGGAGGAAGCCAATACGATAGCAGAATTGCAAAAGAGGCATTGGCCCCCTAAGGATCCTAATGCAAGAAAGCATGAAAGATGATATTATGGCCATGTAGATGATGTAGAAGATGATGAATTTGATGATCCAACTACTTTTATCAAAATTAAAAATAATAGAAATGGTCAAAGAAGTTTTCAAAGGTGCAACACCTATGATCATGATTTTGGTAGTATTAAATAAAAATTTCTCCATTCCAAAGGAAAATTGATCTAAAAACCTATTCAGAATGGGAGAAGAAGGTTAAGTTGGTCTCTGACTATCACGATTGCTGTGAAGGGAGAAGGGTAAAATTTGCTACCATTAAGTCTATTGATACTATTATTTGATGGGATCAAAGGAGGGAAAGAAAAGAAAGGAGATGAGACCAAGAGAAAAGAAGGAAGAGGGCAAGAGAGAAAAATTGAGAGTTTATATGCAAAAGAGATTGTACTTTTGTACAAAGAGGCTCATTTTAGTACTAATAATCTTAACCCCTTTTTGCCTAGTGTTGTAATTTCTCTTTTGTTAGAATTTGGTGATATTTTTCCTAAAGAATCAAGTGATTTGCCACCTTTAAGAGGAATAGGGCATCATATTTACTTTATCCTATACCACAAAACTAGTGATGCAAACAACTTGGTTGAATTGTTCTTTAGAGAGATAGTACACTTACATGACATGCCTCAGAGTATTATTTTAGATCGGGATACAAAATTCTTTATCTACTTTGAGAAGATTTTGTGGGGTAAGATAGGTGTTAAACTAGTGTTCTCAACTATTTGCCATCCATAAACAAATGGACAAATCAAGATAGTTAATTGAACTCTTTCTACTTCATTGCATGCTATTATTCAAATGAATTTGAAAACATGGAAGATTGTTTGCTACATGTAGAGTTTGCATATAATAAAAATGTTCATTTTACAACTAGTTGCTCTCTATTTAAAAATTGTGTAGAGTTTTAGACTTGATGTCTTTGCCTCTTGATGAGTATGCTAGCTTACATGGTTAACACATGGCTGAAATAGTGAAGAAGTTAGATGAGAAGGTGTAGCAATTAATTACAAAACTAACTGACTAATATGCATCTGATGTAAATAAAAGGTGAAAGAAGGTGTTACTTAAACTTGATGATTGGATTTAGGTGCATATGCACAAGAAAGATTCTTGAATTAGAAGTGTTCAAAGTTGTAACTCAAAAGAGATCATCCATTTCAAGTAGTGCTACTGATTAATGACAATACCTATAAGTTGGACCTTCCTAATGAGTACAATGTGAGTGTAACATTTAATATTTCTAATCTTTCTCCTTTTGGTGTAGGTGATGATTCGAGGATGAATCCTTTTGAGGAGAAGGAAAATGATAAGATCTAGGGAGGTGCTGAAGCATGAAAGGCTTCTAAAATTCCATTAAGCATTTAGAAAGGGCCCATGACACGTTCAAGGGTTAAAATGATGAAAGAAGCACTTAATTGGGTGATTGAGGATATTCAAGCCAACAAAGTAACAAATGACATGAATTCAAGCTTGAAAGAGGATTAAGGCTTCATTAATAAGATAGAAGTGCTTAATGGGCTAAGGTTAAGTAATAAAATCTACTTCTAAATAACAATTTGTTATAATATAGGAGTATATTATAAAATAAGAATTTACAATAAAATAGTAGAGTTCCTATATTTTAAGAGTATATCATTGTCTCTACTTTTAGGGTTTAGGGTTGTTATTTCAACTTATAAATAAACTTGATTTCATTGTTAAAGAGCAGACAATTATATGAATTGGAAAGTGAGAATTTTCCCAGATTTTTTGAATAACTAAAGAACTTAGTAAGAGCTAACTCTTCTTATAGCGTTTAACCTGACTTATCACTCATAAATTCATTCTTTTCTAGACTATGGCATCCATATTGGGTCTAGGATTTACATGATTGAAATCTGATTTAATTTTTTTGGTTCTTGTTTGATTCCTTATGTGTGTTGGGTCCCTAAGGCAGGTCATTTGGGTTCACACCAGGTATAAACAAGGATATGGATGCCACACTCCAAAAAGGAATGGATTTGGGAGTGATAAGTTGAGTTGAACTTAACAAAAAGAGCTAGTTATTGATAAGTTCTTTAGTTCTTGAAAGAATTAATGGAAAAAATTCTCAGTTTTTTATTTTTTTTTGTGCCAAGTGATCTGCTCCTTTAACAATGAAATAACACCTATTTATAGATTGAATTAATGAACCTAGAGATAAGGACAAACTTCATATATAAGCTGACAATAAATCTACTTGTATATTTTAGCAATTGTTAAACCCTTACAATGGCTGTACATACAAGTGCATTAAGCATACTTATACAATTAATAAAACTCAGCTAGTATTAAGATATACTTTTACCGCCCTTTGTGCTTGGATTAGCTTCTTTGGCCCAAACTTCTCAATCAATCTGTTAAAAGCTTCTTTCATCCTTTTAGCTCTTAAATGCATCATTGGCCCTTTGTGAATGCTTAATGGATCCTTAGAAGCCCACCATTCATCAGCTTCTCCTTTCATTGTAAAGAATTTTTCACACAAAATGATCTTGAAAATAACATTTGTCTCTACAAGAAACATTATATTCGTTGATCATTATTCGCTTTTCTTACAAGTATGTAATGGTTCAATTCTCGTTATCAAGGCTCCTCTGTTCATTACAAGAACTCATTCACGCAAACGGATCTTAAAATGATGAAAAGCTTGGAGAGGATGTGTGGAGGGCTTCAGCAGATTCAACAGATACACTGCACATTCTAAAAGGTCCAATCAAGCAAGCTAGAGCCAAAAGATGAAAGAAGCACTAAATGGGTTGGTTAAGGACATTCAGCTAACCAAATTACAAATGGCATGCATTCAAACTTGAAAGAGGACCAAAACTTTATTAATATGAAAGGAGTGCTTAATGTGCCAAGGTTAAGCAATTAAATCAACTCCAAAATAGGAGTTTACTTAAAATACGAGTTTGCTAACTGTAATTAAGTTCCTTTTTAATAAAATAGGAGTGTACCTAGATTTTAGGAGTCTATCACTATCTCTATTTTTAGACTTGTTATTTTAACTTATAAATAAGCACCTCCTTCTCTTTAGGTTCTTCTTTGAACTTGGAGGAACTTATCAAGATTATTGAGATGTTGCATTCCACTCAACTTATCACTCCCAAGTCCATTCTTTTTTAGAGTGTGGCATTTATATCCTTCCTTATTCCTTAGGTTATTGTTCCTTTAAACATTGGATCTAGGACTTACATGATTGAAACCTAATTTAGCTTTCTTGTGTTCTTTTTTAATTCCTTGTGTGCGTCAGGTCCCTCAGCCACATCTTTTGGGGTTCAAATCAGTTGGTATCGAGCCAGGTTTTAAAATCAGGTTGGATCAATCAATTTTACAATTTACTTTCTTGAGATTTATTTATTACCATTGAAACTCGATATTCTGCCAATTTGCAATCTTTCTTGCTTTGTTCATTTGTTTGAGAGCATAATCATCAAAAAGCAATGAAAGAGGAAGGAAGTTAGAGTGGTAAACTAAGAGTGTGAGCTCATTATAAGAGACACCACTAAAGAGAAGTAAACACAAGGATTCGGTGACAATGATTGAGAGAAACACGTGAGGGAGTGTATGTGAGGTTATTTTTAATGTTTGTTTTGGTGAAATTAGCAACATGATTTTGAAATATAATGGAGTGAGTGAAGTACATCAGAAGGATGATTCATTCATACTCCACACTATGCAAAAATAGTTTGAGTGCGTGAATGTTGTGTTTGATGAGATGAGAGATTTGGTGGAGAGGCAATATGCTGTTATAGCTGATTTGCAAAGGGGACAGGCATGTGTAGCTCCTAATGCAGAAAGGCAAGAGGAGCATAATCATAATGATGATTATGATTAAAATGGAGACGATGATGACAATTTTGATTATCAAACCATAGTAACCAGATTTTCCAATAATTGAGGTGGTAAGAGGGATACAAGAAAGCATGATGCTTCTGACTGTGACTTGGGAAGCATCAAAATGAAGATTCTGCCATTCCAATGGAAAAGTGACCCTAATGTGTATAGGGGGAAAACAAGGTGGAGCTAGTATTTGATTGCCTTAACTACTATGAGGAGAAAAAGGTAGAATTAGTTGCCATTAAATTCACTGATTACACTATTATTTGGTAGGAGCTTGCTTCGAACAGGCAAAGAAACTAAGGACGCGTATTGATATATGGGAGGAGATGAAGGTTATCATGAGGAGGAGGTTTGTCCCTAACCATTTCTACAGAGATTTGTTTTAACAATTGCAAGGACTCACCCAAGGCACTAAGAGTGTTGAAAGGAGATGGAGATTGTAATGATTTGAGCCAATGTGGAGGAAGATAGGGAAGCAACAATGCCCTGATTCTTGCAAGGGCTGACTAAAGACATAACCAAGGTGGTTGAGTTGCAACACTTTGTGGAAATAGAAGACATGTTGTACATGACAATGAAAGTTGAAAAACAACTCAAATTGATGAGATACATAGAGGAGCCAATGCATAAAGGGCTTTTAAGGATTCATTGTGCATTCTTGAAGGGCAAATGACACATTCAAGGGTTAAAAATATGAAAGAAGCACCAAAGGGATTGATTGAGGATATTTGAGCCAAACAGGTTGCAAATGACATGAATTCAATTGAGGTGAATTCAAGCTTAAAAGAGGGTAAAGACTTTATTAATATGATTAGAGTGTTAGGTAATAAAATCTACTCCTAAGTAGGAGTTTATTATGAAGGAAGAGGTTGTTATAAAGTAGTAGTTTGTTGTAAAATAAGAGCTTACAATAAAATAGGAGTGTTCCTATCTTTTAGAAGTATATCATTGTCTTTACTTTTAAGGTTCTTGGGGTTGTTATTTCAGCTTATAAATAGGCTTAATTTCATTTTTAAGGGAGTAGGCAATTGATGTAGCCTGCATCACCATGTCTCTCACCAATAAGTCCTCATTGACAAGTTTCACAATGTTCACTTAGCCAAGAAGATCAGTTCACATTCAAACTCATCAGTCTTCTCAACAAGTCATTAACCAACAAAATTCTCATTGCTGATTTTCTCATTTCCCATACATTGAAAATATTTTGTTTTGATATATTTTTTTTATTAGCTCCTAGTTCCTAGGCTTGATTTGATTCTTTTCATTATCTTTTATTTTAGTTTAAAAGGAAATCAATATTATGTAGAGAACAAACTTGATTGGATGAATGGAATTGCCTTGGGCATTCTTTAAATCTTAAAGAGTTCATACCCATGAAAATGTAGAAAAGTTTTCACTCTGTGCTTGAAGAGCTAGAGCTTTTCAATGTCTACATCCTTGAAGAGTTGTAGCAATTAATGTAGAAGAATTGATGACCCACCGACTTTATTGGAAACCTAGAAGAGCAACCATTAAAGTCCCTTCTCGTTTTCATGTTCTAACTAGTTGTGCTTCATTCACTTCTTCCCCAAATGGATAACTCTGCAGCGCTTATCTGAAAAACTCAAAATATCAAGAATTTTCTCCTTCAATTCTTTTAAGAACTAAATAACATATCAAGAATTAACTCTTTTATTGCTTTCAACTTGACTTATCACTCTTAAATTCGTTCTTTTCTAGAGTGTGGCATCCATATCTTTCTTTATATCTTAGGTTCATGTCCCTTTAAATTTGGGTCTAGGGTTTGTATGATTGAAATCAAATTTAGCTTTCTTGGTTTCTTGTTTGGTTAGTTGTGCATGTTGTATGTCAAAGCCCTATTTTTGGGGGTTCACATCAGTTGGTATCAAAACTTGGCTTTAAATCAAGTTCGCTGATCCAAATTTGAGTTTTGCTATTATTCTTCTTCTTGGCTACATTCTATACCTCTTTTCTTGTCTTTAAATTCATGCAAAAAATTAAAAAAAAATAGATAAGAAGAAAAGAAAGAAAAAAAGAAGAAGGAAAGATTGCATTTAATTTCTTTATATTTGAAAAGTAAACTTGTTTAATTAGGTCAAAGGGAGATATAGACTTTACTTCCTTTTTAATTGGACATCTTACAAAATAAGGAAATTCTAAATTAAAAATAGATCTTATTGCTTCCAATTCCTACAAGTACTCAAATCTAATTATTCCCTGTGTATTGCAATTTAATCTTGTTGGTTCCTTTTAACCCATGACTATTATTCATTATACTTCCTCAATTTCTTTTACTCTGATTTATTGGAATTAATTAGTTACAAGGTAACCTTGATTAAGGTTATTTAGTTCAATAAAGAATTAAGAGAGAAAATTTAAGTTGCAAAATGCAAGAGTGTAAACACGAAGGTGTGTAACACCATTTTTGATTGAATCACATAAAGGGACTAAGAAGGTCTAATGTGGAAAACCCTAAAATGATGTGGCTTAGGGATCAAACACATGTATGGAATCAAAGAATATCTAGGAAAGCAAAATCAGATTTTAATAACACAAACCAAACCCAAACCCAAACCCAACATTTAAAGGAACATGAACTTAGGGTATTTAAGAAGGATAAGGATGCCATGCTCCAAAGTTAAGTTGAACATCACAAGAAGAGGTATTTTTTGATAAATTCTTTAGTTCTCATAAGAACTAAAGGAGAAAAGTCATACTTTTTATTTCTTTCAAAGTTGTTTGATGTTCTAGAGTTTACAAGGAAGTGCCTATTTATAGGCTAAGATAGCAATTCTAAAGAGGCATAAATTCCTCTTTAGGACAAATCCTTATTTATGAGAAACTCCTATCTAGGACAAATTCTCATACAAAAACTTTCACTTTTATAACAATCACTTATTTAGTATAAACTCTTATTTAGGAGTGAATGCTATTACTTAGTGTTAGCCCATTAAGTACTTTAATCATATTAATAAGGCCTTGACTCTTTTTCAAGTTTGGATTCGTACCATTTGTAACTTTGTTGGCCTAAATGTCCTCAATTAGCCCATTTAGTGCCTCTTTCATCTTTTTGGCTGTAACTTGTGTTATTAGACATTTTGGAATGTGTAATGGACCTCTTGCATCCTTTGAAGCCTTCCACACATCATCTCTAAGCTTCTCATCACGATGAAACTTATGCAACAACAATTTGAATGCATGAACACCAGATTTGATGATATGAAAGATAGGATAGAAGAGCAAGCCAATACAATAACGAAATTGTAAAGAAGGCATAGGGGCCATGATGTTCCTAATGCAAGAAAGTATGAAAGAAAAGATTATGGCCATGTAGATGATGCCAAAGATGATGAATTTGATGATCTAGCTTCTTTGGTTAGCATTACAATTAATAGAAATGGTCAAGGAGATTTTTGGAGGTGAACCACTTATGATTGTGATTTTTCTAGCATTAAAATGATAATTGTTCCAAGGGAAAATTGATCCAAAAGCCTATTTAGGATGATGAGAGAACAAGGTTAAGTTGGTCTTTAACTATCACAACTATTATGAAAAGGAAAGGGTCTAATTTCTACCATTAAGTTTGTTGATTATGCTATTATTTGGTAGGATCAACTTGTTTTTACTAGGAGAAGGAATCATGAGAGGCCTATTGATACATGGGAGGAGATGAAGGCTATCTTGAGGAGGAAGTTCATCCTTAATCACCATTATAGTGCTTCATACTAATGGCTGCAAGGGCTTACTCAAGGTACCAAAAGTGTAGAGGACTACTACAAGGAGATGGAGATTGCTATGATTTGGGCTAATGTGGAGGAGGATAAAGAAGCAAATATGGCTTGGTTTTTGAAAGGGCTAAATAGCAATATTGCCAATGTAGTTGAATTGCAGCATTATGTGGAATTAAAGGACATGGTACACATGGAAATGAAAATTGATAAGTAACTCAAGTGGAAAGGTTATATATGGTTTGGATAGAATTTGGATTCCACTTCACTCTATAAGCTTAACTAGAGCAAAAGGGATGAGAGGGCTGATTAGAAAGCCAAGGCCAAATCATACAAGAGTAAGGAAGTGGGTCTTAGCAAGGAGAAAGTAAATTCTAATTCCCAACTTAGTAAAAATAGAGATGCTAAATATTTTAAGTGTCTGGGAAGACTTAGTGTCCAAATTAGTGTACCATAGTGTTGTGAGGTAATGATGATATTGAAACTGAAAATAAGTCTGATGATGACTCTATGCCACCATTGGAGGATTCAAGCAATGGGGAGAAGTAGGATGCAAGGATGGAGAGGAGTACCTAGTTAAGGGAGATGTATTGGTGGTTAAACAAGCATTGAGTGTACAAACCAAGGAAGATGATGAAGTGCAAAGAGATAATATATTCCATACTGGTGCAATGTCAAAGATAAGATATGTAGTACGATCACTGATAGGGGTAGCTCAACAAATGTAGCTAGGCATTACTTTGGTTCAGAAGTTTAATTTACCTACCATGAAACACCCTAAGCCATATTTGTTTTAATGGTTGAATGAATGTGGAAAAATTAAGGTAAATAACAAGATGTTAGTGCTATTTACTATTAGAAAATATACTAATGAGTTTTTGTGTGATGTTATACCTATGCAAGTTAAGCATATTTTGTTGGAAACATCGTGACAATATAATCGATGTGTAATGCATAAAGGGTTTAAGAATCAGTACCCTTTTGTAATAAATGATAAACTTGTTACTCTTATATATTTGATATTTAGGCAAGTTTATAAAGATCACTTAAGGATGAGAAGGTCCAGTTACAAATTGTAAAACAAACTGAGCAATATCCATCTAATGTTAACAAAGGGTGAAACAAGGTGGTGTTTGAACTTGGTGATTAGGTTTAGGTGCATATAAGTAAAGAAAGTTTCCTAACTCAGAGGCGTTTAAAGCTATAGTTTAGAGGAGATGGTCCATTTCAAGTAGTGACACAAATTAATGACAATGCCTACAAGTTGTACCTTCCTAGTGAGTATAATGTGAGTACAACAATTAATATTTCTAATCTTTCTCTTTTTGATACAGGTAATGATTAGAGGATGAATCCTTTTTAGGAGAGGGGGAATGATGAGATCTATGGAGGAGCTAATGCATGGAGGGCTTTTAAAGATCCATTGAGCATTCATGAAGGGCCAATGACACATTTAAGGGCTAAAAAATGAAAGAAGCACTAGATAAGTTGATTAAGGATATTTAAACCAAACAAGGTACAAATGGTGTTAATTCACTAAATAACATTAATTCAAACTTGAAAGAAGATCAATGCTTTATTAATGTGATTGATATGTTTAATGGGGTAAGGTTAAGTTATACTTGGTTACCCTAAAAGCTTGACTTAACTTCCTTAGACCAAATGTCTTTAATCAACCTGTTAAGTGTGTCTTCCATCCTTTTAACTCTAAAATATGTCATCAGCCCTTCTTGAATGCTCAATGGATCCTTAGAAGCACTCCTTGCATTGGGGCCCCAATGAATGTCATCATTTATACCTTAAGTTCAAACTATCTTAAACATGGGATCTAAGGTTTTCATGATTGAAATCTAATTTATCTTTCTTCTATTCTTGCTTGATTCCTCGTGTGTGTTAGGTCGTTAAACCTCATGTTTTAGGGTTCACATCATAGCTAGACCATGAAAACTACACATATCATTAACTTAGGTGTAGGCCAATCAATAATTGTCCTAACCTTTTCCTCATCAACCTTAATACCCCAAGTACTGACAACATAGCCAAACAATATGATTGGTCAGTACAAAAGGAATAGTTCTTGAGATTAGCATACAATTTCTTAGAATGTAAAAATCTTAGAACAAAAAGTGAATGATGAAAATGCTCATCTAAGTTTTTTCTATAAATAAAAATATCATCAAAATACACAACAACAAATTTACCAATGAATGCATGCAAAACATGATTTATCAGTGTCATAAAAGTGCTTGGTGTATTAGTGAGACTATATGGCATAACAAACCATTGATACAAACTATCCTTAGTTTTAAAAGCTATTTTCCACTTGTCTCTCTCTCTCATCTTAATTTGGTGATATCTACTCTTAAAATCAATTTTAGAAAAAGACACATGAACTATGTAATTCATTTGACATGTCATATAAATCAAGATGCCTTTGTCTACTCAACCTTCTTCTCCTATTCTAGATAGGTTTCAAGATCATTTTTCCCTCAAAACAAAGGAATTTTCATTTTAATGCTACCCAAATCATGGTCATAAATGTTTTACCTCATAAAATGTCTTTAACTATTACTATTATTGGTGATTCTAACCAAAGTAGCTAAATCATCAAAATAAGCATCATTATCTCCATCATCATTGTAATCATCATAATGATTACACCTTTCTTACCTTCATGCATTAGGAGATTCTTGTTTTATGCCCTTTTCAATTCAATTACAATAGCATCTTACCTCTCCATCTGATCTCCCATTTCACCAAACAGAATATTGATGTGCTCAAACTATTGTTTTATAGCTTGGAACATGAATACATCATCCATCCTACCTTCCTTGCTCACTCCTGTATCTTTTGAAGTCATGCTACTAACCTACACAAAAAAAAAAAAATTGTTAGAAATAACCTCACACACACTCCCATTGCATTTTCTTTTTCTTAAGAAATATGTTTCAAGTCTAAAATTATATAAATCATTTCAAATTGCATTATGGCAAAGGAGGCAATAAAAAATTATAAAATTTAAGTAAATTAATTATTAACAATGCATTTATCCTTATGGAATTTTAAAATTCTAAAAATTGAAAAAGTGTAATGTTTTGGCTTTTAAATTTATTGTTAATGCCATTGCATTTGAATGGTGAGAAAAAGATAATATTTGAATATATTAATTAAGCTAATATACAGGTAATGGACTCAATTGTATAAAATACATTTTAGTGAATGAATATTTTAAATAGCAATTTGAAACTTCAATGTTGGGTCAAGCAAATTGCTCTTGAGGAGGGTGGGGAAACTTCTTATTAGAGTCCATTGCATTTGCTTTTTCTTAATAAATAAGTTTCTAGACTAAAATTATATAACTCATTTCAAATTGCATTGTGGCAAATGAGACAACAAAAAAAATTATAAAATTTAAATTCAACTGATTATTAACATTGCATTTATCCTTATAGGACTTTAAAATTCTAAAAATTGAAAAAGTGCAATGCTTTGATTTTTAAATTTATTGTTAATACAATTGTATTTGAATGGTAAGAAAAACATAATATTTGAAAATATTAATTGAAAAAAAATACAGGTAACAGACTCAATTGTATAAAATATACTTTAATGGATGAATATTATAATTAGTAATCTTAAGTTTCAATATTGGGTCAAGCATATTGGTTTAGAGGGGAGTGGGGAAACTTCTTATTAGAGTCCATTGGAATTGCCCTTGCTTAAGTAATATATTTTTTGACTAAATTTATATAAATTATTTCAAATAGCATTGCCACAAAGGTGACATTTAAAAAAATTTCAAAATTCAAATTCAAGTGATTATAAATAATGCATTTATCCTTATAAGACTTTAAATTCTAAAAATTGAAAAATTGCAACGTTTAGATTTTTAAATTTATTCTAAATGCCATTGCAGTTGAATTATGAGAAAACCATAATTTTTGAATATGTTAATTGAACAAAAATTCAAGTAATTGATTTAATTGTATAAAGTTCACTTTCGTGCGTGAATATTATAAATAGCAATCCCAAGATTCAATGTTGTGGCAAGCATATTGTTCTTAAGGGGAGTGGGGAAACTTCTTATTATAATCCATTGCATTTGCTTTTCTCAAGTAATATGTTTGTAGAATAATTTTATGCTAATCATTTTAAATTGCAATGTGTAAAAGGAGACAATAAAAAAAAATTATAAAATTTAAATTCAACTGATTATTAACATTGTATTTATCCCGATAAGACTTTAAAATTCTAAAAATTAAAAAAGTGCAATGCTTTGATTTTTAATTTTATTATTAATACAATTATATTTGAATAGGGAAAAAAACATAATATTTGAAAATGTTAATTGAAAAAAAATACAAGTAATGGACTTAATTATATAAAATACATTTTAATGGATGAATATTATAATTAGCAATCCCTAACTTCAACGTTGAGTCAATCATATTGGTTTTAAAGGGAGTGGGGAAACTTCTTATTAGAGTTCATTGCATTTGCTTTTGCTTAAGTGTTATATTTTTTGACTAAATTTATATAAATTGTTTCAATTATCATTATTGCAAAGGTGACCTTTAAAAAAATTACAAAATTCAAATTCAATTGGTTATAAACAATGCATTTATCCTATAAGACTTTAAATTCCAAAAATTGAAAAATTGTAACATTTTGATTTTTAAATATATTCTAAATGTCATTGCATTTGAATGGTAAGAAAAATATAATATTTGAAGATGTTAATTGAACAAAAATTGAAGTAATGGACTCAATCGTATAAAATTCAATTTAGTGCATAAATATTATAAATAGCAATCTCAAGATTTAATGTTGTGCCAAGTCTTTTTCAAATTGCATTGTGGTAAAGGAGACAATAAAAAAATTACAAAATTTAAATTCAACTGATCATTAACAATGCATTTATCCCTATAGGACTTTAAAATTCTAAAAATTGCATAAGTGCAATGTTTTGATTTTAAAATTTGTTATTAAAGTCATTGCATTTGAATGATGAGAAAAACATAATATTTAGATATGGTAATTGGAAAAAAATACAGGTAATGGACTTAATTGTATAAAATACAATTTAGTGGATGAATATTATAAGTAGCAATCCAAAGTTTTAATGTTGGGTTAAGCATATTGCTTTTAAGAAGAGTAGGGAAACCTTTTTATTAGAACCCATTGCATTTGCTTTTTCGCAAGTAATATGTTTCTGGACTAAAATTATACAAATCATTTCAAATTGTATTATGACAAAGGAGACAATAAAAAAATTACAAAATTTAAATTCAACTCATTATTAACAATGCATTTCTCCTTATAGGTCTTTAAAATTCTAAGAATTGAAAAAGTGTAATGCTTTAATTTTTAAATTTATTGTTAATGTCATTGCATTTGAATGGTGAGAAAAACATAATTTTTGAATATGTTAATTAAATAAAAATAAAGGTAATGGACTTAATTGTACAAAATACACTTTAGTGGATGAATATTATAAATAGCAATCTGAAACTTCAATGCTAGGTCAAGCATATTGTGCTTATGGGGAGTGGGAAACTTCTTATTAAAGTCTATTGCATTTGTTTTTTCTTAAGTAATATGTTTGTAGACTAAAATTATATAAATCGTTTCAAATTGCAATGTGGCAAATGAGACAATTTAAAAAATTAGATTATTCACAATGCATTTATCCTTATAAGACTTTCAAATTCTAAAAATTGAAAAGGTGCAATGTTTTAGTTTTTATATTTATTGTTAATGTCATTGAATTTGAATGGTGAGAAAAATATAATACTTGAATATGTTAATTGAACAAAAATATAGGTAATGGACTCAATTGTACAAAATACACTTTAGTGAATGAATATTTTAAATAGCAATCTAAAGTTTTAATGTTGGGTCAAGCATATTGCTCTTTAGGAGAGTGGGGAAACTTCTTATTAGAGTCTATTGCATTTGCTTTTTTTTAAATAATATGTTTCTAGACTAAAATTATATAAATATTTTCAAATTGCGTTATGGCAAAGGAGACAATAAAAAAAAATTACAAAATTTAAATTTAATTAAGTATTAACAATGCCTTTATCCCTATAGGACTTCAAAATTCTAAAAATTGAAAAAGTCCAATGTTTTGATTTTTAAATTTATTCTTAATGTCATTGCATTTGAATGGTGAAAAAAACATAATATTTGGATATCTTAATTGAACAAAAATATAGGTAATGGACTCAATTGTATAAAATACACTTTAGTGGATGAATATTATAAATAGTAATCTAAAGCTTTAATCTTGGATCAAGCATATTGCTCTTGTGGAGAGTGGGGAAACTTCTTATTAGAGTCCATTCAAGTAATATGTTTATAGACTATAATTATATAAATCATTTCAAATTGTATTATGGCAAAGGAGACAATAAAAAATTTACAAAATTTAAATTCAACTGATTATTAAGAATGCATTTCTCTCTATAGGACTTTAAAATTCTAAAAATTGAAAAACTGCAATGTTTTGACTTTTAAAATTATTGCTAATGCCATTACATTTGAATGGTGAGAAAAACATCATATTTGAATATGTTAATTGAACAAAAATATAGGTAATGGACTCAATTGTATAAAATATACTTTAATGGATGAATATTATAAGTAGCAATCCCAAGTTTCAATGTTGTGTCAAGCATATTGCTCTTACGATGAGTGGGGAAACTTCCTCTTAGAGTCCATTGCATTTACTTTTTCTTAAGTAATATGTCTCTACACTAAAATTATATAAATTATTTCAAATTGCAATATGGCAAGTGAGACAATTAAAAAAATTACAAAATTTAAATTCAACTATTTATTAAAAATGCATTTATCCCTATAAGATTTCAAAATTCTTAAAATTGAAAAAGTGTAATGTTTTGATTTTATAATATATTGTTAATGCCATTATATTTGAATGGTGAGAAAAACATAATATTTGAATATGTTAATTGAGCAGAAATACAGATAATGGGCTTAATTGTATAGAATACACTTTAGTAGATGAATATTATAAATAACAATCTCAAGTTTCAGCGTTGGGTCAAGCATATTGCTCTTTAGAGGGGTGAGGAAATTTCTTATTAAAGTCCATTGCATTTGCTTTTACTTAAGTAATATATTTTTAGGCTAAAATTATATAAATCATTTCAAATACCATTATCGCAAAGGAGATAATTAAAAAATTACAAAATTTAAATTCAATTAATTATTCACAATGCATTTATTTCTATAAGACTTCAAAATTCTAAAAAATGAAAAATGCAATGTTTTGATTTTTAAATTTATTGTTAATGCCATTGGATTTGAATGGTGAGAAAAACATAATATTTGAAGAAGTTAATTGATCAAAAGTACAAGTAATGGCTTTAATTGTATAAAATACACTTTAGTGGATGAATATTATAAATAGCAATCGAAAGATTCAATGTTGTGTCAAGCATATTGCTCTTACAGGGAGTAGGGAAACTTCTTATTAGACTCTATTGCATCTGGTTTTTTGTAAATAATATGTTTGCAGACTAAAATTATATAAATCACTTCAAATTGCATTGTGGCAAAGGAGACAGTTAAAAAAATTACAAAACTTAAATTCAACTAATTATTAACAATGCATTTATCCTTATAGAACTTTAAAATTCTAAACATTAAAAAAGTGTGATGTTTTGATTTTTAAAATTATTGTTAATGCCATTGCATTTGAATGGTGAGAAAAATATAATATTTGAATATGTTAAGTAAACAAAAATACACGTAATGGACTCAATAGTATAAAATATACTTTTGTGGATAAATATTATAAATAGCAATCCTAAGTTTCAATGTTGGGTCAAACATATTGTTCTTGAGGGGTGTGAGAAACTTCTTATTATAGTGCATTAAATTTGCTTTTTCTTAAGTAATACATTTTTAGACTAATATTATATAAATCATTTCAAGTAGCATTGTCGTAATAGAGACAATTAAAAAAATTGCAAAATTTAAATCAACTAATTATTAAGAATGCATTTGTCCCTATAAGACCTTAAAATTCTAAAAATTGAAAAAATGCAATGTTTTGATTTTTAAATTTATTGTTTGGTGACAACAACATAATATTTGAATATGTTAATTGAACAAAAATACATGTAATGGACTCAATTGTATAAAATACACATAAGTAGATGAATATTATAAATATAAATCCCAAGCTTCAATGTTGGGTCAAGTATATTGCTGTTAAGGGGAGTAAGGAAACATCTTATTAAAGTCGATTGTATTTGCTTTTTCTTAAGTAATATGTTTGTAGACTAAAATTATATAAATAATTTGAAATTGCATTGTGGCAAATGAGACAATTAAAAAACTTACAAAATTTTAATTAATTGATTATTAATAATGCATTTATCCTATAGAACTTTAAAATTCTAAAAATTGAAAACGTGCAATGTTTTGGTTTTTAAATTTATTGTTAATGTCATTGCATTTGAATGGTAACAAAAACATAATATTTGAATGTTTTAATTGAAAAAAAAATACAACTAATGGACTCATTTGTATAAAATACACTTTAGTAGATGAATATTATATATAGCAATCCTAAGCTTCAATGTTGAGTCAAGCATATTACTCTTGAGAGGAGTGGACAAACTTCTCATTAAAGTTTATTGCATTTGATTTTTCTTTAGTAATACATTTTTAAAGTCCCATATATTAGCTTTTTCAAAAGTAATATTTTCTAAACTAAAATTATATAAATCATTTCAAACAGTATTGTCGCAAAGGAGACAATTAAAAAAATGACAAAAGTTACATTCAACTGATTATTAACAATGCATTTATCCCTATAAGACTTTAAAATTCTAAAAATTGAAAATTGCAATGTTTTGATTTTTAAATTTATTGTAAGTGTCGGTGCATTTGAATGGTGAGAAAAATATCATATTTGAATATGATAATTCAAGAAAAATACAAGTAATGGACTTAATTGTAAAAAATACACTTTGATGGATAAATATTATAAATATAAATCCTAAGTTTCAATGTTGGGTCAAGCATATATCTTAAAAGAGTAGTGGCAAATCTTCATATTAGAGTCCATTGCTTTTGCTTTTTCTTAACTAATATGTTTGTAGACTAAAATTATGTAAATCACTTGAAATTGCATTGTGGCAAAGGAGACAATTAAAAAAAATTAATTTCAACTAATTATTAACAATGCATTTATCCTTTTAGGACTTTAGAATTCTAAAAATTAAAGAATTACAATGTTTTGATTTTAAATTTATTCTTAATGTGATTACATTTGAATGGTGAGAAAAATATAATATTTGAATATGTTAATTGATAAAAAATACAGGTAATGGACTCAAGTGTATAAAATACACTTTAGTAGATGAATATTATAAATAGCAATTGCAAGATTCAATGTTGTGTCAAGTATATTGCTCTTACAAGGAGTGGAGAAACTTCTTATTAGACTCCATTTCATTTGGTTTGTCTGATGTAATATGTTTATAGACTAAAATTATATAAATCATTTCAAATTGCATTGTGGCAAAGGAGATAATTAAAAATTATAAAATTTAAATTTAACTAATTATTAATAGTGCATTTATCCTTATAGGACTTTACAATTCTAAAAATTGAAAAAGTACAATGTTTTGATTTTTTTAATTTATTGTTAATGTCATTGATTTTGAATGGTGAGAAAAACATAACATTTTAATATGATAATTGAACAAAAATACAAGTAATGGACTCAATTGTATAAAATACACTTTAGTGGATGAATATTATAAATAACAATCCCAAACATTAATGCTTGCTTAAGCATATATCTCTAGAAGGAAATGGGAAAACTTCTTGTTAAAGTCCATTGCATGTGTTTTTTCTTAAGTAATATGTTTGTAGACTAAAATTATATAAATCATTTCAAATTACATTGTGCCAAATGAGACAATTAAAAAATTAGAAAATTTAAATTCAACTAATTATTAACAATGCATTTATCCCTAAAAGACTTTAAAATTCTAAAAATTGAAAAAAATGCAATGATTTGATTTTTAAATTTATTATTAATGGCATTACATTTGAATGTTGAGAAAAACGTAATATTTGAATATGATAATTGAACAAAATACACTTTAGTGGATAAATATTATAAATAAAAATCCTAAACTTCAATGTTAGGTCAACCATATATCTCAAAAGGGTAGTGGCAAATCTTTATATTGGAGTCCATTGCTTTTAGTTTTTCTTAAGTAATATGTTTATAGACTAAAATTATGTAAATGACTTGAAATTGCATTATGGCAAAGGAGACAATTAAAAAAAAAAGAAAATTTAATTTCAACTAATTATTAACAATGCATTTGTCCCTTTAAGACTTGAAAATTCAAAAAATTAAAGAATTGCAATGTTTTGATATTTAAATTTATTCTTAATGTCATTGCATTTGAATGGTGAGAAAAACATAATATTTGAATATGTTAATTAAGCAGAAATATAGTTAATGGACTCAATTGTATAAAATACACTTTAGTGGATGAATATTATAAATAGCAATCCCAAGCTTCAAAGGTGGGTCAAGCATATTGGTTTAGAGGGGAGTGGGGAAACTTTTTATTAGATTCCATTGCATTTGCTTTCACTTAAGTAATATACTTTTAGGCTAAAATTATATAAATCATTTCAAATACCATTCTCACAAAGGAGACAATTAAAAAATTACAAAATTTCAACTCAACCGATTAATAACAAAGCATTTACCCATATATGTCTATAAAATTCTAAAAATTAAAAAAATCCAATATTTTGATTTTTAAATTTATTGTTAATGGCATTACATTTTAAAGGTGAGAAAAATGTAATATTTGAATATGTTAATTGAATAGAAATACATGTAATGGACTCAATTGTATAAAATACACTTTAATGAATGAATATTATACATAACAATCTCAAGCTTTAATGTTGTGCTAAACATACTACTCTTGAGGGAAGGGGGAATACTTCTTATTAGACACCATTGCATTTGCTTTTTCTTAAGTAATTTGTTTGTAGACTAAAATTACATAAATCATTTCAAATTGTATTGTGGCAAAAGAGACAATAAAAAAAATTACAAAATTTAAATTCACCTGATTATTAACAATGCATTTATCCCTATAAGACTTTAGAATTCTAAAAATTGAAAAAGTGCAATATTTAGATTTTAAAATTTATTGTTATGCCATTGCATTTGAATGGTGATAAAAACATAATATTTGAATATATTAATTGAACAAAAGTACAAGTAATGGACTCAATCGTAAAAAATACACTTTAGTGGATGAATATTATAAATAACAATACCAAACTTCAAAGTTGGGTCAAGTATATTCCTTTTAAGGGGAGTGGGGAAACTTCTTATTAGAATTCATTACATTTGCTTTTTCTTAAGTAATTTGTTTGTACGCTAAAATTATATAAATCATATCAAATTGCATTGTGGCAAAGGAGACAATTAAAAAAATTGCAAAATTTAAATTCAACTTATTATTAACAATGCATTTACCCTTATAACACTTTAAAATTCTAAAATTTGAAAAAATGCAATGTTTTGGTTTTTGAATTTATTGTTAATGTCATTGCATTTTGAATGGTGAGAAAAACATAATATTTGAATATGTTAATTGAACAAAAATACAAATTATGGACTCAATTGTATAAAATATATTTTAGTAGGTGAATATTATAAATAGAAATCCCAAACTTTAATGTTGGGTTAAGCATATTGCTCTTGAATAGAGTGGAGAAACTTTCTTATTAAAGTCCATTGCATTTGCTTTTCCTTAAGCAATATATTTTTAGACTAAAATTATATAAATCATTTCAAAGAACATTGTCACAAGAAAGACAATTAAAAAAATTACAAATTTTAAATTCAACTAACTACTAACAATGCATTTATCCCTAAAAGCAATGAAAATTCTAAACATTGAAAATATGCAATGTTTTGTTTTAAAAATTATTGTTAATGCCATTACATTGGAATGGTGTGAAAAGAAAAATATTTGAATATGTCAATTGAACAAAAATTCAAGTAATGGACTCAATTATATAAAATACACTTTAGTGGATGAATATTATAAATTGCAATCCAAAGCTTTAATGTTGGGTCAAACATATTGCTTTTGAGAGGAGTGGGAAAACTTCTTATTAGAGTCCATTGCATTAACTTTTTCTTAAGTAATATGTTTGTAGACAAAAATTATATAAATCATTTCATATAGCATTGTAGCAAAGGAGACAATTAAGAAAATTACAAAATTTAAATTCAAACTGATTGTCAACAATGCTTTTATCTTTTTAAGACATTAAAATTCTAAAAGTTGGAAAAATGTAATATTTTGATTTTTAAATTTATTGTTAATGCGATTTCATTTGAATAGTGACAAAAACATAATATTTAAATATTTTAATTGAACAAAAGTAAATGTACTCAATTGTATAAAATACACTTTAGTGAATGAATAGTATGAATAGCAATCTCAGCCTTAATGTTGGGTCAAATGTATTACTCTCAAAGGGAGTGGGGAAACTTCTTATTAGAGTCCATTGCATTTGCTCTTTTTTCAGTAATATATTTGGAGACTAAAATTATATAAATCATTTCAAATTGCATTGTGGCAAAGGAGAGAATTAAAAAGTACAAAAATTAAATTCAACTAATTATTAACAATGCATTAACCTTTATAAGATTTTAAAATTCTAAATGTTGAAAAAATATAATGTTTTGATTTTCAAATTTATTGTTAATGTAATTGCCTTTTGAATGGTAAGAAAAACATAATATTTGAATATGTTAATTGAACAAAAATACAAAATATGGACTCAATTGTATACAATACACTTTAATGGATGAATATTATAAATAACAATCCCAAACTTTAATGTTCAGTTAAGCATATTGCTTTTCAGAGGAGTGGGGAAACATCTTATTAAAATCCATTGCATTTGCTCTTTCTTAAGTAATATGTTTGTAGACAAAAATTATATAAATCATTTCATATAGCATTGCCGCAAAGGAGACAATTAAGAAAATTACAAAATTTAAATTTAGCAGATTATTAACAATGCATTTATCCCTATCAGATTTTAAAATTCTAAAAATAGAAAAGAAATGCAATGTTTGATTTTTAAATTTATTGTTAATGTAATTGCATTTTTGAAATGATGAAGAAAAATATAATATTTAAATATGTTAATTGAAGCAAAAATACAAGTAATGGACTAAATTATTGAAAATACACTTTTGTGCATGAATATTATAAATAGGAATCCCAATCTTTAATGTGGGTTAAGCATATTGCTATTAAAGGAAGTGGGGAAACTTCTTATTAGAGTCCATTGCATTTGTTTTTTCTTAAGTAATATGTTTGTTGACTAAAATTAAATAAATCATTTTCATATACCATTGGTATGCAAAGGAGACACAATTAAGAAAATGACAAAAATTAAGTTGAGCAATTTATTAACAATACATTTATTCTTATCATACTTTAAAATTCTAAAACTTGAAGAAAAACAATGTTTTGATTTTTAAATTTATTGTTAATGTAATTACATTTTGAATGGTGAGAAAAATATAATATTTTAATATGTTAATTGAAAAAAATACAAGTAATGGACTCAATTGTTTAAAATACACTTTTGTAGTTGAATATTATAAATAACAATTCAAACTTTAATGTTAGTCAAGCATATTGCTAATCATTGTATTTGTTTTTTCTTAAAGTATATATTTTAGACTAAAATTATAAATCATTTCAATAGCATTGTCACAAGGGGGACAATGAAAAAAATTAAAATTTTAAATTCAACTAACTATTAACAATGCATTATCCTTAAAAGAGTTTTAAAAATTTTGAAAATTGAAAATATGCAATGTTTTGATTTTAAAAATTATTGTTAATGGCATTTCATTTGAATGGTGAGGAAAATAAATTTTGAATATGTTAATTGAAAAAATACAAGTAATGGTCTCAATTGTATAAAATAACCTTAATAGATGAATATTATAAATAGAATCCAAGTTTCATGTTGGGTGAAACGTATTGCTCTAGAGAGGAGTGGGGAAACTTTTATTAGACTCCATTGCATTTGCTTTTCTACAATAATATATTTGCAGACTAAAATTATATAAATCATTTCAAATTGCATTGTGGCAAATGAGAGGATTAAAGAAAGTGCAAAATTTAATTCAACTAATTATTAACAATGCATTTACGTTATAGACTTTAAATTCTAGAGTTCAAAAAGTGTAATTTTTGATTTTAAATTTATTGTTAATGCCATTGATTTGAATGGTGAGAAAAACTTAATATTTGAATATGTTAATTGAACAAAAATAGAAGTAATGGACTCAATTGATTAAATACATTTTGTGGATGAATATTATAAAACAATAATCCTATGCTTTAATGTTGGTCAAGCATATTGCCTTGAGGTGAGTGGTCAAACTTCTTACTAGAGTCCATTGCAATTTGTTTTTTCTTAACTAATATATTTTAGACAAAATTATATAAATTATTTCAAATAGCATTGTTGCAAGGGAAAGATTAAAAAAACTTGAAAGTTAAATTCAACTTTTATAACAATGCTTTACCTTATAAACTTTAGAATTCTCAAAATTGAAAAAGTACAATGTTGAGGTTTTTAAATTTATTACTAATGCCACTACATTTGAATGGTGAGAAAAACATAATATTTGAATATGTTAATTGAACAAAAATACAAGTAATGGACTCAATTG
>JAIRCJ010000402.1:0-22731 GCA_020883675.1 Bruguiera gymnorhiza | reverse complement strand
ACCTTTTGTTGCAACAACTCATTCACACTTAATGATCTTGGAAGTAGCTTGTTTGCCCACAAAAGGAAGTAGATTCATTGAAACAAGCACATCTACACTCTCTTGGAACTAATAATGCGTTGAATTTCATTCAACAAGAAGTATTTGATGATGACTAGCATTTTTACAAGTATTTTCTGTATTATTGTTCTATAATGGGACCGTTCCTCCATTTATTCATGACAATGCTCCACTTATTCTTGCAACAAGTCATTCACACTTAATGATCTTTAAAATAGGTTGTTTGCCCACAAAACTAACAAGATTCTCTGAAACAAGCACATCTAAACTCCCTTGGGACTTGGAATGCATTGAATTTCATTCAACAAGGACTCTTTGATGATGACTAGCATTTTTTACAACTATTTTATGTACAATTGCTGTATAATGGGACCGTTCCCCCATTTATTCGTAACAAGGCTCCACCTGTTGTTGCAACAACTCATTCACACTTAATGATCAAAAAAATAGCTTGTTTGCCCACAAAACGGAATATATTCACTAAAACAAGCACATCTACACTCCCTTGGAACTAGGAATGCATTGAATTTCATTCAACAAGAAGTCATTGATCTTGACTAGCATTTTTTACAATTATTTTCTGTATTATTGCTCTATAATGGGATCATTCCCCCATTTATTCGTCACAAGGCTCCACCTTTTGTTGGAACAACTCATTCACTCTTAATGATCTTGGAAAAGAAGGAACAATATTCACTGAAAGAAGCACATCTACACTCCCTTAGAACTAGGAATGCATTGCATTTTATCAAACAACGAGTCTTTGATGATGAGTAGCATTTTTTACAAGTATTTTCTGTATAATTGCTGTATAATGTGACCATTCTGCCATTTATTCGTAACATTGCTCAACCTTTTGTTGCAACAACTCATTCTCACTTAATGATCTTGGAAATAGATTGTTTCCCCACAAAAGCAACTATATTCATTGAAACAAGCACATCTACACTCCCTTGCAACTAGGAATGCATTGCATTTCATTCAACAAGGCGTCTTTGACGATGAGTAGCATTTTTTATAAGTATTTTCTGTATCATTGCTTTACAATGGGACCGTTCCCCCACTTATTCGTGACAAGGCTCCTCCTTTTGTAGCAAGAACTCATTCACACTTAATGATCTTGGAAATAGCTTGCTTGCCCACAAAAGGAACTATATTCACTCAAACAAGCACATCTACACTCCCTTGAAACTAGGAATTCATTGCATTTCATCCAACAAAGAATCTTTGACCATGAGTAGCATTTTTTACAAGTATTTTTTGTATAATTGCTGTACAATGGGACTGTTCCCCCGCTTATTCATAACAAGGCTCCACCTTTTGTTGCAACAACTCATTCACTTTTAATGATCTTGGAAATAGCTTGTTTGCCCACAAAAGGAGCTATATTCATTGAAAGAAGCACATCTACACTCCCTTGGAACTAGGAATACATTGAATTTCATTCCACAAGGAGTCTTTGATGATGACCAGCATTTTTTACGAGTATTTTCTGCATAATTGCTATATAATGGGACCGTTCCCCATTTATTCGTGACAAGGCTCCACCTTTTGTTGCAACAACTCATTCACACTTACAGATCTTGGAAATAGCTTGTTTGCCCACAAAAGGAACTATATTCACTGAAACAAGCACGTCTACACTCCCTTGGAACTATGAATGCATTGCATTTCATTTAGCAAGGAGTCTGTGATGATGAGTAGAATTTTTTACAAGTATTTTCTATATAATTCCTCTATAATGGGACCATTCCCCAATTTATTCATTACAAGGCTCCAATTTTTGTTGCAACAACTCATTCACACTTAATGATCTTGAAAATAGCTTGTTTGCCCACAAAACGAACTGGATTCACTAAAACAAGGACATCTACACACCCTTGGAACTTGGAATGCATTGAATTTCATTCAACAAGGAGTCTTTGATGATAACTAGCATTTTTTACAAGTATTTTCTGCATAATTGCTGTATAATGGGACCGTTCCCCTATTTTTCATGACAAGGCTCCTCCTTTTGTTGCAACAACTCATTCACACTTAATCATCTTGAAAATAGCTTGTCTGCCCACAATACGAACTAGATTCACTGAAACAAGTACATCTACACTACCTTAGGATTTGGAATGCATTGAATTTCATTCAACAAGGACTCTTTGATGATGACTAACATTTTTTACAAGTATTTTCTATATAATTGCTGTATAATGGGACTGTTCCTCAATTTATTCATGGCAAGGCTCCACCATTTGTTGGAACAACTCATTCACACTTAATGATCTTGGAAATAGCTTGCTTGCCCACAAAAGGAACTAGATTCACTGAAACAAGCATAGCTACACTCCCTTAGGACTTGGAATGCATTGAATTTGATTCAACAAAAACTCTTTGATGATGACTAGCATTTCTTACAAGGCTCCACCATTTGTTGGAAGAACTCATTCATACCTAATGATCTTGGAATTAGTTTGCTTGCCCACCAAAGGAACTATATTCACTGAAACAACCACATCTACACTCACTTAGGACTTGGAATGCATTGCATTTCATTCAACAAGGAGTCTTTGATGATGACTAGCATTCTTTACAAGTATTTTTTGGTATAATTGCTGTATAATGGGACCGTTCCTCAATTTATTCGTGACAAGGGTCCACCTTTTGTTGCAACAACTCATTAACACTTAATGATCTTGCACATAGCTTGTTTGTCCACAAACAGAACAAGATTCCCTGAAAAAAGCACATCTACTCTCAATTGGAACTAAGAATGCAGTGAATTTCGTTCAAGAAAGACTCTTTGATGATGACTAGCATTTCTTACAAGTATTTTCGTTATAATTACTGTATAATGGGTCCGTCTCCCCATTTATTTGTAACAAGGCTCCCCCATTTGTTGCAACAACTCATTCCCTCTTAATGATTTTGGAAATAGCTTGTTTTCCCACAAAACGAACTATATTCACTGAAACAAGCACATCTGCACTGCCTTGGAACTACGAATGCATTGAATTTCATTCAACAAGGAGTCTTTGATGATGACTAGCATTTTTCACAAGTATTTTCTGCATAATTGCTGTATAATGGGACCGTTCCCCCATTTATTCATGACAAGGCTCTACCTTTAGTTGCAACAACTCATTCACACTTAATGATCTTGAAAATAGCTTCTTTGCCCATTATAATTACTGTATAATGGGTCCGTCTCCCCATTTATTGGTCACAAGGCTCCACCAATTGTTCGAACAACTCATTCACACTTAATAATCTTAGAAATAGCTTCCTTGCCCATAAAAGGAACTATATTCAATGAAACAAGCACATCTACAATCCCTAGGAACTAGGAATGCATTGCCTTTCATTCAACAAGGAGTCTTTGATGAAGACTAGTATTTTTTACAAGTATTTTCTGTATAATTGCTGTATAATGGTACTGTTCCCCCATTTCTTGGTAGCAAGGCTCCACCTTTTCTTGCAACAACTCATTCACACTTAATGATCTTGGAAATGGCTTGTTTGCCCACATAAGCAACTATATTCACTGAAACTAGCACATCTACACTCCCTTGCAACTTGGAATTCATTGCATTTCATTCTACAAGGAGTCTTTGATGATGAGTAGCATTTTTTAAAAGTATTTTCTATATAATTGCTGTATAATGGGACTGTTCCTCAGTTTATTCGGGACAAGGCTCCACCATTCAACAAAAGGAAGCATATTCACTGAAACAAGCACATCTACACTCGCTTGGAACCTGGAATGCATTGAATTTCATTCAACATGGACTCTTTGATGGTGACTAGCATTTTTTACAGCTATTTTCTGTATAATTGCTGTATAATGGGACCGTTCCTCAATTTATTCATGACAAGGCTCCACCATTTGCTGGAACAACTCATTCACTCTTAATGATCTTGAAAATTGCTTGCTTGCCCACAAAAGAAACTATAATCACTCAAACATGCACATCTACACTCCCTTGGAACTAGGAATGCATTGAATTTCATTCAACAAGGACTCTTTGATGGAGAGCAGCATTTTTTACAACTATTTTCTGTATTATTGCTGTATAATGGGACCATTCCTTAATTTATTCATGACAAGGTTCCACCATTTTTTGGAACAACTCATTAACACTTAATGATCTTGAAAATTGCTTGCTTGCCCACAAAAGGAGCTATATTCCCTGAAACAAGTACATCTACACTCCCTCGGGACTAGGAATGCATTGCATTTCATTCAACAAGTAGTCTTTGATGATGAGTAGCATTTTTTACAAGTGTTTTCTGTATAATTGCTGTATAATGGGACTGCTCCCCCCTTTATTCGTCACAAGGCTCCACCTTTTGTTACAACATCTCATTCACTCTTAATGATCTTGAAAATAGCTTGTTTGCCCAAAAAATGAACTAGATTCATGGAAACAAGCATATCTACACTACGTCAGAACATGGAATGCGTTGAATTTCATTCAACAAGGAGTCTTTGATGATCACTAGCATTTTTTACAGGTATTTTCTGTATAATTGCTGTATAATGGGTCCCTTCCCCCATTTATTCGTGACAAGGCTCCACCTTTTGTTGCAGCAACTCATTCACACCTAATGATCTTGAAAATAGCTTGCTTGCCCAGAAAAGGAGCTATATTCACTGAAACAAGAACATCTACACTCCCGAGGAACTAGGAATGCATTGCATTTCATTCAACAAGGAGTCTTTGATGATGTGTTTCATTTTTTAGAAGTTTTTTCTCTATAATTGCTGTATAATGGGACCGTTCCCCCATTTATTCGTGACAAGGCTCCACCTTTTGTTGCAACAACTCATTCACACTTAACGATCTTGAAAGTAGCTTGTTTGCCCACAAAACGACCTAGATTCTCTAAAACAAACACATCTACACTCCCTTGCAACTAGGAATGCATCACATTTCATTCAATAAGGAGTCTTTGATGATGAGTAGCATTTTTTACAACAATTTTTTGTATAATTACTGTATAATGGCGCTGTTCCCCCATTTATTCGTGACAAGGCTCCACCTTTTGTTGCAACAACTCATTCACACTTAATGATCTTGAAAATAGCTTGTTTGCCCACAAAATGAATGACATTCACTGAAACAAGCACATCTACACACCGTTGGATCTTGGAATGCATTGAATTTCATTCAACATGGAGTCTTTGATGATGTCTAGCATTTTTTACAAGTATTTTCTGCATAATTGCTGTATTATGGGACTGTTCCACAATTTATTTGTGACAAGGCTCCACCTTTGGTTGCAACAACTCTTTCAGACTTAATGATCTTAAAAATAGCTTGTTTGCCCACAAAACGAACTAGATTCACTGAAATAAGCACATCTACACTCTGTTGGAACTTGGAATGCATTGAATTTCATTCAACAAGGACTCTTTGTGATGTGGAAAACCCCAAAAAGACGTGGCTTAGGGACCCAACGCACACAATGAATCAAAGAACAAGCAGGAAAGCTAAATCAGAGTTTAATAACTCAAACCTTAGACCCAATATTCGAAAGAACACGAACCTAGGGTATTCAAGAAGGATATGGACACCACACTCCAGAAAAGAAAGAAATTGGGAGTGATAAGTCGATTTGAATGCCACAAGAAGAAGTACCTCTTGATAAGTTTTTTAGTTCTCAAAGAACCGAGGGAGAAAACCCTTGCTTTCTATTTCACTCAAAGTTGTCTGATCTCCAAAGCTTACAAGGGGTGCCTATTTATAGGCTTAGATAACAATCCTAAAAAGGCAAAATTCCTATTTAGGAGAAATCCCTAGTTTGGAGGAATTTCGGACTAATTTCAACACATACAATGAACTCCTATTTAGGAGTGATGCTATTACTTAGTTTGACCTATTAAGTATTCCAATTATATTAAGTAGGCCTGGACTCTCTTTAAAACTTGAATTTTCACCATTTGAAGCTCGGTTGGCTTGAATGTTTTGAATCAGCCCATATAGTATTTCTTTAATCTTTTTGGCTCTAACTCGTGTTATTGGGCCTTCTGGAATGTGCAATGGACCTCTTGCATCCATTGAAGCTCTAGCTCATGTAATTGGGCCTTCTGGAATGTGCAATGGACCTCTTGCATCCATTGAAGCTTTATCTTGTGTTATTGGGTCTTCTAGAATGTGCAATGGACTTCTTGCATCTATTGAAGCCTTCCACCCATCATCTCCATGGTTCTCATCACTTTGATGGAAAATTGCATTTTTCACAACTATTTTTTGTGTAATTGTTGTATCATGGGACCGTTCCTCAATTTATTCATGACAAGGCTCCACCATTTGTTGGAACAACTCATTCACATTTTATGATTTTGAAAATAGCTTGCTTGCCCACAAAAGGAACTATATTCTCTAGAACAAGCACATCTACATGCACTTGGAACTAGGAATGCCTTCCATTTCATTCAACTAGGAGTCTTTGATGATGACTAGCATTTTTTACAAGTATTTTCGGTATTATTGTTGTATAATGCGACTGTTCCCCCATTTATTCGTGACAAGGCTCCACCATTTGTTGTGGCAACTCATTCACACCTAATGATCTTGAAAATAGCTTCTTTGCCCACAAAACGAACTATATTCACTGAAACAAGCACATCCACACTCTCTTGGAACTTGGAATGCATTGAATTTCATCCAACAAGGAGTCTTTGATGATGACTAGCATTTTTTACAAGTATTTTCTGTATAATTGCTGTATAATGGGAACATTCCCCCATTTATTCGTGACAAGGCTCCACCTTTTGTTGCAACAACACTTTCAGACTTAATGATCTTAAAAATAGCTTGCTTGCTCACACAAGGAACTATATTCATTGAAACAAGCACATCTACACTCCCTTAGAACTAGTAATTCATTGCATTTCATTAGACATGGAGTCTTTCATGATGACTAGCATTTTTTATAAGTATTTTCTGTATAATTGCTTTATAATGGGACCGTTCCCCCATTTATTCGTGACAAGGCTCCACCTTTTGTTGCATCAACTAATTCACTCTTAATGATCTTGAAAATAGCTTGTTTGCCCAGAAATTGAACTAGATTCACTGAAACAATCCCATCTACACTCCATTGGAATTTAAAATGCCTTTAATTTCATTCAACAAGGAGTCTTTCCTGAAGACTAGCATTTTTTACAAGTATTTTCTGTATAATTGCTGTATAATGGGACCATTCCCCCATTTATTCGTGACAAGACTCCACCTTTTGTCGCAACAACTCACTCAGACTTAATGATCTTAAAAATAGCTGGTTTGCCCATAAAACGAACTAAATTCACTGAAACAAGCACATCTACACTCCGTTGGAGCTTGGAATGGATTGAATTTCATTCAACAAGTAGTCTTCGATGATGACTAGAATTTTTTACAAGTATTTTCTGTCTAATTGGTGCATAAGGGGAACATGCCCCATTTATTTGTGAGAAGGTTCCACCTTTTGTTGCAACAACTCATTCACACTTTATGATCTTGAAAGTAGCTTGTTTCCCCAAAAATCGACCTAGATTCACATAAACAAGCACATCTACACTTCATTGGAACTTGGAATGCATTGAATTTCATTAAACAAGGAGTCTTTGATGATGACTAGCATTTTTACAAGTGTTTTCTGTATAATTGCTGTATAATGGCAACGTTCCCCCATTTATACGTGACAAGGCTCCACCCTTTGTTGTGGCAACTCATTCACACCTAATGATCTTGAAAATAGCTTCTTTGCCCACAAAACGAACTAGACTCACTGAAACAAGCACATCAACACTCCCTTGGAACTTGGAATGCATTGAATTTTATTGAACAAGGTGTCTTTGATGATGACTAGCATTTTTTACAAGTATTTTCTGTATAATTGCTGTATAATGGGACCGTTTCACCATTTCTTCATGTCAAGGCTCCACCTTTTGTTGCAACAACTCTTTCAGACTTAATGATCTTAAAAATAGCTTGTTTGCCCACAAAACGAACTACATTCATTGAAACAAGGACATCTACCCTCCCTTGGAACTATTTATTCATTGCATTTCATTCAGCAAGGAGTCTTTGATGATGAGTTGCATTTCTTACAAGTATTTTCTGTGTAATTTCTGTATGATGGGTTCGTTCCCCCATTTATTCGTGATAAGGCTCCACCTTTTGTTGCAACAACTCATTCAGACTTAATGATCTTGAGAATAGCTTGTTTGCCCACAAAACGAACCAGATTCACTGAAACAAGCACATCTACACTCCCTCGGAACTAGGAATTCATTGCATTTCATTCAACAAGGAGTCTTTGATGATGAGTTGCATTTCTTACAAGTATTTTCTGTATAATTGCTGTATAATGGGACTCTTCTCCCATTTATTCGTGACAAGGCTCTACCTTTTGTTACAACAACTCTTTCAGACTTAATGATCTTAAAAATAGCTTGTTTGCCCACAAAACGAACTAGATTCACTGAAACAAGGACATCTACACTCCCTTGGGACTAGGAATTCGTCGCATTTCATTCAACAAGGAGTCTTTGATGATGAGTTGCATTTCTTACAAGTATTTTCGGTGTAATTGCTGTATGATGGGTTCGTTCGCCCATTTATTTGTGACAAGGCTCCACCTTTTCTTGCAACAACTCATTCACACTTAATGATCTTCAAAATAGCTTGTTTGCCTATAAAAGGTACCATATTCCCTTAAACAAGCACATCTAAACACCCTTGGAAATAGGAATGCGTTGGATTTCCTTCAACAACGAGTCTTTGATGATGTGTAGCATTTTTTACAAGTATTTTCTGTATAATTGCAGTATAATGGGACCGTTCCCCCATTTATTCGTGACAAGGCTCCACCTTTTGTTGCAACAACTCTTTCAGACTTAATGATCTTGAGAATAGCTTGTTTGCCCACAAAACGAACTAGATTCACTGAAACAAGGACATCTACACTCCCTTGGAACTAGGAATTCGTTGCATTTCATTCAACTAGGAGTCTTTCATGATGAGTTGCATTTCTTACAAGTATTTTCTGTGTAATTGCTGTATGATGGGTTCGTTCCCCCATTTATTCGTGACAAGGCTCCACCTTTTGTTGCAACAACTCATTGAGACTTATTGATCTTGAGAATAGCTTGTTTGCCCAGAAAATGAACTAGATTCACTGAAACAAGCACATCTACACTCCCTCGGAACTAGGAATTCATTGCATTTCATTCAACAAGGAGTCTTTGATGATGAGTTGCATTTCTTACAAGTATTTTCTGTGTAATTGCTGTATGATGGGTTCATTGCCCCATTTATTCGTGACAAGGCTCCACCTTTTGTTGCAACAACTCATTCAGACTTAATGATCTTGAGAATAGGTTGTTTGCCCACAAAACGAACTTGATTCACTGAAACAAGCACATCTACACTCCCTTGGAACAAGGAATGCATTGCATTTCATTCAACAAGGAGTCTTTGATGATAAGTAGCATTTTTTCCAACTTTTTTCTGTATAGTTGCTGTATAATTGGAGCATTCCCCTGATTATTCGTCTCAAAGCTCACCCTTTTGTTGCAACAACTTATTCACACTTAATGACCTTGGAAATAGATTGTTTTTCCACTGAAGGAACTATATTCACTGAAACAAGGACATCTACACTACCTTGGAACAAGGAATGCATTGCATTTCATTCAACAAGGAGTCTTTGATGATGACTGGCATTTTTTACAAGTATGTTCTGTATAATTGCTGTATAATGGGACCATTCGCCCATTTATTGGTGACAAGACTCCATCTTTCGTTCCAACAACTCATTCACACTTAATGATATTGAAAGTAGCTTGTTTGCCCACAAAATGACCTAGATTCGCTCAAACAAGCACATCTACACTCCTTTGGAGCTAGGATTGCATTGGATTTCATCCAGCAAGGAGTTTTTGATGATGAGTAGCATTTTTTACAAGTATTTTCAGTATAATTGCTGTATAATGGGACAGTTCCCCCATTTATTCTTGACAAGGCTCCATCTTTTGTTCGAACAACTCATTCACACTTAATGATCTTGAAAGTAGCTTGTTTGCCCACAAAACGAACTAGATTCACTCAAACAAGCACATCTACACTCCCTTGGAACTAGGAATGCTTTGCATTTCATTCAACAAGGAGTCCTTGATGATGAGTAGCATTTTTTACAGGTATTTGCTTTATAATTGCTATATAATGGGACCATTCCCCCATTTATTCGTGACAAGGCTCCACGTTTTGTTCCAACAACTTACTCACACTTAATGATCTTGAAAGTAGGTTGTTTGCCCACAAAATGAACAAGATTCACTGAAACAAGGACATCTACACTTAATGATCTAATGGGGGAACGGTCCCATTATACACTAGTTATAATGAAAATACTTCTAAGAAATACTGGTCATCATCATAGAGTCCTTGTTTAATGAAATTCAATCCATTCCTAGTTCCAAGAGAGAGTAGATGTGGTTGTTGCAGTGAATCTAGTTCCTTTCATGGGCAAACAAGATACTTTTGAGGTCATTAAGTGTGAATGAGTTGTTGCAACAAAAGGTCGAGGCTTGTTAAGAATAAATGGGGAGACGGTCCAACTATATAGAAATTATGACAAAAATACTTGTAAGAAATGTTAGTCATTGTCAAAGCATCCTTGTTGAATGAAATTCAATGCATTCCTAGTTCCATGGAAGTGTAGATGTGCTTGTTTCGGTGAATATAGTTCCATTTGTGGGAAAACAAGATATTTTCAAGATCATTAAATGTGAATGAGTTATTGCAACCAAAGGTGGAGCCTTGTTACGAGTAAATGGAGAGACGGTCCCATTATACAGTAATTATAATGAAAATACTTGTAAGAAATGCTAGTAATCATCAAAGAGTCCTTCTTGAATGAAATTCATTGCATTCCTAGTTCAGAGGGAGAGTAGATGTGGTTGTTTCAGTGAATCTAGTTCCTTTTGTGGCAAACAAGCTATTTTCAAGATCATTAAGAGTGAATTAGTTGTTGCAACAAAAGGTTGACCCTTGTTATGAATAAATGGGGAGACGGTTCCATTACACACTAATTATAACAAAAATACTTGTAAGAAATGCTAGTCATCATCATAGAGTCCTTGTTGAATGAAATTCAATGCATTCCAAGTTCCAAGGGAGAGTATATGTGGTTGTTTCAGTGAATTTAGTTCCTTTTGTGGGGAAAAAAGCCATTTCCAAGATCATTAAGTGTGAATCAGTTGTTGCAACGAAAGGTCGAGGCTTGATAGGAATAAATGGCAAGACGGTCCCATTATACAGTAATTATATAGAAAATACTTGTGTGAAATGCTAGTCATCGTTAAAGAGTCCTTGTTGAATGAAATTCAATCCATTCCTAGTTCAAAGGGAGAGTAGATGTGGTTGTTTCAGTGAATCTAGTTCCTTCTGTGGGCAAACAAGCTATATTCAAGATCATTAAGAGTGAATGAGTAGTTGCAACAAAAGGTTGAGCCTTGTTACGAATAAATGGGGAGACGGTCCCATTATACACTAATGATAACGAAAATACTTGTAAGAAATGCTAGTCATCATCATAGAGTTCTTGTTGAATGAAATTCAATGCATTCCTAGTTCCAAGGGAGAGTAGATGTGGCTGTTTCAATGAATTTAGTTCCTTTTGTGGGCAAACAAGCTATTTTCAAGGTCATTAGGAGTGAATGAGTTGTTGCAACAAAAGGTTGAGCCTTGTTATGAATAAATGGGCATATGATTCCATTATACAGTAATTACACCAAAAATACATGTATGAAAAGCTAGTCATCATCAAAGACTCCTTGTGGAATGAAATTCAATGCAGTCCTAGTTCAAAGGGAGAGTAGATGTGGTTGTTTTAGTGAATGTAGTTCCTTTTGTGGGCAAACAAGCTATTTTGAAGATCATCAAGTGTGAATGAGTTATTGCAATGAAAGGTTGTGCCTTGTTACAAATAAATAGGGAGACGGTCCGATTATACAGTAATTCTACCAAAAATACATGTAAGAGAAGCTAGTCATCATTAAAGAGATCCTGTTGAATGAAATTCAATGCATTGCTAGTTCCAAGGGAGAGTAGGTGTGATTGTTTCAGTGAATCTGGTTCCTTTTGTGGGCAAATAAGCTATTTTTAAGATCATTAAGTGTGAATGAGTTGTTGCAATAAAAGGTTGAGTCTTGTTACGAATAAATGGGGAAACGGTCCCATTATAGAGTAATGATAACGAAAATACTTGTATGAAATGCTAGTCATCATGGAAGAGTCCTTGTTCAAAGAAATTCAATGCTTTCCTAGCTTCAAAGGAGACTAGATGTGGTTATTTCAATGACTCTAGTTCCTTTTGTGGGCAAACAAGCTATTTTCAAGATCATGAAGTGTGAAAGAGTTGTTCCAACAAAAGGTTGTGCCTTGTTATGAGTAAATGGGGAGACAGTCCCACTATACAGTAATTATACCGAAAATACATGTAAGAAATACTAGTCATCATCAAAGAGTCCTTGTTGAATGAAATTCAATGCATTGCTAGCTCTAAGGGAGAGTAGGTATGGTTGTTTCTGTGAATCCAGTTCCTTTTGTGGGTAAATAAGCTATTTTCAAGTTCATCAAGTGTGAATGAGTTGTTGCAACAAAAGGTTGAGTCTTGTTACGAATAAATGGGGAGACAGTCCTATTATACAGTAATTATACCGAAAATACTTGTATGAAATGCTAGTCATCATCAAAGGGTCCTTGTTGAATGAAATTTAATGCATTCCTAGCTCCAAGGGAGACTAGATGTGGTTATTTTAGTCACTCTAGTTCCTTTTGTGGGCAAACAAGCTATTTTCAAGGTCATTAAGAGTGAATGAGTTGTTGCAACAAAAGGTTAAGCCTTGTTATGAATAAATGGGCAGATGATCACCAAAAATACATGTATGAAAAGCTAGTCATCATCAAAGACTCCTTGTTGAATGAAATTCAATGCATTCCTAGTTCCAAGGGAGAGTAGGTGTGGTTGTTTCACTGAATCTAGTCCCTTTGCTAGGCAAACAAGCTATTTTCAAGATCATCAAGTGTGAATGAGTTATTGCAACGAAAGGTTGTGCCTTATTACGAATAAATGGGGAGACGGTCCCATTATACAGTAATTATATCAAAAATACTTGTATGAAATGCTAAAGATCATCAAAGAGTCCTTGTTGAATTAAATTCAATGCATTCCTAGTTCTAAGGGAGAGTAGATCTAGTTATTTCAGTGAATTGAGTCCTTTTTATGGGCAAACAAGCTATTTTCAAGATCATTAAGAGTGAATGAGTTGTTGCAACAAAAGGTTGAGCCTTGTTATGAATAAATGGGGAGACGGTCCCATTATACAGTTATTATACCGAAAATACATTTAACAAATGCTAGTCATCATCAAAGAGTCCCTATTGAATGAAATTCAATGCATTGCTAGTTCCAAGGGAGAGTTAGTGTGGTTGTTTTAGTGAATCTGGTTCCTTTTGTGGGCAAATAAGCTACTTTCAAGATCATTAAGTGTGAATGAGTTATTGCAACAAAAGGTTGAGTCTTGTTATGAATAAATGGGGAGACAGTCTTATTATAAAGTAATTATAATGAAAATACTTGTATGAAATGCTAGTCATCATGAAAGAGACCTTGTTCAAAGAAATTCATTGCATTCCTAGCTCCAAGGGAGACTAGATGTGGTTATTTCAATGACTCTAGTTTCCTTTGTGGACAAACAAGCTATTTTCAAGATCATGAAGTGTGAATGAGTTGTTGCAATGAAAGGTTGTGCCTTGCTATGATTAAATGGCGAGACAGTCCCACTATACAGTAATTATACTAAAAATACATGTAAGAAATGCTAGTCATCATCAAAGAGTCCCTATTGAATGAAATTCAATGCATTGCTAGCTCCAAGCGAGAGTAGGTATGGTTGTTTCTGTGAATCTAGTCCCTTTCCTTGGCAAACAAGCTATTTTCAAGATCATTAAAAGTGAATGATTTGTTCCAACAAAAGGTTGAGCCTTGTTACGAATTAATGGGGAGATGGAACCATTGCACAGTAATTATAACGAAAATAAATGTATGAAATGCTAGTCATCATCAAAGAGTCCTTGTTGAATGAAATTCTATGCGTTCCTAGCTCCAAGGAAGGATAGGTGTGGTTGTTTCAGTGAATCCAGTTCCTTTTGTGGGCCAACAAGCTATTTTCAAGATCATTAAGAGTGAATGACTTGTTGGAACAAATGGTTGAGCCTTGTTACGAATAAATGGGGAGGCTGTCCCATTATACATTAATTATAAAGAAAATACTTGTAAGAAAAGCTAGTCATCATCAAAGAGTCCTTGTTGAATGAAATATAATGCATTCCTAATCCCAAGGGACAGTAAGTGTGGTTGTTTGAGTGAATCCTGTTCGTTTTGTGGGCAAAGAAGCTATTTTTAAGATCATTAAGTGTGAATGAGTTGTTGCAACAAAAGGTTCAGTCTTGTTACCAATAAATGGGGAGACGGTCCCATTATACAGTAATTATAACAAAAATACTTGTATGAAATGCTAGTCATCATCAAAGAGTCCTTGTTGAATGAAATTCAACGCATTCATAGTTCCAAGGGAGAGTACGCGTGGTTGTTTCAGTGAATCTAGTTCCTTTTGTGTACCAACAAGCTATTTTCAAGATCATTGCAAATCAATGAGTTGTTGCAATAAAAGGTTGAGCATTGTTACAAATAAATGGGGAGATGGTCCCATTATATAGTAATTATACTGAAAATATTTGTAAGAAATGCAAATCATTATCAAAGAGTCCTTGTTGAATCAAAATTCATTGCATTCCGAGTTCCAAGGGAGAGTAGGTGTGGTTGTTTGTGTGAATCTAGTTCCTTTTGTGGGCAATTAAGCTATTTTCAAGATCATGATGTGTGAATGAGTTGTTGTAACAAAAGGTTGAGCCTTGTTACAAATAAATGGGGAGATGGTCCCATTGTACAATAATTATAACGAAAATAATTGTATGAAATTCTAGTCATCATCAAAGAGTCCTTGTTGAAAGAATTTCAATGCATTCCTAGTTCCAAGGAAGAGTAGGTGTGGTTGTTTTAGTGAATCCAATTCTTTTTATAGGCCATTTTCAAGGTCATTAAGTGTGAATGAGTTGTTGCAACAAAATGTTGAGTCTTGTTACAAATAAATGGGGAGACGGTCCCATTGTACAATAATTATAATGAAAATAATTGTATGAAATGCTTGTCATCATCAAAGAGTTCTTATTGAATGAAATTCAATGCGTTACTAGTTCCAGGGGAGAGTAGGTGTTGTTGTTTTAGTTAATCCAGTTACTTTTGTGGGCCAACAAGTTATTTTCAAGATCATTAAGAGTGAATGACTTGTTGCAACAAAAGATTGAGCCTTGTTACGAATAGATGGGGAGACAGTCCAATTATACAGTAATTCTACCAAAAATACCTGTAAGAAATGATAGTCATCATCAAAGAGTTCTTGTTGAATAAAATTCAATGCATTCCTAGTTCCAAGGGACAATAGGTGTGGTTGTTTCAGTGAATCCAGTTCTTTTTGTGGGCCAACAAGCTATTTTGAAGATCATTAAGAGTGAATGAGTTGTTGCAACAAAAGATTGAGCCTTGTTATGAATAAATGGGGAGATGGTCCCATTATACAGTAATTCTACCAAAAATACCTATAAGAAATGCTAGTCATCTTCAAAGAGTTCTTGTTGAATGAAATTCAATGCATCCTAGTTCCAAGGGACAGTAGGTGTGGTTGTTTCAGTGAATCCAGTTCTTTTTGTGGGCCAACAAGCTATTTTGAAGATCATTAAGAGCGAATGAGTTGTTGCAACAAAAGGTTGAGCCTTGTTATGAATAAATGGTGAGACGGTCCCATTATACAGTAATTCTACTGAAAATACTTGTAAGAAATGCTAGTCAGCTTCAAAGAGTTGTTGCTGAATGAAATTCAACCCATTCCTAGTTCCATTGGACAATTGGTGTGGTTGTTTCAGTGAATCCAATTCCTTTTGAGGGCCAACAAGCTATTTTGAAGATCATTAAGAGTGAATGAGTTGTTGCAACAAAAGGTTGAGCCTTGTTAAGAATAAATGGGGAGACGGTCCCATTATACAGTAATTCTACCGAAAATACTTGTAAGAAATGCTAGTCATCTTCAAAGAGTTCTTGTTGAATGAAATTCAATGCATTCATAGTTCCAAGGGACAGTAGGTGTGGTTGTTTCAGTGAATCCAGTTCTGTATGTGGGCCAACAAGCTATTTTGAAGATCATTAAGAGTGAATGAGTTGTTGCAACAAAAGGTTAAGCCTTGTTACGAATAAATGGGGAGGCGGTCCCATTATAGAATAATTATACAGGAAATACTTGTATGAAATGCTAGTTATCATCAAAGAGTCCTTGTTGAATGAAATTCAATGCATTCCTACCTCCAAGGGAGACTAGATGTGGTTATTCCAGTGAATCTAGTCCCTTTTGTGGGCAAATGAGCTATTTTGAAGATCATTAAGAGTGAATGAGTTATTGCAACAAAAGGTTAACCCTTGTTACAAATAAATGGGGAGACAGTCGCATTATACAGCAATTATACGAAAAATAGTTTTAAGAAATGCTGGTCATCATTAAGGAGTCCTTGATGAATGAAATTCAATGCAATACTTCAAAGGCTGAGTAGGTAGGGTTGTTTTAGTGAATCTAGCTCCTTTTGTAGGCAAATAAGCTATTTTAAAGACCATTCAGTGTGAATGAGTTGTTGCAACAAAAGGTCAAGCCTTGTTATGAATAAATGGGGAGACAGTCCCATAATACAGTAATTATACCAAAAATACATGTAAGAAATGCTAGTCATCATCAAAGAGTCCTTGTTGAATGAAATTCAATACATTGCTAATTCCAAGGGAGAGTAGGTGTGGTTGTTTCAGTGAATCAAGTTCCTTTTGTGGGCAAATAAGCTATTTTAAAGATCATTAAGTGTAAATCAGTTGTTCCAACAAATTTTTTAGCCTTGTTACGAATAAATGGCGAGATGGTCCCATTATACAGTAATTATACCGAAAATACTTGTATGAAATGCCAATCATCATCAAAGTGTCCTTGTCGAATGAAATTCAACGCATTCCTTGCTCCAAGGTAGAGTAGATGTGGTTGTTTCAGTGAATTGAGTCCCTTATCTAGGCAAACAAGCTATTTTCAAGATCATTAAGAGTGAATGAGTTGTAGTGACAAAAGGTTAAGCCTTGTTACGAATAAATGGGGAGACGGTCCCATTATAGAGTAATTATACCGAAAATATTTGTAAGAAATGAAAGTCATCATCAAAGAGTCCTTGTTAAATGAAATTCAATGGATTACTAGTTCCAAGGGATAGTAGGTGTGGTTGTTTCAGTGAATCTAGTTCCCTTTGTGGGCAGATAAGCTATTTTCAAGGTCATTAAGAGTGAATGAGTTGTAGCAACAAAAGGTTGAGCCTTGTTTTGACTAAATGGGGAGACAATCCCATTATACAGTAATTATACCAAAAATACTTGCATGAAATGCTAGTCATCATCAAAGATTACTTGTTGAATGAAATTCAATGCATTCCTAGTTCGAAGGGAGAGTAGATGTGGTAGTTTCTGTGAATCTAGTTCCTTTTGTGGGCAAAGTAGCTATTTTCGAGATCATGAATTGTGAATGAGTTGTTACAATGAAAGGTTGAGCCTTGTTACAAATAAATGGGGAGACAGTCCCATTTTACAATAATTATACCGAAATTACTTGTTTGAAATGCTAGTCATCATGAAAAAGTCCTTATTAAATGAAATTCAATGCATTCCTAGCTCAAAGGGAGACTAGATGTGGTTATTCCAGTAAATCTGGTCCCTTTTGTGGGCAAACGTGCTATTTTCAAGATTATTAAGAGTGAATGAGTTGTAACAAAAGGTTGAGCTTTGTTACAAATAAATGGGGAGACGGTGCCATTATATAGTAATTATAACGAAAATACTTTTAAGAAATGCAAGTCATCATCAACGAGTCCTTATTGAATGAAATTCAATCCATTGCTAGGTGTGGTTGTTTCAGTGAATCCAGTTCCTTTTGTGGGCAAATAAGCTATTTTCAAGGTCATTAAGAGTGAATGAGTTGTAGCAACAAAAGGTTGAGCCTTGTTATGAATAAATGGGGAGACGATGCCACTATACAATAATTATACCGAAAATAGTTGTAAGAAATGCTAGTCATCATTAAAGAGTCTTTGTTGAATGAAATTCAATGCATTCCTAGCTCCAAGGGAGACTAGGTGTGGTTACTTCAGTGAATTTAGTTCCTTTTATGGGCAAACAAGCAATTTTCAAGGTCATGAAGAGTGAATGAGTTGTTGCAACAAAAGGTTGAGACTTGTTACGAATAAATGGGCAGACGGTCCGGTTATATAGTAATTATTCTGAAAATACTTGAATGAAATCCTAGTCATCATGAAAAAGTCCTTGTTGAATGAAATTCAATGCATTCCTAGCTCCAAGGGAGACTAGATGTGGTTATTTTAGTGAATCTAGTCCCTTTTGAGGGCAAACGAGCTATTTCGAAGATCATTAAGAGTGAATGAGTTGTCGCAAGAAAAGGTTGAGCCTTCTTATATATAAATGGGGAAATGGTCCCATTATATAGTAATTATATCAAAAATACTTGTAAGAAATGCTAGTCATCCTTGTTCAATGAAATTCAATGCATTCCTAGTTCCAAGGGAGAGTATATGTGGTTGTTTCAGTGAATCTAGTCTCTTTTGTGTGCAAATGAGCTATTTTCAAGATCATTAGGAGTGAATAAATTGTTGCAACAAAGGGTTGAGCCTTGTTACAAATAAATGGGGAGACGGTCCCATTGTACAGTAGTTCTACCGAAAATACTTGTAAGAAATGATAGTCATCATCAAAGAGTTCTTGTTGAATGAAATTCAATGCATTTGGAGTTCCAAGGGACAGTAGGTGTGGTTGTTTTAGTGAATCCAATTTGTTTTGTGGGCCAACGAGCTATTTTAAAGATCATTTAGAGTGAATGAGTTGTCGTAACAAAAGGTTGAGGCTTGTTATGGATAAATGGGGAGACGGTTCCATTATACAGTAATTATAACAAAAATAATTGTATGAGATGCTAGTCATCATCAAAGAGTCCTTGTTGAATGAGATTCAATGCATTCCTAGTTCCAAGGGAGAGTAGGTGTGGCTGTTTTAGTGAATCGAGTTCCTTTTGTGGGCAAATAAGCTATTTTAAAGATCATTAAGTGTGAATAAGTTGTTCCAACAAATTTTTTGAGCCTTGTTACAAATAAATGGGGAGACGGTCCCATTATCCAGTAATTATACAAAAAATGCTTGTATGAAATGCTAGTCATCATCAAAGAGTCCGTGTTGAATGAAATTCAATGCATTCTTAATTCCAAGGGAGTGTAGATGTGGTTGTTTCAGTGAATCTAGTCCCTTTTATGGGCAAACAAGCTATTTTCAAGATCATTAAGAGTGAATGAGTTGTTGCAACAAAAGGTTGAGCCTTGTTACGAAAAAATGCGGAGACGGTCCCATTATACAGTAATTATACTGAAAATACTTGTATGAAATGCTAGTCATCATCAAAGAGTCCTCGTTGAATGAAATTCAACACATTGCTAGTTCCACGGTAGAGTAGGTGAGGTTGTTTTAGTAAATCCAATTCCTTTTGTCGGCAAATAAGCTATTTTATGGATCATTAAGAGTGAATGAGTTGTTGCAACAAAAGGTTGAGCCTTCTTACAAATAAATGGGGAGACGCTCCATTATATATTATTTATTCTAAAAATAGTTGTAAGAAATGCTAGTCATCATCAAAGAGTCCTTATTGGATGAAATTCAATGCTTTCCTAGTTCCAAGGGAGAGTAGATGTGGTTGTTTCAGTGAATCTAGTCCCTTTTATGGGCAAACGTGCTATTTTCAAGATCATTAGGAGTGAATAAGTTGTTGCAACAAAAGGTTGAGTCTTGTTATGAATAAATGGGGAGACGGTCCCGTTATGCAGTAATTACACCGAAAATACTTGTATGAAATGCTAGTCATCATCAAAGAGTCCTTGATGAATGAAATTCAATGCGTTCCTACTTCCAAGGGAGTGTAAGTGTGGTTGTTTTAGTGAATCCATATCATTTTGTGGGCCAACAAGCTATTTAAAGATCCTTAAGAGTCAATGAGTTGCTGCAACAAAAGGTTGAGGCTTGTTAGGATAGATGGGGAGACGGTCCCATTATACAGTAATTATATCAAAAATACTTGTAAGAAATGCTAGTCATCATCAAAGAGTCTTTGTTGAATGAAATTCAATGCATTGCTAATTCCAAGGGAGATTGGGTGTGGTTGTTTCAGTGAATCTGATTCCTTCTGTGGGCAAATAAGCTGTTTTAAAGATCATTAATTGTGAATGAGTTGTTGCAACAAATTGTTGAGCCTTGTTACGAATCAATAGGGAGACAGTCCCATTATACAGTAATTATACTAAAAATACTTGTATGAAATTCTAGTCAACATCAAAATGTCCTTGTTGAATGAAATTCAATGCATTCCAAGTTCCAAAGGAGTGTAGATGTGGTTGTTTCATTGAATCTAGTCCCTTTTAGGGGCAAACAAGCTATTTTCATGATCATGAAGAGTGAATGAGTTGTTGTAAGAAAAGGTCAATACTTGTTACGAATAAATGGGGAGACGGTCCCATTATATAAAAATTATACCAAAAATACTTGTAAGAAATGCTAGTCATGATCAAAGAGTCCTTGTTGAATGAAATTCAATGCATTCCTATTTCCAAGGGAGTGTAGATGTGCTTGTTCCAGTGAATATAGTTCCTTTTGTGGGCAAACAAGCTATTTCAAAGATTATTAAGTGAGAAGGAGTTGTTGCAACAAAAGGTCGAGTTTTGATATGAATAAATGGGGAGAAGGTCCCATTATAGGGTAATTATAACAAAAATACTTGTAAGAAATGCTAGTCATCATCAAAGAGTCCTTGTTGAATGAAATTCAATGCATTCCTAGTTCCAAGGGAGAGTAGATATGGTTGTTCAATGAATCTAGTTCCTTTTCTGGACAAACAAGCTATTTTCATGATCATTAAGAGTGAATGAGTTGTTGCAACAAAAGGTGGAGCTTTGTTACGAATAAATGGGGAGACAGTTGAATTCTACAGTAATTATAATGAAAATACTTCTATGAAAAGCTAGTCATCATTATGGAGTCCTTGTTGAATGAAATTCAATGCATTCCTATTTCCAAGGGAGGGTAGATGTGGGTGTTTCAATGAATCCAGTTCCTTTGGGGGGCAAAAAAGCTATTCCCAAGTTCATTAAGTGTGAATGAGTTGTTGCAACAAAAGGTTGATTACTGTTATGAATAAATGGGGAGACGGTCCTATTATACAGTAATTATAGTGAAAATACTTGTAAAAATGCTAGTCATCATCAAAGTCTCCTTGTGGAATGAAATTCAATGCATTCCAAGTTCCAACAGAGTATAGATGTGCTTTTTCCAGTGTGAAAGAGTTGTTGCAACAAAAAGTAGAGCCTTGTTATGAATAAATGGGGAGATGTTCCGATTATACAGTAATTATATTGAAAATAACTGTGAGAAATGCTAGTCATCATCGAAGAGCACTTGTTGAATGAAATTCAATGCATTGCTAGTTCCAAGGGAGGGTAGATGTGGGTGTTTCAATGAATCTAGTTCGTTTTGTTGGCAAACAAGCTATTTCCATCATCATTAAGTGTCAATGAGTTGTTGCAACAAAACATGGAGCCTTGTTACGAATAAATGGGGGAACGGTCCCATTATACAGCAATTATACAGAAAATACTTATAAAAAATGCTAGTCATCATCAAAGACTCCTTGTTGAATGAAATGCAATGCCTTCCTTGTTCCAAGGGAGTGTAGACATGCTTGTTTCCATGAATAGAGTTCTTTTTGTGGTAAACAAGCTATTTCCAAACTTCTTAAGCGTGAAAGAGTTGTTGCAACAAAAGGTGGAGCCTTATTAGGAATAAATGGGGAGACGGCCCGATTATACAGTAATTATACCAAAAATACTTGTAACAAAAGTTAGTCATCATCAAAGAGTCCTTCTTGATTGAAATTCAATGCGTTCCTAGTTCCAAGGGAGAGTAGATGTGGTTGTTTCAGTGAATATAGTTCCTTTTGTCACCAAACAAGCAATTTCCAAGATCATTAAGTGTGAATGAGTTATTACAACCAAAGGTGGAGCCTTCTTACGAAGAAATGGGGGAACGGTCCCATGATACAACAATTATACCCAAATTACTTGTAAGAAATGCTAGCCATCATCAAAGACTCCTTGTTAAATGAAATACAATGCATTCCTAGTTCCAAGGGAGTGAAGATGTGCTTGTTTCGGTGCATATAATTCCATTTGTCGCCAAACAAGCTATTTCCTAGACAATTAAGTGTGAATGAGTTGTTGCAACAAAAGGTGGAGACTTCTTATGAATAAATAGGGAGACGGTCTGATTATACAGTAATTATATTGAAAATGCTTGTAACAAATGCTAGACATCATCAAAGAGTCATTATTGAATGAAATTCAATGCGTTCCTAGTTTCAAGGGAGAGTAGATGTGGTTGTTTCAGTGA
>JAIRCJ010000420.1:13917-72890 GCA_020883675.1 Bruguiera gymnorhiza | reverse complement strand
TTTGCCTAACATATGATATGTGGTTGTTGTTGGCTTGTTGCCATTCAGGGGATACTATAGATGCACTTATCGTCACTCGCGAGGTTGTCTGGCCATGAAACAAGTTCAAAGATCGGACGAGGACCCCACAATTATTGACATCACCTACCGGGGAAGGCATACCTGCGTCCAAGCATCTCGTATAGCTGCCACCTCATCCCTTCCCCGATACATGCCACGTCAAATCAGAACGAGCTGGACAAAAAATTGCCCTGGAGAGACCAAAATCATCGGGGATGATGCGTTCGTTGCCTTTTGGGGAACAGCTTGAAATCAAAAGCAGCGAGGACTTGGACACTATCAGGGAGCACATTTTCCCATCGTTTGCATTCACGGCAACCGGGAACGAAAACGAGGAATGCAATATTTTCCTGGATTCCATGATGGATTTCAATTTCTTGGATAGCCTTTCTCCATCACTCGTGTCTCCGGCTACATCCGAATCCAACTATTTCTCGTGCCACCTGAATAATTTTGGAATGGCCGACAACGTGCATACCCGGAATCCGATCTCAACGACATAATCTCAACCCCGACTTCAGTCGCCAATTCGCCAATCGATGATTTGGACATTTCCAGCATGGCCTTTGCCGCCAATTTCCCGTTCGACAGTCCAGAATTTCTGACTGATTAAGAGCGAGAGGGGATTCAAGAGAGATTGGTATGACAATAATGTCCAGTGATGCTGGCCAAATTGGAGTTTTCTGGTAAATCGGCATTTAGTTCGTAGAATCAATTAGTTACCTCTAGTCAATTTGTCTTCTACTCCATCCATCTCAAATTTGTGTAGCTTTTTGCGTGTTCAAAATGGTATAGCTAAAGAAGGATAAAGTTTTCGAACGGCGACTTGGGATTTTTAGATATACCCAAAAGAAAGCTGAATTGGGCACTGACCACCAATCCATTAACACGAGTCTTGGGAGAGGCAAATCACAAATGGGTTTGATGGGTAGGGTAGCTTTCGATCTTCGACCGCATTAACAAGTGTAAAATACATAACCATGAGGCCAAGTGGTAATTTTTCCAACATCAAAGCTGAGTATGATAGTCTCAGCGATGTAAAGAGGAATGCATCGTCGGGTGACAAAGAATTTTCAGTCACAAAAGGAGAAGAATTTATATTTAGTTGGCGGTCGAGAATTCAGAATAGGCGTGAAGAGCTCTTTCTTTTTGTCTCCCTCCCTCTCTCTGTTATTTTTTCCAAATTGTTGCCCCTTACGAGTTCCAACCCCGTTAAACTGGAGAGTAAAAATTAGGAATTGCTCTAAATGGACCTGGCAGCCAAGGCTCACAGCCCAAATTACGAGACAGACCGGACTTGTTCATCAATCCAAAGGCGGAGACGGCCACCTTATTGACTCCTCCAGAGCCCTCAAACAACATGGTGTTTTATGAACCGTGTAGGAGATGCTCCAGCGGCCTTTCCAGGATCATGATTTGGTGCGAACATGTACACGCGTTTTCATGGTCGATCAAATATCTGCACAGAGCGGACAACAGACTGAAGACTCAAGTGCACATTTTTCGCGGACACGTTCGCATCAGATCATTTTCCTTTTGAGCAAAGAACAAAATTCAAGCTCTGCTCCTTGCTCGGTGTGGTCCACTCTGCAGCTAAAAAGGAAGAGTGTTTGTTGCATCGTAATTTGTGGCAAAATGTGAACGGAATTTAATCTTACTGGTTGTTGAATCGTAATTTGTAAAATACTAACCTTGGATAAACTTCTTTTTGCCCTGAGAACCACCCTTCCCAATAAGAAGTTAATGTTCGGATGTGAAGTCTCTTTCTTTCTTTTTTTTTTATAATTTTATAATTTAATATGGATTTACAAGTACAGTGATTTAATTTTATTTATTTATTTTTAATATAATAAACAATCAATTTTATGTTTCCTGAAGTGGGTGTTATTTATTTTTATTTATTTATTTTTTTAACTTGATCCCCAGGGATCCTAGCCCTTGGACTCTGGCCGTAAAACCTAAATTAGTTGCCATTATCGTTGCCAAGCTAGATCCTGTCATTCATTACTCTAAATTCCCATAAAATTGAATTAATCAACTCCATCAATCTTCGACCCTGTTATGCGAAGTGTGACTCCAACTTTATTAAAAACGAATATAGTTCCAAGGCTTGGGGTATGTTTGCTGAATTTGCTGTTATAATCAGTAAACTACTAAATTGATAGTTTCTAAATTTGTTGCCAACAAACGCAATTAATTACTTAGTTATAGTTTATGGCATTTTTTAAACAAAAAAAATAAATTCATAATAAATAAAAAAAGAATCACAAAAAAAAATATATTATGTGATTGATTAAATTATAATTACAATAAAAAATTATTAAATTGGGTTGTGTTTTTTGCATATTTAAAATATAAATTTAAGTTGTGGTGTATTTTTATTCATTTTAAGTTTTACAATTTATTAAATATCAATAAATTTGTATTTGATTTAATATGTAGATTTTTAAACATAACAATAATCTTAAAACACATCCTAATATGGTTTTGGATTGATTACACTACAACTTGGCTTGCCGTTTTCCTACCTACTCATATCCAGTTGAGTAAAAAAGGGACTGTGTTTTGCCACTGCAATTGAAATTGTCAAAGCCACTGCCCCATGCTTACAAGAGTAGAGAGTTTCCGCACATAACATACCAATGCTAATAAACAATCGATGAACACAAGTGTAAATAACTTCCAGATGAAATCGTTTTTGTTGGAATATTTTTAAAATAAAATTAAGATACATCTTTTACTTTATTTAATAATTATAGCAAATATTTTCTATAAAAATATATTTAAAAATTTGTATTTATTGACATTTCAAAATATTTTCAATAATTATAAAAAATCATTTTATAAAAAGATATATTAAAAAATTATATTTATTGACATTAAGAGATATTTTTTATTAAATAATTATTAAATCATTATATACATGATGATTTTTTATTAAAAAATAAATAAAAAAATATATTTTTAATAGAATAATTCAGAATAATATATAAATTTATTGAGAGTTAAATTTCAATAATACAAATTACAGTTATATTAAGAGTATTTTATTTTATTTTATTTTATGATAAATTTTACTATAATTTATTATTATTATTACGAGTATAAATTTTATTTTTAAAAAATTACATTAAATATATAATTTAAAATAATTTTTTGTAATTTTATTATATTCTTATTTTCAATCTAACAATTTTTTCTTCCACGTTGATGCAACTTCTAGAGGAATTGTGATAATTATTCTTTCAATTCATAGACGGCTTTGCATTGAATAATTGAAGAAACTTCTTTCAACTTGCTGCCTTTGGCTTTCAAGGTCTCTTCATTAAAAATACAAAAGTTGGTGACCAGTAGAACCGTTTAATCATGGGATTTGTTTTTCCAATTAAAATTTTTATTTTTAAAAAAGTATCACTACTACATAATAATACACAAAAAAATATAAAATTTTTTATATATAATTTTATTTTATTTATGAAATTAAATGAGATATAATTAATTCATACTTTTTATTATTACTATATCATTGCTCAAGTAGTTATAACTACCCAATTTTTCTCATTTTAAAATTTTCTACTAAATATTTCAGCACTAAAAATACCTAAATATTAAAAATATATAATTAAATTTTTAGTTCAATGAAAAATAATATTATTTATAAAATATCTAATTAAAAATTTTCATAAGAATTTGCTTCTTTGTTTACCCGCGAAATGGCAAAAGAAATGAACTTCTTGGGGACTGTACTTTGCCATCCCAGTTGAAATTGTATAAAACACACAACGAACGTTGGGCAACGTTTGCCTGCCACATGCTTACGAGAGTAAGGAGTTTCCGTACACAACATACCGATGCTAATAAACAGTCGATGGACGCAAGTATAAATAACTTCTACAAGAAGTCGTTATTGTTGGAATAATTATAAAAATATTTCTTTTTATAAAAAATATATTAAAAAGATCCTATTTATTAATACTAAAAATATTTTTAATAGTTATAAACATATTATTTTAGAAAAAATATATTATAAAAAATCGTATTTATTAATATTATGAGAAATATATATATTTTTTAATCTTCTTTGACGAAGAAGAGAGAATAAATAAATATATTATTTTTAAAAAATAATTTAAATAATATATAAATTTATTAAAATTTTGATTTTAATAATATAAATTATAATTAAATGTATTTTTATTTTTTTGTAGAGAAATTTATTGTAATTTAACCATATTATTATGAAAATAAATTTTATTTTAAAGAAAGTGATATTAAAAATATATACTTTAAATATTTTTTTAAATTTTATTGTAGTCTTATTTTATTTTCAATCAGACAGTTTTTTCTTCCGGGATGATGCTGCTTCTAGAGGAGTTGTGATAATTATTCTTTCAATTCATAGACAGCTCTGCATTGAATAATTGAAGAAACTTCTCTCAACTTGCTGCCTTTCGCTTTCGAGGTCTCTTTATCAAAAATACAAAAGTTGGTGACCTGTTGAACCCATTAATCAAGGCGATTTGGACACATGACCCTTGTTTTCTAATTAAAATATTTATTTTAAAAGAGTACCACCGCTACATAATAATAATAATATAGGGAGCAACATAAAAATAAGGTGAGAATAGTATACAATTTTTTATATATAATTTTATTTATTTATAAAATTAAATAAAATGTAATTAATTTATATTTTTATTATTAATATATTAGCACTTAAGTATTTATAGCCACCTAGTTTTTTCTCATTTTAAAATTCTATGCTAAATATTTCAGCACTAAAAATACCCAAATGTTAAAAATAAATAATTAAATTTTTTGTTCAATGAAAAACAATATTATTTATAAAACACCTAATTACAATTTTTCACATGAATTTGCTTCTTGGTATACCCGTGAGATCGCAAAAGAAATGAACTTGTTGGGTGTCAGTGCAGGCCACCTACTTCAGACGAGCCTATGGAGAGCCAATGGCATTATTGTGATGAAACAAACACTTCCTTCTTGTTAGGACCACAAATTCGGCTTATTATGCACCTTACAAACTCCATATGGATACACCTTTGCCATTATGAATGGACTAGACACTTAAGTTAAAGTTTGCTTGAGAATAGCTTAAGATGTGAATTGAAGAGTAAACTTGCTGTCCAATCTTAAAAGTTCTCTTTGAATATGCTTATCATGCCAATACTTGGTTTTTTCCTTATTAAAGTTGAACACTTTTAAAGCATTAAACTTGAACTCTTCCAACTCAATCAACTATAACAATCTCTTTTTTCTTATAGCCTTTAAATTCATTTTCAATCTTTTAACTGCCTAATAGGTCTTATTACTTTAATTCTATTGGTAGGTGACAAGACTTTCCAAAGATAAGTCTGTCTGGGGACATGCCCAAGGGTGTCTTCAAAGTTGTTCTATACGCCTAAAGGTCATAGTCTAACTTGTTCGATGAATCCATCCTTGACTTGGCAACAGTTTTCTTCAAATTTAACTTCAATTCCGAATTCATTAGTTTCCACTTGCTTATTTGTTTGAGAATGATAGGTAAGTGTTAACTTATGAGTAAACCCCATACTTTTTCATAAGGCATCAACAAATGATTGTAGAAATGGGACCCTTTAATACTAATAATGGCTCTTGAGACATCAAATCTCAAAAAGATGTTCTTTTTCACAAATCTCATCATTACTCGTGAGTTACAATGGCCTCAACTCTATGGAAATGTAGTTCACTTCCATTAGAATATACTAATTGTTAAAAGACAATGAAAAATGGACCAGAAATATGTCCTTCATACATCAAGCAATTTAACCTCCAAGATATTATTAATGGTATCCCATTCCTCTTACACATGTTTCCAACCCTTTGACATCTATTACATATGCTCACAATATGTTAGTATCCTGGTACATAGTTGGCCAATAGAACCAAATTGTTATACCTTTGCAACTATCATGGAAGTACTAAATGTCTATCACACTTTAAGGAATGACAATCTTGAAGAATATCACTAAATGTCCTTTTGGGGTACATATCTCTTAATCGTCCCATCAATATAAAATTTGTAAAATAGTGGCTCCTCCCAAAAGTAATACTTTATATCACTTAAAAACTTGCTTTTTTGATGATAACTTAAATCAAGTAGAACTATACCACTCATTAGTAGTTCACCAAATATGCATACCATAGAATAAGTGATACCACTACAATTTGCTCATCTAGAAACTCCACATTAATGGGTACCTTTGCTGCTATGACTGTTCCTCTAATCTAGACAAAGGATTGCCACCAACATTCTTTGAGCCCTTCTTATCTCAAATTGGCTTAACATCTTTCTTTGCCAACAAGTATTTAATTGCTACATACTCAATATAAACACCCATAATGAAACTTATGGAAATATGATCAACTTCTCAAAAGAAACACCCAACTAATCAACTATGGCTTTTGCATTTTTCTTTGTCAACAAGTACTTAATTACTGTATAGTTAGCATAAACAATCACCATGGAACCTATGAAATATGATCAAAACTTGTCAAAATAACACCCACCTAATTAGCGAAGGCTTGGCATATTTCTTTGCCAATAATTACTTAATTGCTGCATAGTTAATATAAACCAATCACCATGGAACCTAGAAATACAATCAAAACTTGTCAAAAGCGAATACCATACACAAACAATTCTTTCTCAATAATTGCATAATTCAATTATGCATCATTTAAAATATGATTAGTATAATATATAACATGCAATTTCCCTTCTCTTTGTTGGCCAAGAATAGCACTTAAGGCAAAGTCATTAGCATTACACATGAGGTTAAAGGAAAAACTCCAATCTCGTGTACTAGAATTGGATGTTGGAAACCAACTCCTTTTTCAACCTACAAAAAGCACTCAAACAATTATCATCAACTCAAAAGCAACATCCTTATATAATAGATTGCAAAGAGGTTTTCGGTAATTTTAGAAAAATCCTTAATAAAATGCCATAAAATCCCATGTGACCAAAGAAACTTCTAATTCCTTTAACATAAGTCAATGGTGGTAATTTTCAATTGTTTATATCTTTGCTCGATCTGCCTCAATAACCCTTAGCTGAGATTTTATGGTCCAACTAATGGTCAAAAAGTTATACCTCACAAGTGAACGAATCAACAGTAGTATAACACACTAATGCAAGGGTCGATTCCATAAGGATTTGTTTAATTTATTCAAATCTCTAACATTGCGGTAGATAAGTTATGTCATACACATGGCAATAATTGATTTGGTAAATTAAATAAGAGTTTTGATTAAAAAAAACACTTAACAATTTAAACTATTTAAAAGAGATTGACAACTTGTAAAAATAAATTTAAGTTATAGCAAACAATTGTAACCAAGCACAAAGAGATAAACATTACAATTGTAACCAAGCACAAAGAGATAAACATTACAATTGTAACCAAGCACAAAGAGATAAACATTAGGAATTTGAATTTCACTTATACACATCAATTTTATGTCTTCAACAATCATTGGTTCAATTTAGGGTTTGTTCTCTTTTAATATGATCATTTTGTTGGCATTTGGCTATAATCAAGTATTCCTGATCATCCAACTACCTTGGCGTTTGGCTCATTTAATAACTAAAAACTCATTAAAGCCACAGAAAAATAAAACTAAAATCCTCTTTTAGCATGACATCTACATAAATAAGAATTAATCCATTTAAGAGTGCACGTATAATTGGTGAATATGTTATCTTCTTTTGTGTGGTCTCAATATATCCATTAAGTTTACATTAAATATAAGATAATATATGATACAAACTCAATATAAAATTAAGCACAATGAATGAAACTAAAATATTGAACTAGTTTAAAACTCAAGCATTAGATAAAGAAATTTTTGTGTAGGTTACATCAAATTCCTTACTATGAATTATAGTTCATAAATATCATGGCAAAAGAAACAAATACATGTCATGACAAAAAAATTAATTTCAAAGAATTTCTTTCTTTTCTAGCCTAGCTTCACAACCTTTCTATCTCTACAATCTACCAACCTTTCACTCCCCTTTTTTCATAGTAGAATATCACCTTTTATCATATAAATCTTTCTCTTATAAACTTAGCTATCATCCAATCCACCAAAACATAACCCTAATTTTTAGTAGCATTTAAAACTTCCACAAACCAATTGTGTGCTTCTATTTAGGTTGTTCTTTCCTAATATTTTCCCTTAATTTTAGCACTTTATTTTCTTGATAAGTCTCCTTTAATCCCTAAAATAGTTATACAATCTCAATTGCTAATCTCTCTCCACAAATCATGACCAATCATCTTATAAAATCACATTTCAAATCATAATTGTTGCAAATTCAACTTTTAATGAAATTTCTGCCTTGAAATGATTGAATTTGACTGAGTTATAAACCAAAAAAGTCATAGCGTTACGTATAAGCTTTCTATAGATTCAAAAGTTGCATTAATCTGACATCAACTTTGATATCTTTTTAGCCATTCAAATGGTTAATTGTTGGAACTGTATTAAAATGTCTTGTAAATTAATGTCCTTAAACTCCTTAACCTCTTTATTCTCCTATTCATATCATAATCTTCAAAAGTTATTTCTAAATCACTTACCTATAAAACACTCACTAAACATATCAAAATGACCAAATTTACAAAGCATAAATTATAAATAAAACATAAATATTGTCATAATTTTGACTTTATCACCAACACAATGTCTTTCTACACTATAAAATGACATTTCTCCTAATTTTAAGATTAAGTTGGTCTTCTCATAACACTGGCAAAACTTTAGACAGGTTAGGCCGAACAACTATTAATAGAAGATCCAAACACAAAAAATGATCCCATGAACACTTGATCTTCTCAAGCAAAGTCAGAAAAAATTGTCAACATGCAACGTTGGAACATAGCAAGTGTATTGTATCAACCAAAGGGCATCCTATGAAATGCAAAAGTATCATAGGGAAAAGTGAAACTGGTTTTTCTTGGTCCTCTAAGGTTTATAGGAATTTGGTTATACCCAAATAGCCATCTAGAAATAACAATATTCATACCCAATAAGTCTTTCTAACATTTGATAAAAAAAGGTAAGGAACATGATTTTTAACAGGTAGTCTTATTAAGTTTTTTTATAATCTATACATACTCTCCACCTAGTCATTATCCTAGTGAGAATTAATTCATTATGTTCATTATGCATAATAGTCATCCCATCTTTTTTTCGTACTACATGTACTAGAATAATCCAAAAACTATCAAGATAATTTGGATAGATAATCCGGCATCTAACTATTTAAGAGTTCTAGTCATAATCATGTCTTTCATATTAGGATTTAATCGTTTTTATTTTTAACAATAGGTTTGTTGTTTTTTCCTGTATTCATATTCTATGTATGCATTAAAGAATAATTGATTCCTTTAAGGTTTGAAATAATCCATCCTATGGCCATTCTTCTCAATCTCAATGCATGCAACAAATTTTCAAGTTAAGCATTAGATAAAGAAGCACTTGTAATCACAAGAAGAGTATTATTATCAACCTAAAAAGGTACCTGAGATATGGGGCCAATGGCTTCAACCCTAAAATTGAGACTTATGTACATTAAAAGTAAAAGAAGTAGCTTACCTTTGCCTAGATCTTGAATTGAAAACTTCTCTACTTCTACATTGAACTAATTGCTTCTGAGGCAAATGCAACTACTGTAACCTCTAAATTTCATCATCGATTGTCCCTACACTCACTAAACAATTCTTAAGAGGTTATTGGGATTTTGTCCTTAAAAACTTCTTAAAGTTAGTCTCATCACTAAAATCACCTTGAAAAATATGATTAATACAAGAAGAGTTATCTAGTAACCTTAGATAGATTAATTTACCTATTTATCATCAATATTTAATGTCAAGCCTACCATTTTAACATCTATAATAGCTCTAATTGTGGCCAAAAAAGGGCACCCAATATACATTGAAATCTCCTTATCTTTCTCCATTTCCAACACAAGGAATTAATAAGAATGAAATTTTTTTTTACCTTAAATAACATATTTTCCCAAATACTTGCAGGGTATTTCACTAATTAATTAGCTAGCTGCAAAGAAATGGTAATAGGTTTTAACTCCTTTATTCTAAACATCTTGCATAATAGATAAAGGCATTAGTGAAAAATAGTACCTAAACCACACAAAACTCTAAAAAATCAACATCACAATTGTGTAAGGGATCAAAAAACTCTCTAGATCTTTAGTTTTAGTGGAAATTTATTTTGAATAATTGCACTACATTTCTTAGTTAAAGCACTAGTCTTATGCTTTTCTAATTTCCTCTAGTTGGCATAAATCTCCTTAAGGAACTTCACATAAGTAGGAATTTGGAGCTAAGATATTTATAGAAGGAATGTTAATGTGCAATTACCTAAACACTTTCAAGAAATTTCCCAAACTATTTATCAATATTTATTTTGATTAAGCTTTAAGGAAAAGGAATGGGAGGGACTTAAGGTTTGATTATTAGTGGTGGTATGGATGGTGTTTCAGTTTGTTCAACTTCTTTCTAACCTTATCACTTCATGGCTCACATCAACACCATTAATCTACATATCAACCCTACCACTTACATGACCAAAGTTGCTTACCACTTTCTCAGGTAAACTGCCTACACTACCCTTTTAGATCACCCTTTAATTACACGTAGGCAAGTCCCTAGTCACCAAGGTTAGGTCACATTTGCTATCTAACCTAGTTAACTTTATAATTTACAGTGTGTGAAGGAACTCATCTTGTCAAATTTATATACTCAAGATGCTTAAACCTCTTTGATAGTAGGCATTCGGCTAACTTTTCAATAAACTAACTCCCATATCGGGTTCTGCTCCTCTTGTTGTTAGCATTCAATTCCTTAGGGTCTGCAATTGAAAGATTGGGCAGGACTTTAGGAAGGTCTTGATGTCCTTGATCTTATCCTGGATAAACTAGGGTCATTTCTCCTAACCTAGGTTGTAAGTTTATGAAGTAAGGATTATTGTTTGATGTTCACTATTAAAATCGAACTCAAATTATGCTTGTTAGATACTTACCACATAATTTAGAACTAATCGAGTGTGCTCCTTATACATCAATCACCATTTCACTAGCAATAAGTTAAAACAACATAACATTTGAAATAGTACTAACGTTATCCAACTTATTGAACATTCTTACCAAGTTATCAACCTTGGCATTCAACATGTTTATTCCATCAACTTCATACATACCTAAAGCTCTTTAGGGCATACCTTTCTTATTTAACCATTGATAATTGTTAGAAGTCATATTTTCTAATAGCTCATATTGCCTTTTTTACTGACTTGTCATTAAGGCACCCCTTACAGCTATATATATAGTAATACTAACTAAATGTGTCAAAATCATTATAAAAATTTGCACTAGCAACCAGTCAAGTAAACCATGATAAGGACATCATCTTTATAACTCCTTAAACCTTTCCTAAGCTTCATACAAAGACTTACCATTAAACTGACCAAAACTAATAATATCATTCCTAACTTTTATAGCCTTACTTAGGGAAGGGGGAATAGGCACTTAAAAATGTTTGTGACAAAGTGTTATGGGTTGTGAAAGAATAAGGAGCCTTAGACTTCAGCCAATCTTTGCCTTATCCTTAAGAAAGAATGAAGAAAAGTCTTAAACAAATGGTATTATACTAACTCCATTTATCTGATTAGTATCACAAATTTCCAAGAATTAACAAGATGTGCAGTTAAGCCTTATGGTTCTCCACCAAACTAATCTTGTTGAACCATCTAAATATAGGCTTGGTTTGATCTTGAAATTATTGGCATTCACTGTTGGTCGCATAATACTGGCTAGGCACCATTGACACATTAGCATGGCATAATCACACAACGTTCTGATTTAATTGTAGTTCTAAATTTGATTAATCAATTTGGCTTCCATTGTTGCTTGTTCTTACTCTAATTGATTTTTCCTTAGTGCATGTAGAGTTCATTCCTTTCTTAGATCAAATATGGTATCTGCTACGTGTATATGGCATACATTAAACAACCCTATAATATCAAGAACAAATATTTCAATAATATTGAACAAAAATCCCTAAACTAGTAGAATCAATATCTAACAAAAACAACTCTAATGACAAAAAAAAAAAAAGATACAAAAATAACTAGAAACCTTAGTATGCAATATTTTTTCAACAAGATAGGGTGATAATGGCTTGGCCATTAGATTTTATTGGAATGTCATTTCCTTCAAATAGGTGTAAACACAATCCCTAATTCAACAATTGATTTTGATTTCTACTAATATTTGCCTTAGTTTTGCCCAAAAACACCTCATAATAAAATTTCACAAATACAAAACTAAAAGATTAGAATAATAGCTAAACTTAATTAACAAGCAATCTATAATAGAATCACACACTAAAAATACAAGACTAAATAAACAAAATTAAAACAAAATAAAGTAGAAATAAAATTAAATAAAAACCAAAATACAATTTCAATTAATAAATGAAATTTGTTATATTGATATTGAAAACTTTCTTCGCCATCAATATTTGCCAAAAACTTGATTGCCTTAAAATCCACCACAAGTGTATAGGACATTCAAGTAATAAAGTGGACATGAGTCCGAGTATTGATCCCACAAGGAGTAAACTCAAGTACCAAATTATGCAAATTCCCTATATTATCTAGATAAACCAATTGAAGAGAGAGTTACCTAACTATGAAACTAAAAGCTAATTCTAAAAGTAAACTGAAAATCAATAAATAAGGTTTCTAGGACTCAAATTTCATTAACTAAAATACCAATAATAAACTTAACATCTGGTTGTTAGAATTAGAACTTGTTAACAATAATGACTGAACTCCCTAAGGTATATAATGATCTCTTTCAAGATCAGCAACTATACTCATATTAATCGTATATCTACTTTCGTGATTATATAAATTAACATGAGGTTATTAAGACTAATGGAATTTTTAATAATGATCACAAAGATATGTATTTATATCTAAACTTCACTTTTGCTTTATTGTTTAATACCTTAAACATGCAAATAATGCTTATTTATTCACATAAATGAAAATCAAGCATTAAATTGAATTAAACAACATTCAACAACCAAAATATCAATTTGATAATAGAATTTAGTAAGTACATCCTTGCCCTAAAATAAAGAGATCTAGCTACTCATGTTTATTTAACACATGAATAAACAACTAAATGTTCATGAAAAATTTTAAAATAAATTAGTAAATAATAAGGAGAAAGAGTAAAAGTAGGAAGGCTAATAGTCTTTGAGTCTTGCGCATTCATTTATTTGTCTTTACTACTTTTGGATCCTCCACTTGCTGTTTCATCCCCTTTTTCTCCTCTACTTAGAACCCCCCCCCGGTTTTTGTTGATTTTCCCTTCAATGTATATATTTCTCAAAACTTTAATTGACCAGTATGTACACAATCCTCACAAAATCATCTCTAATCCTATTTTTAAAACTCTTAATTTAATATTGATTAATGTCCAAATTCACCCTACTTATTTCTAATTTTTTTTGCAAATTTTAATAAAAACTGAATTTTGAGTTAGGGCTCTTCATGAAAGTTGCAATCCTATGTTTATTTTCTTGAAAGTTAAAGAACATTCCAATCCAAGGCCATAGCTCTAATTATAACCCAAAATCAAATAGTATCCAAGTTGCCAAATAGGCATTCTTACTAAAATATAAGATGTTTTTGGTTCAAATTCTTTATCCTTTAAACCTATTTGAAACTCAATTCACCACTTAAATCTACAAAATAAAATAATAACAAAAACTAGATAAATGCAATTAAAACCTAAAATATTAAAACTAATTTAATGTAAGAATTCGAAAAAACACTCAAATTGTAATATTAAAATGTGTGAAAATATTCAACACATCAATTTTACTTTCAATTTTGTTTTTTGACTATAAAAGCAAATGCTTTTCCTAAGCATGCTTTTTTTATACTAAAGTATGGTCCAATTGTACTTTTAAGCAATGATCATTGCAAGTGTTTGATATATATGGAAATTATAGCAAAAATGTGGGTGAATTTTTGCCCCAAAAAAACATCTCTTTTCTTTCTACTCAAGCTTTTTGGTCTTTTACAAAAATTAAATTTCTTTTCTTTCTTGAGCTTTGTTGTTTTTAAACCAATAATCAAACATGTGTCATAACATATGCCATTAAAATGCCCTATTTGTGCTATATAGTCTTGGACTTTTGTTGTATGCCTCCCAAGATCTACTTTAAACAACAACCAAATGCTATTATTTATCAAATTTTCTTATTTTAACCTATTAGACTTATAATTTGGACTTTGCTACATCCTTAAATGTGTAGTAAATGCATTAAATGTATGTGTGATGGTACAAATAACACCAAATAGTAGTATAAATTGTAGTAATTTGTAGTACAAACATAAAAGTACATAACTAGTACAAATTATGGTACAAAAAGGGAGTTTAAACAAACACTTCAAAAAGAGAGGGTCAAAGAGTGTTAGAATTCTACCAAACACACATGTAAAAGAATTTACAAAAAAATCATGCTATATTATTGATCATGATACAAATTCTTATTATTAGTGTCACAACTATTTTAACATGTTTATTACCTTACATGTAGATGACATTAGTGACAAAAAATCTTTCCGTTATCTTGGCCAAGGATCGAAATGGTGTTATGAATTAATAGAGTCAAAGCCTTAGATTAGGATTCATTTTCTTCTTTCTCTTTCTATTTTGTTATATTTTGTTGTACCAATAATAAATAGTTAACAACTATTAAACTATGATTTAGTAGCAACCATTGGATCAATTTAGTAGTAGGATCCATTTACTGTCCATTAACTTCCATCTTCAATTACTAAATGGTGTGTTTTACTAATAAACAAGGATTAGTATTAATTTGCCAAATGTATAAAGGTGATTGAATCTGGTAAATAGTAACAACAATAACAAAAAAATTGATTTCATTCTCTCTTTAGTTTCTCTTTCTTTTTAACACTCTCTTAACCTCTTATATGTTCTCTTTTTATTTTTCTTTTCCTCCTTAAACCCTAATTTACCTCTTGAATCTTTAAGAGCTAACAGTTTGGTATCAAAACATTCAATCTTGTGGTGATTTAGAGTTTAAGCTGTAAGGAAGGCTAAAACTACAACAACAATGACTTTAATCATGGTAGGAGAGAAAATAAGGCAATGCAAAAGACTTAGGGAGTAATGCAACACACTATAGGATCAAGCTACCCTTCAAGAGGATAATGTTGTCTTAAAGAAGATGGTTGAATTATTAACTTAGCATTTTATTTGAGTTCCTGATCAAGGTAAGCTACTAGAACCAAATCCTACTGTTCACTTTGCCTCAATGGCAAAGACAACAACTGCTAAGGATCATTAGGAATTTTACCCTTACCTAAGGAGTTTTAGGTGAAAGTGGGGTAATCTAGGGTTAGAAAAGAATGGATATATTAAAGGATCCTAGTTTGGAGCCTAAAGATGACCTTACCATATTTTAAGGGCACTAGCCTTAAGGAAGGGGTCACAAAAATGCAATAGGCACTTTAGGATATGTAATGTAGCTAATGAAGTAAATGTTAAGTTGACAACCATGTATTTGGATGAGCAAGCTAAATTATAGTTTAAAGGTGATTAGTAGACTAAGTTATTGTTACATAGGAAAATTTGCTAGTGATTTATGTGTATGGTTTGGTAATAATAAATTCTTAGATGTGCTATAAGAGTTTAATAAATTTTCTAGATAGGGTCTTTAAAGGAAGACAGTAAATATTTAGGGAGCTAAAAGCACTCATAAAAAGTGCTAACCCTTATCTATCTAAGGAATATTTCAATCCAATTACATTAGTGGACTGAGTGATTCCATTAAGTCAACATAAAGATGTGGGAGCCAAAATCATTGAGTCATTTAATATAAGCTATTAAAGTTACAGGTGGAAGTTATGTTGAGCTTAGATAAATCACCTAACCAACACCTAAGGTGATATCATGGAAATTTAGGTGGAATAAGTTTCAAGAATAATTAGCCCATTTGCTTTACCAATCCTACTTCCAAGAAAAGGATGTTACTTACACTTTTGTATTGATTACAAATAATTAAACTCTTACTACTTTAACAATAAATTTTCAATACTAATTATACATGATTTGCTGGATGAGCTTTCTTGAGCCACTACGTTTTCTAAATTTGATTTGATGACAAGCTAGCATTAAATTAAAATGAAGGAAGAGGACATCTTAAGACTATTTTTAGGACTCATCATAGGCATTATGAGTTCAAAATAATGCCTTTTGATTTAACAAATACTCTTGCAACTTTCTAGACTCTTATTAGTTTCCTTAATGACTTTTATAATGCCATCATGAAAGAACATGTTTTGCATTTGGATCAAGCTCTGCAAGTCCTTAGGAAATTAGAAGTTGTTTGCTAAAAAGTCTAAATGTACTTTTGGTCAATCATAAGCAAATACCTATGCCACATTATCCATAGCACTAGGGTAACAACTAACCCTAACAAGGTTATAACCATGGTAGAAATGGCCAATGCCAACTAACATCAAGAATTGAGAGAATTCTGGGCGTTATTAGATACTTACAAGGAATTTGTAAGATGCTATAGTCATATTAACAAACCCTTGATAAAATACTTAATAAGATAACTTTGATTGGAATGAGATTGCTAGGAATTCTTTTAATCAATTGAAGTATGCAATGATCACTATCCTTATACTAGTTATGCCAATTTCACAAAACCTTCCATCTTAGAGACTAATGCATATGGTAGTGGCATTAGAATTGTGTTGATGCAAAATAGTAAACCCATTGCCTATTTTATTAAAAAGTTGCATGTTAAAATCAAGGCCTTTCTATATATAAGAAGGAGCTATTAGCTATATTAATCACAATTTCTTAATGGAGACAGTAACTAGAGGTGTTAATGAATGCCTTAGTATCCAATGTAATATTTGTCATATATATTATATATCAATTAAAGGCATTATTTAATTTTAGTATTGTTTATATAACAATAGAGTCATCACTGCACTTCAAAGATAAAATCTATGAAATAAATATACTTTACAAATGTAATTATGATGAGATCATAATTATAAGATACTACAACAAAGGTATTATTCATAAATATTCTTGGTTAATGCATCATTAAGATTGGATATTGATACAACTATAAGGCTAACATATGTTATATTTCTTTCTTATGAAGAAAGTAGTTCATATAATAAATTAAGTATGAAGATACTTAAGCAAATATGTGGGTGCTTATTAGTTTAGTAAGTTTACTAAATTGATCTATTATAAGAATTCCTAAATGGAATATTACTTGTTTTCTAAGGAATGTCTCATTTGATAATTATGTAAGTGATCTTTAGACCTAAGATTACCATAGTATCTTATATAGGAATAGGTATGCTTTGATCTCACTTATAGGTTGTCCCAATTCATGATTGCTTATAGGAATGAAGTTAGGCATATCATGAACTACATAAAGATAGTTTGAGTAATCAATAAGATTGGCCACCCTAAAATAATCATGGGAGGGTGTTTGTTTTGTTCCCAATAAGTATCATTCAAGAATCCTTATGTAAGGTGGAATGATAATTCATAAATAGTTATAATCTTATTCATAGAATTAATGACTACATGAATGTTTAGGAAGTAATTGAATTTAACAATATGCATTAGACACTAATTCCATACTTTATGTTTAATTAGAACTATTTATGACGAAAGGATTAAATTACATTAAGAGACTATGAACTGAAGGGATTAGTCAAATCACTTTGATAATTATAACATTTGGGTGGTCATGATACTGACTAGACATCAATCTTGATTTATGATATGAATTGGACTAATTAAAGAATTATTGATAAATTAAAAAGTTTAATTTATCTAATCCCTCAAGATTATAATTCATATTTATTACCATATATTAGGATCCTAATGGGTCACACACATAAAAGATAATTAAATAAATATTAAAATAGAAACTAGTTAGACTTAATTGAAAGGTTTAAGAAACTTATAAGGTCAATATATTATATTTAAATATAAGATCTAAGTGCAATTTATTGAAATTGATACAAGCTATAAGATGGTTGGATATTGCATGCCTAACACATTAATGTTATTTGGCCTCTTCCTTTCTTCTCCCTAAGAGAGTTTTAAGTTAGGAGAATTATTTCTCCTTTCCTTAAAAGGTTTTAGGTTATAAGAGTTATTTTCTCATTGTCAGTTTAGATTACCATAAATATATTTATTTTAACAAACAATCAATCTACTTTTAAAAATTAAAATTTTAAATCATCATTTCAACAACAAATTTATTCAATAAATATTTTGTGATTCATAATAAGAGGGACACCACTTTGTTATTAAGACTGACCATGAAAGCCTCAAGTTCTTACTCTAACAATAGTTGCATACTTAAATGAAGTGATTGATAATTATAAGAGGATGTTAGCCTTTGAGCTTATTCTAGTGCTCACTCTTCCCCTAATAGCTAAAGCCCCATTTTCTCTTCATGATAAGGCATTCAAACATAAAGGTAAGATCTACATTGGATCTATTAGTGATCTCAAGTTGCAAATGCTTTAAAAAATCATGTAATTCTACAATTGGGGACATTCTAGCATCAAGGTCACTTGTGCTACGTTGCAACAACTTTTTTATTGACCAGGTCTTAAGAAATATTTCTATACTTTCATATAACAATGTGACATTTGTCAATGATATAAAAAAGGAGAATGTGAGGAGTCATAATCTTCTACAACCTTTATTAATGACTATTTAACCTGGAGGAATATTAGTATGGACTTTATAAAAGGATAAGGAAGTGATCTTAAGAGTCACTATATTGATTCAATAAGTATGGTCATTTTATTATTCTCATCCCATCCGTCATTACTATTTCAATGACTAAAGTATTCATGGAAACATAATGAAGGTGTATAAGGTTCCTCACTCTATTATATTTGATTAAAGATAAGTTGCCTTATGAGTCTATTTTGGCAGAGAATTGTTTAACACTCTTGGTGACTAACCTCATTTAAGCATTGTTAACCATCCTTAATCTAATAGATAGTCTAAGACACTCAACAGATGTGTGGGAAACTTATTTGTGTTGTATGTCTTTCTAGATAGTAGCCAATGGAATAAATGGTTACATTGGTTGAGTGTTGGTCACAATAGTAGCTATCACTTAGCTCTAGCAATTTCCCTTTCAAGCTCTTTATAGCTTTAACCCACTTCAGTTACTAGAGCTATATGTTGATCAGCCAAACGTGTCTTCTATTGAAGCTATGTTTTAGGAAAGGCAACACATGTTTGGGCTTCTTAGAGAACAACTCCTTCGAGCTCAATAGAGGATGAAACATTATGTTGATAGAATAGGTATGACAATCCTTCTTAATGGGGGACTAGGTCTACTTGAAGTTATAGCCTTATAGACAAGCTCGGTTACCATCCTTTAATTTAAAGCTTGCAATGAAGTATGTATGGACCCTTTTTGATTCAAAAGATGGTGGGAATGTGGCTTACAAGCTTTAATTATTGAAGACTCCAATATTCACCTCATTTTCTCATGTCTCAATTACCTCCAATGGTTAGGGATCACCAGCCTCTAGCAAGCCTATTGTAGTACTAGATTGACATTTGGTGAAAAGGCAGAACAAAGTTGTTAAGCATGTTTTAATCCAATGGTCTAACTTAGCTCCAAAGATGCACTTATGAGATTGGTCTTTTATTTCCTCTCAGTTTCCAACTTTTGAGCCTTAAGTTGCCAAGAAGGACTTGTTACAAATTAGAGGAGTCAAAGCCTTGGATTGAGATTCATTTTATTCTTCTTTCTCTTTCTATTTGGTTATATTTTGTTGTAATGATAATAAATAATTAACAACTCTTAAACTGTGATTTAGTAGCAATCGTCATATCAATTCAATGGTAGAATTTGTTAGTTGTACATTGCCTTCTCTTTAATTGGTAAATGGTGCGTTTTACTATGAAAGAGAGATTAGTCTTGATTTACCACATGTATAAAAGTCGAAAGGTTTGGTAAATAGCAACAACAATAACTGAAAATTAATTTTATTCTTTCTCTAGTTTTTCTCTCTCTTTAAGTCTCTCTCAACTTCTTATGTGTTCTCTCTCTATCGGTCTCTCTCTTCTTCTTTTCCTTCTCGAATCTTAATTTATCACTTGAATCTCTGAGACATAACAAATGTCAACCGAGGGAAGGCCATTTGGGATCGAAAACCCACTTCTCAAAGTCTCTGCTGTTGTTTTAAAGCCCAGCAATTCTTGTAAAAGCGATTGAGTCCTATGCTTTACTTACCCAATTCAAACATGGCCTATGAACATGTTTTTCTTTTTTATTACTGTAGGTAGGAGGAAATGGCTAACAGATACAAAGTGGGTAAATACTGCTGGAGGTAATTAAATTTCGATTTCTTACCAGGACATTCGTCAAAGCTTCGTTTTTGTTCTTTAAATAAAATACTCACATGTGCGTACTCCGAATTTGGTTTACAATTAAATCATAAGAGCTGCATAGACTTTCCCCCTTTTTAAACAATTTCAATCATCTAGAATGACCAAAGGGTTGCAAAAGGGGATTGTGGCTATTGTCGGAAAAACAAATTGTTATTTTTTCTCGATAGACCCATTTACTTGCTCCAAACTAATCCCTAATGGTTAGATAATGTTGACACCCCATGCCAAAAATACAATGAAAAAATCTCAATCTAATAGAGAACTATGTCCATAATAATGCACCGTCCCAGATATTAGGCATCCAATTATTTTCTTAAAAATATTTGTCCCAATTACAGCAATTAGAAATCATTGTAGATGATGAAATTATTTGAGAAGGGTGAAAGTATAGGCAGTCACTTATGAATTGATTGTAAGTAAAATTTCAGAGTGCGCATGTCCGTGAGAATTTTATTCAGGGATGAGAACAAAAAATTTAATATTTGTCCAAGTAGAACACGATGAATCAAACTGCAATGAGAGTCCTAACAATGCTTGTTGGTTTTTTGGTCCATTAAGTAATTATCTTACATTGTACCACAAATTTCAGTGTTGATGTACAACCATATTGCAATAAAGATACAGATATTTTTCGTTCTTACATATTCTTCTTCCATACTTTTCACCTCAACTTTTTACCATTGTGATCATTAGGGGCACAAAGCATAAGTTTGATGGGATGTGAGAATTGAACCTCATGCTTATTCATGGTTAACTCATCCTTTTTCAATGCAATTATACAAAAAAAAAAAAGAACTTATTTTCTAATTAAGCAACTTAAAGTATCATCAATGATGATAAGTAACAAAAACATGTCACCAATAATATATTCAAGAAGTCCAATTTTAATTAAATAAATAAATGAAATTTTCTTAATGCTCACTTTTTGTTCCGTTAAATCTAATCTTTGTATGGTGAGCATAAGCAAAATCCGAGAGGAACAAAATTTGTTCTAAAAGAAATGTTTAACATCAAATCTTTTGTTACAGAGCTGTAACTTATTGGCTGGCAAAAACTTGGTGCGTTGTAATCCCAATTTATAAGAAATAATAGATTCCTCTAAAGCGGTGTATTGTTATAATAATTAAAAAATATATATAAATATAGATGCAATAAAATAAAATAAAATTAAAAATATAATATCTGTAATATCTTTAACATTATTTTTAAAATAATTCTCATTTCCTAAATAATATTTTAATACAGTATATTATAATAACTATCCTCTTAAATATAATAAACTTTCTTACTAACGTGTATTTTAAATAGTAAAATGAAAAAATAATATAATTCCACTTAACTCAACAATTTTTAAGAAGAAAGAGAGCAAAAGAAATGTTTTTTAGGTGTATCTAAATGAAGAAGATGAAATTTTTTTTAAATTGCTTTTTATTTAATATGTCATAAGAATAAACATTAAAGATAAAAATAATAATTAGTAATTATTGTGATTCTATTACTATAATATTTAATAAGATAATAAAAAAAGATTAACTTGGTCAATTGAATAATTTCAATAAGAAAAAGGAGAGAGTAAGAATAAATGTTGTTTTCATTAGTGTATTTGATTAAAAAATTTAAACAAATTATATTATTTTTTATTTAATTTCTTATAAAAATAAATATTAAAATAAAAATAACAGTCAATAGTTATAGTGATTTTATTACTATAATAATTTAGTTTTTAATAAGTAAATGAATAGTAAAAAATAATTAATTTGATTGATACTGATTAAAAGGTTTCAAAAAATTTTCAGTGTCTTATATTAAATTTAGATTTTACATTATTTACTTATACGTAATGATGCGGAAAACTAAAAAAAAACGTAACTTAAGGACCTAATACACATAAAAATCAAAGAACAATTAGGAAACTAAATTAGAATTTAATAACACAAACCCTAGATCTAACATTCAAAAGAACACGAATTTAAAAGAATATAGATACCACATTCTAGAAAAGAAAGGAATTGGGGAGTAATAAGTCAATTTGAACGTCATAAGAAGAAGTACTTATTGATAAGTTCTTTAGTTCTCAAAGAACTGAGTGAGAAAAAACCCTTATTTTTATTTCACTTAAAATTGTCTACTCCTCTAGGTTGTAGCTTTGAACACCTTTGAGGCTGGGAACCGTTCCTTGCACATATGCACCCAAACCTAATCACCAGGTTTAAACACCACCTTATTTCGTCCCTTGTTGACATGGGATGTGTATTGCTTAGTTCATTTTTCAATATGTTGTCACACCTTCTCATGCAATTTTTTTCACCATGTCAGCCTTGCATTCACCATCTAAACTAGCATATTCATCAATAGGTATAGGTATTAAATCCAAAGGAGTTGATGGATTAAAACCATAAACAATTTCAAATGGAGAGTAACTAGTAGCAAAATGAACACTCCTATTACATACAAACTCAAGATACGGTAAACAATCTTCCTATACTTTCAAATTCATTCGAATAATAGCACGCAAAAGAGTAGAAAGAGTTCGATTAACCACCTCAATCTGCCCATCAGTTTATGGATGACAAGTAATTGAAACAATAACTTAGTACCTAACTTACCCTACAAAGTTTTTTAGAAGTAGCTTAAGAACTTTGTATCTCAATCTGAAATGATGCTCCGTGGCATGCCATGCAAATGTACTACTTCTCTAAAAATAAATCAGCCACATTGCTTGCATCATCAATTTTATGACATAGAATAAAGTATGTCATCTTTGAAAATCTATCAACAACACAAATACAAAATCCTCCCTTTTTTAATCGCGATAACCCTGGTATAAAGTCCATAGATAAATCAACCCAGGGATGACTAGGTATGGGTAAGGGGTTTATAACCATGGGGTAAACTCTAGATTTAGCCTGTTTACATGTTATGCATTTCTCACATATCCTCTCAACATCTTGTTTCATGCATGGCTAAAAGAAATGTTCATTTAAGATATCTAGGGTTTCTTAACTTTGAATAACCTATTAAAGCACCCTCATGAGCTTCTCTTACAACTAACTCCCTCAAAGAACTCATAAGCATGCATAAACAATTTTCCCTAAATAGAAACCCTCATGCCTATAAAACTTCTCAAATGTTGACTTCTTACATGCTCTATACACATTAGCAAAGTCAAGATCATTCACATATAAATCTTTAATATGTTCAAATCCTAATAAGTTTGCAATACGTGTAGGGATAAGGGCATACCTGTGAGATAATGCATCAGCCACCATATTTTCCTTACTTTGTTTATATTTGATGATGTAGGGAAAAGTCTCAATGAATTCAATCCACTTGACATGTCTTTTGTTCAACTTTCCTTGTCCCTTTAAGTGCTTCAAGGAATCATGGTCACTATAGATGACAAACTCCTTGGGCCAAAGGTAATGTTGCCATGTTTCCAAAGCTCATAGCAATTCATAAATCTCTTTATCATAAGTAGGATAATTAAGGTTTACTCCACTTAACTTTTCACTAAGTAAGTATTTGGTGTCTTTCCTGCATCAAACAACTCTAATGCCAATACTTGAAGCATCACACTCAATCTCGAAAGCTTTTGCAAAGTCAAGTAAAGCAAGTAAGGGTGTAGAAATTAATTTTTCCTTGATGCAATTAAAAGCCTTGTCTTGGTCACTACCCCACCTAAAACTCATGTTTTTTTTCATAAGCCCAATGAATGGTGCAACAATGGTGTTAATTCCCTAACAAATTATCTATAGAAATTAGCTAAACCATGAAAATTATGCACATCATTAATTGACTTAGGAGTAAGCCAATCTTGGATAGCCCTAACTTTTTCCTCATCAACCTCAGTACCTTTAGCACTCAAAATATAGCCAAGAAATGTGATCTAATTGGTACAAAAGGAATATTTGTTGAAGTTAGCATACAATTTCTCATAACATAAAACAATTAAGATAGAACATAAATAATCAAGATGCACTTATAAGCTTTTGCTATAAACCAAAATATCATCAAAATACACAACCACAAATTTACCAATGAATGGACACAAAACATGATTCATTAATCGTATAAAAGTGCTTAATGCATTAGTGAGACCAAATGGCATAAGAAGTCATTCATACAAACCATAGTTTTGAAAGTTGTTTTCCACTCATCTCCCTCTCTCATCCTAATCTGGTGATATCCATTTTTCAAATCAATCTTAGAAAAGACATATGAACCATGCAATTCATCCAACATGTCATCTAACCTAGGTATGGGGTGACGATACTTTACAGTGATTTTGTTGATTACTCGACAATCAACAAACATCCTTTAAGTCCTATCTTTTTTAGGTATATGTAGGACAGGAACAACACGAGGACTCATGCTTTCCCTCATATATCCTTTTGAAATAAGCTCTTCAACGGCCTTTGAAACTCCTTTATCTCCTCAAGATTACTCCTATATGCTGGCCAATTAGGGATGGATGCACTAGGGATGAAATCAATTTAATACTCAATTCCTTTCTTAGGTGGCATCCATTTATGACATCATTAGGGAATACATCTTCAAATTCCTACAATAAAGCAACAACAAAACTAGGAAAAGACAGTTTAAACTTGTTAGTGTTAAAATAAGCTTTTTCATACAAAAGTATAAGCATAGGTTGTTTGGCATAAAATGCTCTTTTGACATTACCTTCTTTGCATAGAAACTTTTGTTTTCTTCTCTCTCTCTTGTGTCTTCACATTTTCTCCTCTCTTTCTCTTTTGTTAATCTCTTGTTTTTGTTCACTCTTACTTTTAATTCTTAACTAATCCTTAGAAGCTTGTTGGGGTGATAATGGTACAAGAGTGATAAGTTTTTCAATCATTACAAAAGAATATCGATTCTTTAAGCCATCATGCATGACTTGCTTGTCAAACTGTCATGCCCTTTCTAATAGAATATGGCTCGCATGCATAGGTACAACATCATATAAAACTTCATCATAGTACCTTTTGATAGAAAATGACAGGAACACTTGCTTATTTATCTTGACTTCACCACTCTTATTAAACCATTGAAGCTTATATGGCCTAGGATGCTTCATAATAGGTAAATCTAGCTTCTTAACCATGGTTATGCTAGCAACATTAGTGCAACTCCCACCATTAATAATCAAACTACATACCTTATCTTTGATGTGACACCTCATCTGAAAGATGTTATCTCGTTACACCTCATTTTCTTCCTTTACTTGCACATTCAATGCTCAACTTGTGACAAGAGCTACTCCATTAATCAAATACTCTTCTCCATCACTTTCACCCTTTAATGATGGCATAGAATCATGATCTACCTCCTTGCTAGAACCCATATTCTTGTGCTTGGAGAGCTCGGCTATGGACTTATAATCAGCGTTCTCATCCCTTTTACTCCAATTTAGCTTCCAAAATAAGGTAGAACCTAAGTTCTGCTTAAACTGTGTGGAACCCTTTTGTTGAAGTTACCTTTCAACTTTCATTGTCATGTGCACTATGTCTTCTAATTCCATATAATATGGCAATTAAACCATGTTGGCTATGTCTTTATTTAGCCCATGCAAAAATTGAGCCATGATTGCCTCTCTATCTTCTTTTACATTCACCCTAATCATGCCAATCTCCATCTCCTTGTGGTAGTCCTTCATACCTTTGGTGCCCTGAGTGAGCCCTTGCAGCCTTTGGTACAACTCTCTGTAATAGTAATTAGGGACAAACCTCCTCCTCATGATAGCCTTCATCTTCTCTCATGTATTAATAGGCCGCTCACGATTCCTTCTCCTAGTCAAAACAAGTTGATCCCACCAAATAATAGCATAATCAATAAATTCAATAGCAATAAGCTTTACCTTTTTCTCCTCATAATATTTATGACAGTAAAAAACCAATTCAACCTTCTTCTCCCATTTTAGGAACACATTAAGATTATTCTTACTATGGAATGGAGGAATTGTCATTTTAATACCACCCAAATCATGGTCATAAGTGTCTTGCCTCCCAAATTCTCTCTGATCCCTTCTATTGTTAGTAGTTCTAACTACAGTAGTTTGATTGTCAAATTCATCATCTTCTACATCATTTTCATGGTCATAGGCACATCTCAATTGCCTTAGTGCTTTAGGAGCCTCATATTCCTCATGTCTCCTTTATAACTTTGCTATTGTCTTAGCTTGCTCCTTCATCCTCTCCCTCATATCATCAAATCTAGTATTCATGTGCTCAAATTATTGTTGCATAACTTTGATCATGAAGGACACATCACTGGCTCCCTCCTGAGCTACACCTTTGTCTTTGGACGTCATAGTATTACTTCTACACAAAATAATTAGGATACATCATAGAACACTCCTTCACGTCTTTCACTCAAAAGAAGGTGTCACACTCCCTCATGTTTACACTTTTTATGGCTTTTTCTTTTTATGAACTGTCACTCTTGCTAAATAAAGTAAATCAAGAGTATTGATTTTGAATAGAATAAGATAAATAGCGTAGAATTTGAACAAATTGGAGAACAAGGAATAAAAAATGAAAAAAGATATTAAGGTAAATGAATTTAATGAACTAAATTCACAAAAATCAGGATAGGAGTAGTTAAACCTAAAGGACAAACTCGAATAACAAAATAGGAAAATAGATGACATAATTAGATTTGAGTAAGAAAACTTTATTATTATTGTAGCCAATATGACCAAATTGTTAATTTTATCAATAACTTGAATTTGATGTCTTTTTTCTTTTGTTCCTCTTCCTTCTTTTTCTTTTTTTGTTTTTCATTAATCCTTCTTTTTGTTTTTTTCCCCTTTTCTTTTACTCAACACAAAACAATAGTAGAATACTTAGACACAACAATTGGAATTGAAATTAGCACATTTTTCATAGTTATGAGCTTAAACAAACAAGCAAAGAGAGAAGGATTGCAAACAAATAGATATGTGCATTTGAATGGTAATGTACATAATAGGCAAACTAAACAAAAATAAATATATCACAAGGTAGAAAATTGAAGAGTGAGTGGATTTAACCTAATTTTGAGTCAGGCTTTGATACCAACTGATGCAGAAAACCCCAAAAAGACGTGGCTTAGGGACCCAATGCACACAAGGAATCAAAGAACAATCAGGCTAGCTAAATCAGAGTTCAATAACATAAACCCTAGACCCAACATTCAAAGGAACACGAACCTAGGGTATTTTAAGAAGGATATGGATGCCACACTCCATAAAAGAAAGGAATTGGGAGTGATAAGTCAATTTGAATGCCACAAGAAGAAGTATCTCTTGATAAGTTCTTTAGTTCTTAAAGAACCGAGGGAGAAAAACCCATACTTTCTATTTCACTCAAAATTGTCTACTCCTCTAAAGCTTATAAAAGGTGTCTATTTATAAGTTAAAATAACAATCCTAAAGAGGTACAAATTCCTACTTAAGAAAAATCCTTATTTAGGAAGGATTCCTATCTAGGGACAAATTTTGAAACAAACAATAAACTCCTAATTAAAAGTGAATGTTATTACTTAGTCCTGACCCATTAGGTACTCCAATCATATTAATAAGGTCTGGACTCTCTTTCAAGCTTAAATTCGCACCATTTGAAACTTGGTTGGCCGAAATATCCTCAATCAGCCCATTTAGTATCTCTTTTATTTATTTGGCTTTAGCTCGAGTTATTGGGTTTTCTAGAATGTGTAGTGAACCTTTTGCTTCCTTTGAGGCCTTCCACCCTTCATCTTTAAGGTTCTCATCATATAATATTATTTTCAAGTTCTTTTATTTAATAAGGTTTAAGACAAATGTTTTATAAATAAGTATAATAAATTAATAAATAAATTTTTTAGAATATACTTATTTTTTAGAATATGTGATGTGTAATCTTATACATATGTATGCAAAAGTTGTAGTTAGCATTAGGCAACTTCTTACCTTGGGTTTGGTGCCTGATGGGTAGTAAAAAGGGGCACCAATCCTTCAAAACTACTACAGAATCATTCTTATGTTCCTTCTTATTTCTTAAGTCCAAAAAGATATACAAGTCAACCTTGGTCTTACTCTCATTGATCTATACTTGAATTAGTAGGGCTAAGTTATTGGATTAATTGCTTAAACTTCTCTACTCTTGCAATGTAGTTCTCTCCCATATGTATAAGTTGATCGATTTGGCATTGATATTTAAATTAAACATTTAGTAAGAGTTTAATCTATAAATAAGATAGATATGATATGACACGGACAACACGATAAATTAGTATCCACAAATTAGAACATGAACACAATTACAATTAGGACACAACAATCAATATATAGATATGGATTTATACATATAAGTGTATTTATATTGTCAAATTTAAGAAAAAAACTTGGTCATTTTTAATAATTTTTTAAGCCAACAAAAAAAATTATTTAACTTTTACTTAATTTTAGGAATGTTTAGGTATTTGAAATATATTTTATTTTATTTTTTAATAAACTTCCATATCAATTGAGATAATAATCATGGTTATAGACTCAAACTAAACACTTATGTGTATAATGCACAAATTTCATTTTGATTTTATTTATTTATTCATAAAATATTATAAAATTATTTCATAAATTAATTAATATAAATATTATAGATATTTGACATTAAAAAATCATATTAACAATTGTCTTTTTTCTTTTGCACTTATTTTTTTAACATCATATTAAACATACATATATATTATACACATATAAAAGAAATTTATATATCTTGTCATCAACATCAAGTATATCCTAAAGTAGAATCTTAAACTCTTGCAAATTACTTTCAAATTTAAAAAATGTATATAAAAAATATTAAAATTTAATGAAAAATGTAGTTAAAATTAACAAATATCCTAAATACAGTAATCAATGTACCAATTTAACTTACAACAATTACTATCAAACTTGTACATACAATCAAATTAAAATTGAAGTCACAGTTACAATAATTACAATAATAAAGAAAGGAAAAAGCTAGAAAAGCTATGCATATTGTGCAAGTATAAATAAAATTCATAAATAATCTCCACAACACTCAATTATATGTTGAAAGAGAATCTTCATGTCTCGTAAATTTCTTGCAAGTTTGAATGATGGAATGAAAAAGCAAATAGAATTTAATGAAAAACCTACTTAAAATTAACAAATAGTTTAAATCATTAATCAACATATCAATTTGACTGGAAAACAATAATTAACTGTTAAATTTGTGCATACAATCAAATCATGTAAATTTACAAAAATTTGTAAAATAAAAGACAGTAAATTACAAAATTGGGTTAATATATAAATACATCACCACCTTTATGTGTTTTATCACATATAGGACAACCTTTAAAATGTAATAATTTAGTTTTAGTAGAATTATTTTGTAATAAATTTAATATATTATCAATTGAACCTAAAGGAATCTATTAGTATACACACATGATACATTTACATATAAAAAATTGATTATATGATGTGTCACATGTTATTTGATTTATAAGTAATAAAAATATAAAAAGAAGTAAATAAAAGAAAAAAAACAAAAACTATTTAAAAAATTTATCTTTTTCTCTCCTCTTCTGCTCTCCTCTTTCTTTTCTCTTCTCTTCCACTACTCTCAATCTTATTGTCATACTTTTTTAATTCCTAAGATAAGATTTGGTAGTCCACCTTTTAGGTCATAATAATGGTGTCATAGTTTTTTAGTACAAAAGGAAAAGAATCAGTGATTTTGATTTGATAAATTCTTTTGTTTATTCTTTTCTTCCTTTTCTCTTTTTCTTTTGGCTATGATTTTTCCATGTCTTTCTATGGATGTTGTGGCTTTGAAAAAAGATTTAAAGGTGCAGTCTTTGTGGGTGTATTAGTTTTACGATTAGACCCTAATTTTGGATTAATTTTATGCATCGTTTGTCTTAAATTTGTGGTATTACGATTAAAAGCCTTGTCTTGATGACTAACCCACCTAAAACTCATGTTCTTTTTGATAATCTCTGTGAATGGTGCAGCAATGGTGCTAAAGTTCCTAACAAAGCATCTATAAAAACTAGCTAGACTATGAAAGCTACGCATATCACTAATTAACTTAGGTGTAGGACAATCACGGATAGCCCCAACCGTTTCCTTGTCAACTTCAATACCTTTAGCACTCACAACATAGCCAAGAAATGTGATTTAATTAGTACAAAAAGAACATTTCTTCAAGTTAGCACACAATTTCTTAGAATGTAAAACACATAAAATAGAATGTAAATGATCAAGAGGCTTTTTTAGGCTTTTACTATAGACCAAAGTATTATCAAAATACACAACCATAAATTTACTAATGAATGGAAGCAAAACATGATTCATTAGTCGCATAAAAGTGTTTGGTGTATTAGTGAGATCAAATGGCATAACAAGTCATTCATACAAACCATACTTAGTTTTGAAAGTTGTTTTCCTCTCATCTCCCTCTCTTATCTTAATTTGGTGATATCCACTTTTCAAATCAATCATAGAAAAGACACACGAACCATGTAATTCATCTAACATGTCATCTAACCTAGGTATAGGGTGACAATACTTTTTAGTGATTTTGTTGATCGCTCGACAGGCAACACACATCCTCCAAGTCCCATCTTTCTTGGGTATAAATAAGACAAGAACAACACAAGGACTCATGCTTTTACTCACATATTCTTTCAAAATAAGTTTCTTAACCTGCCTTTGAAGCTCTTTTGCCTTTTTAGGATTACTCCTATATGCTGGCCAGTTTGGGATGGATGCATTAGGGATGAAATTAATTTGATGCTCAATTCCTCTCTTAAGTGGCAATCCACTTAGGACATCACTAGAGAATACATCTTTAAATTGTTGCAATAAAGCAACAACAATACTAGACAAAGACGGGTTAAACTTGTTAGTGTTAAAATAAGCCCTTTGTACAAAAGTACGATCATAGGCTGTTTGGTATAAAATGCTCTTTTGACATCACATTCTTTTATATAGAAACTTTCTGTTTTCTTCTCTCTCTCTCTTGCGTCCTCACATTTTTTCCTCTCTTTTCTCTTTTTTCAATCTCTCTTTTCTATTCATTGTCATTTTTAATCCTTAACTGATCCTCATTCATTACAAAGGAATTTTGATTCTTAAAGCCATCATGCATAACTTGCCTATCAAACTACCATGACCTTCCTAATAGAATATGACTTGCATAGATAGGTACAACATCACATAAAACTTCATCGTTGTACCTTCCAATAAAAAATGACATGAGCACTTGCTTATTTACTTTGACGTCACCACTCTCATTCAACCATTAAAGCTTATATGGCCTAAGATGCCTTATAGTAGGTAAATTCAGCTTCTTAACCATAGTTGTGCTAGCAACATTAGTGCTACTCCCACCATCAATAATCATATTACATACCTTATCTTTGATGAGACACCTCTTCTGAAAGATGTTATCTCGTTGCACCTTATTTTCTTCCTTCATTTGCATATTTAATGCTCACCTTATGATAAGAGCTTCTCCATTAACTAGATACTCCTCTCCATCACTTTTACCCTCTGATGATGGCATAAAATCATCATCTGATTCACTTGTAGTTTCAACATCACTGTTACCTCTTAAGATCATTACACACTTATTTGGATATTAAGATGTAACGTAACACTTGCCCAAACACTTAAGACATTTAACATCTATATTTTTACTTGGTTAGGGGTCAAAATTACCTACATTCTTGCTAAAACCCACATTCTTGTGCTTGGATAACTTAGCTTTGGACTTGTAATTATCCTTCTCATCCCTTTTACTTCAATTTGGATTCCAAGATGAGGTAGAACCCGAATTCTACTTAAACCATGTGGGATCCTTTCGTTTAAGTTGCCTTTTAACTTTCATTGTCATGTGCACCATGTCTTCTAATTTCACGTAGTGTTGCAATTTCACGTAGATACATTTTTTATTTCAAAAATATTCCTTTCTTTGATGGAGATCTTTTCATTAAAAATATGGTGAGATGGTTAGCAAAAAGTGATGTCTATTCGCAATGACATTTGTGAGAATGAGAAAATGACACTCTCATATTTTAAACTCTAAGATGGAATAGCTAATTGGTGGAATGATACTTAACATTATTAATTGAAATCTAGTAAGCCAAAAATTAGATGTTGGGTAGATATGAGAAATTTATTAGTAGTTGGATTTTATGATGATGAAAAATTTGACAAAATTTTAGAATGAGTTGAAAAATAATTCAATTCTTATTTTTCTTATACCGTAAATATTATTCAAGTAACAATTATTGATCAAAAGTTTATAGGTCAAAAAGAAGAAGAAACATTGATTGTTGATAATGTTATGGTTAAGCAAATTGATTTCTTTTATGCTAGTAAAGATTATAATCATGAGCACTAAATGATCACTTTATTGATAGTAAGTTCTACCAACTCATGAGATAAGTCCATAACCCACAACTCCTCGAATTTTGTTGATTTTATTGGGATTGAGAATTTAGTCTTAAGTGAATGACAATTATTGATAGAAAGAAGATTTATTTGGAAAGAAGCAAGTGTAAGTGAGGAAAATTGAAGACCTTGGTTAGTCAAAGTATTTGTTCTCATGGCATGGAAGACATTAGTTTCTCATTGTTAACTTTAACGTGAGTTTATTTCAAATAGAGGGGTCTAATGTAGGACACATCATTAAGACTATATGTTATAATTCTTATTTCGTAATTTTTATTTTATTTTATAGTATTTTAGTTTAATTAAAAATTTTAGCTATATTTAGGAAATAGTAAACTATCCAAGAATTCTTTTTTGTTTCTAAGTGTTTTCCTATTTAGTTAAATTATTTTATTAGGTAATAATTAAGTGTTTTCACATTTAAGTTAGAGCATTTTCCTAGTTAGCTTATGATTTTACCTATAAATACATGTGTAAGACTTAAAGGTTAAAACCATCAATGATTTCGATATTTAGTAAATTATTAATAAAAATATTCTTTTGAGAGTTGTTATCTATTCTCTATCAGATTTTAGAAACCTTTTTAAAGGTTTAATTAAGGGTTGGATTTTGTTATACATTTTTCAAGCTTCTGTTTCGCATCATTTATCATGAGAAAGCCTAAAAAGAGGTTACTAGACATGTCCAAAAATTGCACCTAAGTCAACTATGAACTCGGTATGACACCCAAGAGCCCATTGCTAGAGAGAGTGTGTAATAAGCATAGCTAACTTTCCAAGCTTTGGCGAGATTTTTATGGTCAAGGAATTGGGAGCGAGTTGTAGTATACTCAAACTAGTCAAGTCACCAATTTGATCTGGAATCTCACTTGATAACTGGTTATCAAAAAGAAAAAGTTGTTCTTAACGTTTGAAAAAAGATTTTAAGTTTAAAAATTTGAAAAACCTTATTCTAATCCTTCTAATTTCTATACCATCTTTTTCCCTTAGCAATCTGCACCACCTCCACCTATCCTCTATCTCTTTGTCAACCATCAAGTACCCATTTGAATATGATGGGCATGTGACTTGAAGAGAAGATGATGAAGGGTTGAACAATAGCAGTAGCTTTTATCGCCAATGGCAATGAATTTCAATGTGATAGAGATTGTGTTTGGTATGAATTCTTGTGTTGGCATTTTTGCTAGAAATTGAAATTTCACTTTTGGTCTTTCTACATTTGCAAGAATAAGACCCTATAAAACATTAAAGCCAATTTGTAATCTCAGCCTGAACAATAAATTTGAGGTGGATTGGGACAACCCTAATAAAGAGACGCAAGAAAGAGCTTTACGAAGAGAGAAGAAAAGGAAATAGGGTTATGTCATTTATTTTATCTATAAATGTGTGTTTGTGTACACACACACACACAGATATATATATATAGACACACATAAATTGAAGCCAATTTACAATCAAGCCTAAGCAATAAATTTGAGGTGGATTAGGACAATGCTAATAAAGAGATGCAAGAGAGTTTCACAAGGAGAGAAAAATGGAAATTGGGTTCTATCTTTTGCACACACGCGCGCGCGTGCCTAAGAAATCCCAACCTAGGCCATCCAAAAAAAAAAAAAACCTTCAAACCAAAATCCAGTCCCAAATAAAGGACATCACATACTGTAGGTGTGGAATGAAAAACCACATTTTCGAATATTGTAGATTCAACTATAGATTACAAGAACTATAATTAAAAGAAGAAACTATTACAAAAATAAAAGCTCTTCTCCTATAAAACTCCAATTCTAAGTCTAGTTCTCCTAAACTCTTAGACGATAAACAACCCCTTCAATTAGATGAACTTCAAACCAACTCATCAGGTATCAATTCAGAAACAATGCAAATTACTATGCTTAATAAAGATCAAGAATTTCTTCTTCATATTATCAAGCATATTATTGACCCTACTCTACAAAAGGAATATTTAGATAAATTTCTCAAAACCCTTGAGGAAAAGACGCAAGATAACTTTTCAAGTCTACGTTCGAACAATAAAACCACTTAGGACCTCACACAATATTAGCCAAAAGGACTTCCAAAAAACATGTTCCTACAATTCAAGATTTACAAACAAAAATCAAAACCATCAAAATGGAGCTTAAAGAACTTAAACATAAACAACATAAACATGCAAGTCTTGTAACTTATTGCAAAACATTTAGAAACAAAAAGAACTAATAGTGAAGATTTGGAACTACAAAAGGTAGAAAACTTAGAAAAGGTCCCAATAGATTTTCTTTTTGCTCTTAAATATGTTACTTCACAAAAATATTTGATCAAAATCACTCTCATTTTTTCAAATGAATTCAAAATTGATACTATAGCCTTATTTGATATAGGAGTAGATTTATACTGTATGAAATAAAGAATAATATCACAAAATTTTAAAAAACAACAAATGAAAAACTTTATGCTGCCAACAACTCAAAAATGACTATCACTAACAAAACAATTGCTTTTGTTTGAAACCGAAATTTTAAAATAAAAACTACCCTTGTATTAGTTGAAAATATTTATCATATTGTCATATTAGGGACACCATTCATTAATTTGATTACTCCTTACATTGTCGATTATAATGACATTTCCTTCAAAAATAGGACAAAAAACTTATATTCCCTTATTAGAGAAATTGAAAACAAGAAATCTTAATCTCATAAAAACTCACTCTATTTATGAGAATAAGATTAGCACGTTGATTCTAGCCAAACATCAATACCTTTTCCACTTACAAAAAGATGTTTCCATAAAAAGAATTAAGTAGTGCTTACAAGACCCTTAACCGTCTTCAAAATGAGCTTTGTTTAGATTTACCAAGTGCCTTTGGGAATAGAAAATAGCACATGGTTGACCTACCTTATGAACCCAACTTCAAAGAAAAACAAATTCTTACAAAAGCTCGACCTATCCAAATGAATGTAGATTTGGAACAACATTGCAAACACAAAATCCAAGATCTAGAATCCAAAAAACTAATTACCGAATCCAAGTCTCCTTGGTCTTGTGCAGCGTTCTATGTGAATAAACAACCAAAAATAGAACAAGAAACGCCTACACTAGTCATAAATTACAAACACTTGAACAAAACCTTAAAATGGATTAAGTATCCTATTCCCAACAAAAAAGATTTACTACAAAAACTACACTTGACTTTTATTTTTTCCAAATTTGACATGAAATTAGGATTTTGGCAAATCCAAATTGACCCAAAAGAATACAGGACTACCTTTACTATACCATTTGGTTAACACAAACAGATGCCATGCTTTTTTGTTGGAAAAATGCCCTCTCAGAATTCCAAAGAATTAAAAATGACAGTTTTCAATCTTATTCAAAATTTTGTCTTGTTTATCTTGTTGATGTACTTATTTTCCTCAATTTCATTGAACAACATTTCAAATATTTACAAACATTTTTCTTTGTTACAAAATAAAATGGCTTGGTAGTCTCATAGTCTAAGATTTCTCTTTTCCAAATTTGTGTTAGATTTCTTGGTCATTACAAAACCCAAGGAAACTCTTATTAAGAGAGCCTTGACTTTTGCAGACAAATTTCCCTATAAATTCTTGATAAATCCTAGCTCCAACATTTTCTTGGAAGTCTAAATTATATTCTAGACTTCTTCTAAAAATTAATTGTATTGCAAAACCATTGCATGATCTATTAAAGAAAAATCCTCTTCCTTGGACACCTTATCAAACTGCTATTGTTCAATAGATTAAACCCAGGTATGAGAAATCCCTTATCTCTATCTTGTAGACCTAACAACTCCCAAAATTGTTGAAACCAATGCCTCTGATTTAGCTTATGGAAGTATTCTAAAGCAACTTAGAAAAAGGTAAAGAAGAGATGGTTCAATTCATTTTCGCATATTGGAATGATTGTCAAAAAAATTATTCTACCATAAAAAATGAAATCCTTTTCTATTTTCATGTGCATTACAAAATTTTAAAGTGATTTATTAAGTCAAAAATTTCTTCTTTGGATTGATTACAAATCTGTAAAAGAAGTTTTACAAAAGAATGTTCAAAATATTACATTCAAAACACATTTTTGCTCGATGACAAGCCATCCTTTCCATTTTTGATTTTGATATTAAATTTATTAAAGGAGATACAAATTCCATACCTAATTTCCTAACTCGAGAATTTCTCCAAAAAAGGCCCTAAATGCCTCAAAAAGCCAAAGCCAAAGAAAAGGCTCCTTGACAAAACCTAGAGAAAGAAAAANGATGATGACTAACTTTTCTTACAAGCATTATTCGGTACAATTTCTAAATAATGAGACTGTCTCTTCATTTCTCCCTAAGAAGGCTCCACCTTTTGTTGCAATAACTCATTCACACTTAATGATCTTGAAATAGCTTGTGTGCCACAACTCACACTATATTTATGGCAACAAACACATCTATACTCCTCTTAGAACTAGGAATCTATCAATTTCATTAAACAAGAAGTCTTTGATGATGACTAGCTTTTCTTACAAGCATTTTCGGTACAATTTCTAAATAATGAGACTGTCTCTTCATTTCTCCCTAAGAAGGCTCCACCTTTTGTTACAATAACTCATTCACACTTAATGATCTTGAAAATAGCGTGAATGCCAGCAAAAGGCACTATATTCATCGCAACAAGAAACATCTATAGACCCTTAGGAACTAGGAATGGAGTTCAATTTCATTCAGCAAGGAGTCTTTTGTTAAAGACTACCATTTCTTATAGTATTTTGGTATAATTACACAATAATGAGGCCATCTTTTCCCTTCTTCCTAAAAAGGCTCCACCTTTGTTGCAATAACTCATTCACACTTAATGATCTTGAAAATTGCTTGTGTGCCCACAACAAGCCTCTATTATTTATGGGAACAAACACATTGAAGTTTTCCCAACTTCACCCTAGGATTCTACTAGTCTGTGTACTGAAAGGGGGGTGAATCAGTATCACACCCCCTTAAAACTCTGATAACTTAAGCCAAAGTATTCTACTTCTTTAATACTTTTGCTCTCGTCAATATGCAGGTATGGCTGGAACAACTTCAACCTCTTCTTAAAAGCAACTCTTTCTCAGATTTGACTAAGGTAGATCTATTGTTACCTACTAATCACAATAGTCCCTAAAGTCACCTTTTAGACACCTTGCCTATTTGACAGATCAGATGTTCTTGATTAGGTCTTCTTTAGGTTATGGGTTCGACGATACTTTAGCTACATTCACAACTCAATTCAAAACACAGAATGTAAATTAAAGTAAGGACACAAGAGATTTACGTGGTTCCGTCAATGTGACGTACGTCCATGGTGGTAGAGACTCTTCCTCTATTGAGACAATCCACTATACTTGAGAATACCAGTGTAGTACTCCCGATGTTCACAATGTAGTTACAATGGATGTCTTAATCCTCTATTCCTTTCACTATTGCAAATACAAAGCAAGTACAATACAAAGAGTGTCACTTACTATGTCTACCCTTCTTCTAGCTTGTCTTGCCTCTGTTGAATTGAATAGGCTACTTCACTGCCGCTTAGAAGTCCACCACAACACTCTCTAACCTCTCTTGAAGAAATCTGGAAATACATTGAGTTCTTTCCAATGCTTCACTGAATTCCTTCTCTAGGTTGTTTCACACAACTCCTGCTTTCACCGTCTCACGGTTTCACAGCTTGCACTCATGCTTCTGGTCTGCTGTTTCACATCTCACGGCCTGCCCCACGCTTCTGATCAGTCACGCCGTTGCACGTTCTGGTCTCACGTTTCTGGTCTGCCGTTTCATGTCTCTTGGCCTGCCTCACGCTACTGGTTTTTCTGGTTCACGTCTCTCGGCCTGCCTCACACTTCTGGTCTGCTGTCTTCTCTTCCGGGTGGTCTCACGGATACCAGGTCTGCTGTCTTCTCTTCCGGGTGGTCTCACGGATACCAGGTCTGCTGTCTTCTCTTCCAGGTGGTCTCGCAGATACCAGGTCTGCTGTCTTCTCTTCCGGGTGGTCTGTTTCTTATTTCTCCTCTTGCTGGTTGTGCGTTTCTGGTTTGCTTGCAGGTCGTGTTTCTGGTTTGCTTGCAGGTCATATGTCTGTTGGGATGCTCTTCCTGTTTATCTACTCCCTTCTATGCAAACCCTAGTAGGGTTTATTGGAGCTGCAGCGAATTTCCTTTCTTGCCCCTCCATGTAGCTTCATATTACTGTTCCATACAAAATTCAGCATTATCCTCCTTAATTTATTTTTCTTGCTCTTTTCTTTCTACTGAAAACTCATCCCTTGAATGCTTGAATGAGCCACTTCTGCTTGCACACTTAAATCTGGTTGACAACAATTACAACCCATACAAGGCTGTGGGAACAACACACATTTATACTCCCTTGGAACTAGGAATGCATTGAATTTCATTATATAAGGAGTCTTTGATGATGACTAGTATTTCTTACAAGCATTTTCGGTATAATTACTCAATAATGAGACCGTCTCTTCATTTCTTCCTAATAAGGCTCCACCTTTTGTTACAATAACTCATTCACACTGAATGAACTTGAAAATAGCATGTGTGCCCACAACAGGCACAATATTCATGGCAACAAACGCATCCACACTCCCTTGGAACATGGACTGCATTGAATTTCATTTAACAAGGAGTCTTTGTTGAAGACTAGCATTTCTTACAAGTACTTTTGGTATAATTATTGAATAATGTGACCAACTCTTCATTTCTTCCTAAGAAGGCTCTACCTTTTGTTACAATAACTCATTCACACTTAATGATCTTGAAAATAGCTTGTGTGCCCACAACACGCACTATATTCATGGCAACAAATACATCTATACTCTCTTAGAACTAGGAATCCTATCAATTTCATTAAACAATAAGTCTTACAAGCATTTTGGGTACAATTACTAAATAATGAGGCCATCTCTTCATTTCTCCCTAAGAAGGCTCCACCTTTTGTTACAATAACTCATTCACATTTAATGATCTTGAAAATAGCTTGAATGCCCGCAAAAGGCACTATATTCATTGCAACAAGCACATCTACAAACCCTTAGGAACTAGGAATGAGTTTAATTTCATTCAACAAGGAGTCTTTTCTGAAGACTAGCATTTCTTAAAGTATTTTTGTTATAATTACACAATAATGAGACTGTCTCTTCCCTTCTTCCTAAGAAGACTCCACCTTTTGTTACAATAACTCCTTCACACTTAATGATCTTGAAAATTGCTTGTGTGCCCACAACAAGCTCTATATTCATAGCAACAAACACATCTATACTCCCTTGGAACTAGGAATGTGTTAAATTTCATTAAACAAGGAGTCTTTGATGATGAATAGCATTTCTTACAAGCATTTTTGGTAAAATTACTCAATAACAAGACCGTCTCTTCATTTCTTCCTAACAAGGCTCCACCTTTTGTTGCAATAACTCATTCATACTGAATGAACTTGAAAATAGCATGTGTGCCCATAACAGGCACAATATTCATGGCAACAAACAAATCTACACTACCTCGAAATCTAGAATGCATTGAATTTCATTAAACAAGGAGTCTTTGTTGAAGAGTAGCATTTCTTACAAGTATTTTCAGTATAATTACTCAATAATGAGACTGTCTCTTCATTTCTTCCTAAGAAGGCTCCAGCTTTTGTTGCAATAACTCATTCACACTTAATAAACTTGAAAATAGCTTGTGTGCCCACAGCAGGGACAATATTGTTGGCAATGAACACATCTACACTCCCTTAGGACCTGCAATGCATTGAATTTCTTTCAACAAGGAGTCTTTGTTGAAGACTATCATTTCTTACAAGTATTTTTGGTATAATTACTGAAAAATGTGACCGACTCTTCATTTCTTCCTAAGAAGGATCCACCTTTTGTTTCAATAACTCATTCACGCTTAATGATCTTGAAAATAGCGTGAATGCCCTCAAAAAGCGCTATATTCATTGCAACAAGTACATCTATAAACCCTTAGGAACTAGGAATGAGTTCAATTTCATTTAGCAAAGAGTCTTTGTTGAAGACTAGCATTTCTTACAGGTATTTTTGGTATAATTACACAATAACGAGACCGTCTTCTCCCTTCTTTCTAAGAAGGCTCCACCTTTTGGTGCAATAACTCATTCACACTTAAAGATCTTAAAAATAGCTTGTGTGCCCTCAATACACACTATATTCATGGCAACAAACACATCTATACTGTCTTAGAATTTGGAATCCTATCAATTTCATTAAACAAGAAGTCTTACAAGCATTTTTGGTACAATTACTAAATAATGAGGCCATCTCTTCATTTCTCCCTAAGATGGCTCCACCTTTTCTTCCAATAACTCATTTACACTTAATGATCTTGAAAATAATCTGAATGCCCACAAAAGGCACTATTGTCATCACAACAAGCACATCTACAAACCCTTAAGAACTAGGAATGAGTTCAATTTCATTCAACAAGGAGTCTTTGTTGAAGACGAACATTTCTTACAAGTATTTTTGGTATAATTACACAATAACGAGACCATCTCTTCCTTTCTTCCTAAGAAGGCTCCAACTTTTGTTGAAATAGCTCATTCACGTTTAATCATCTTGAAAATTGCTTGTGTGCCCACAACAAGCTTTATATTCATGGCAATAAACACATCTATACTCCCTTGGAACTAGGAATGCGTTGAATTTCATTCAACAAGGAGTCTTTGATGATTACTAGTATTTCTTACAAACATTTTTGGTAAATTACTCAATAACAAGACTGTCTCTTCATTTCTTCCTAACAAGGCTCCACCTTTTGTTGTAATAACTCATTCATACTGAATGAACTTGAAAATAGCATGTATGCCCATAACAGGCACAATATTCATAACAACAAACACATCTACACTACCTTGGAACCTGGAATGCATTGAATTTCATTCAATAAGGAGTCTTTGTTGAAGACTAGCATTTCTTACAAGCATTTTCGGTATAATTATTGAATAATGCGAGCGTCTCTTCATTTCTTCCTAAAAAGGCAACACCTTTTGTTGCAATAACTCATTCACACTTAATGATCTTGAAAATTGCTTGTGTGCCCACAACTCACACTATATTCATGGCAACAAACACAACTATACTTGCTTAGAACTAGGAATCCTATCAATTTCATTAAACAAGAAGTCTTTAATGATAACTAGCTTTTCTTACAAGCATTTCCGGTATAATTACTAAATAATGAGACTGTCTCTTCATTTCTCCCTAAGAAGGCTCCACCTTTTGTTGTAATTACTCATTCACACTTAATGATCTTAAAAATAGCATGAATGCCCTCAAAAAGCACTATATTCATCGCAACAAGTACATCTATAGACCTTTAGGAACTAAGAATGAGTTCAATTTCATTCAACAAGGAGTCTTTGTTGAAGACTAACATTTCTTATAGGTATTTTTGGTATAATTACACAATAACGAGACCGTCTTCTCCCTTCTTCCTAAGAAGGCTCCACCTTTTGGTGCAATAACTCATTCACACTTAAAGATCTTGAAAATCGCTTGTGTGCCCACAATAAGCTCTATATTCATGGCAACAAACACATCTATACTCCCTTGGAACTAGGAATGCATTGAATTTCATTAAACAAGGAGTCTTTGATGATGACAAGTATTTCTTACAAGCATTTTCGGTATAATTACTCAATAACGAGAATGTCTCTTCATTTCTTCCTAACAAGGCTCGACCTTTTGTTGCAATAACTCATTCACACTAAATGAACTTGAAAATAACATGTGTGCCCATAATAGGCACAATATTCATGGCAACAAACACATCTACACTCCCTTAGAGCCTAGAATGCATTGAATTTCATTCAAAAAGGAGTCTTTGTTGAAGACGAACATTTCTTACAATTATTTTTGGTATAATTACACAATAACGAGACTGTCTCTTCCCTTCTTCCTAAGAAGGCTCCACCTTTTGTTGCAATAACTCCTTCACACTTAATGATCTTGAAAATTGCTTGCATGCCCACAACAAGCTCTATATTCATGGGAACAAACACATCTATACTCCCTTGGAACTAGGAATACGTTGAATTTCATTAAACAAGGATTCTTTTGATGTGAAAAACCTTAGAAAGACGTGATTTAGGGAGCCAACACACACAAGGAATCATAGAACAACCACGAAAGCTAAATCAGAGTTTAATAACCCAAACCCTAGATCTAACATTCGAAGGAACATGAACCTAGGGTATTTAATAAGGATATGGACACCACACTTCAAAAAAGAAAGAAATTGGGAGTGATAAGTTGATTAGAACATTACAAGAAGAAATACCTCATGATAAGTTCTTTAGTTCTCAAAAGAACCGAGGGAGAAAAACCCTTGCATTCTATTTCACTCAAAGTTATCTGATAAATTGTCTGATCTTCCAAAGCTTACAAGAGGCATAAATTTCTACTTAGGAATAATCCTTATTTAAGAGGAATTCCTATCTAGGGTTGAATTCTTACATAGTCAATAAACTATTAATTAGGAGTGACTACTATTACTTAGTCCTAACTCTTTAAGTATTCCAATGATATTAATAAGGCATGGACTCTCTTTCAAGTTTGAATTCACACCATTTGAAGCTTGGTTGGCCTGAATGTCCTTAATCAGCCCATTTAGTGTTTCTTTCATCTTGGTGGCTCTAGCCTATGTTATTGGGCCCTTTAGAATGTGCAATAGACCTTTTGCATTGATTGAAGCCCTAGCTCGTGTTATTGGGCCATCCGGAATGTGCAATGGACCTCTTGCATCCATTGAAACTCAAGCTCGTGTTACTTGGCCATCTGGAATGTGCAATGGACCTCTTGCATCCATTAGAGCCTTCCACCCATCATCTCTACAGTTCTCATTATCTTTCACGATGACTAGCATTTCTTATAAGCATTTTTAGTATAATTACTAAATAATGAGACAGTCTCTTCATTTCTTCCTAACAAGCCTCCAACTTTTGTTGCAATAACTCATTCACACTTCATAATTTTGAAATAGCTTGAATGCCTGCAAAAGGCACTATATTCATCGCAACAAGCACATCTACAAACCCTTAGGAACTAAGAATGAGTTCAATTTCATTCAACAAGGAGTGTTTGTTGAAGGCTAGCATTTCTTACAAGTCTTTTTGGTATAATTACACAATAACGAGACCGTCTCTTCCCTTCTTCCTAATAAGGCTCCACCTTTTGTTATAATAACTCCTTCACACTTAATTATCTTGAAAATTGCTTGTGTGCCCACAACAAGCTCTATATTCATGGCAACAAACACATCTATACTCCCTTGGAACTAGGAATGCATTGAATTTCATTCAACAGGTAGTCTTTCTTGAAGACTAGCATTTCATACAAGTATTTTTGGTATAATTACTCAATAACGAGACTGTCTCTTCATTTATTCCTAACAAGGCTCCACCTTTTGTTGCAATAACTCATTCACACTTAAAGATCTTGAAAATAGCTTGTGTGCCCACAACAGGCACAATATTCATGGCAACAAACACATCTACACTCTCTTGGAACCTTGAATACATTCAATTTCATTCAACAAGGAGTCTTTATGGAAGACTAGCATTTCACACTAGTATTTTTGGTATATTTACTGAATAATGAGACCATCTCATCATTTCTTCCTAACAAGGCTCCACCTTTTGTTGCAATAACTCATTCACACTTAAAGATCTTGAAAATAGCTTATGTGCCCACAACAGGCACAATATTCATGGCAACAAACACATCTACACTCTTTTGGAACCTTGAATACGTTCAATTTCATTCAACAAGGAGTCTTTATAGAAGACTAGCATTTCACACTAGTATTTTTGGTATATTTACTGAATAATGAGACCGTCTCATCATTTCTTCCTAACAAGGCTCCACCTTTTGTTGCAATAACTCATTCACACTTAAAGATCTTGAAAATAGCTTATGTGCCCACAACAGGCACAATATTCATGGCAACAAACACATCTACACTCTCTTGGAACCTTGAATACGTTCAATTTCATTCAACAAGGAGTCTTTATAGAAGACTAGCATTTCACACTAGTATTTTTGGTATATTTACTGAATAATGAGACCGTCTCATCATTTCTTCCTAACAAGGCTCCACCTTTTGTTGCAATAACTCAGCCACACTTAATGATTTTGAAAATAGTTTGTGTGCCAACAAAAGGCACTATATTCATGGCAACAAGCAAATCTACACTCTCTTGGGAACTAGGAATGCGTTGAATTCAATTCAACAAGGAGTCTTTGTTGAAGACTAGCATTTCTTACAAGTATTTTTGGTATAATTACACAATAACGAGACCGTCTCTTCCCTTCTTCCTAAGAAGGCTCCACCTTTTCTTGCAATAACTCCTTCACACTTAATGATCTTGAAAATTGCTTGTATGCCTACAACAAGCTCTATATTCATGGCAATAAACACATCTATACTCTCTTGGAACTAAGAATGCATTGAATTTCATTCAACAAGTAGTCTTTCTTAAAGACTAGCATTTCATACAGGTTTTCTTGGGATAATTACACAATAACGAGATTGTCTCTTCATTTCTTCCTAATAAGGCTCCACCTTTTGTTGTAATAACTCATTCACACTTAAAGATCTTGAAAATAGCTTATGTGCCCACAACAGGCACAATATTTATGGCAACAAGCACATCTACACTCTCTTGGAACCTTGAATACATTCAATTTCATTCAATAAGGAGTCTTTGTGGAAGACTAACATTTCACACTAGTATTTTTGGTATATTTACTGAATAATGAGACCGTCTCATCATTTCTTCCTAACAAGGCTCCACCTTTTGTTGCAATAACTTAGTCACACTTAATGATTTTGAAAATAGTTTGTGTGCCAACAAAAGGCACTATATTCATGGCAACAAGCAAATCTACACTCTCTTGGGAACTAAGAATGCGTTGAATTCAATTCAACAAGGAGTCTTTGTTGAAGATTAGCATTTCTTACAAGTATTTTTGGTATAATTACACAGTAACGAGACTATCTCTTCCCTTCTTCCTAAAAAGGCTCCACCTTTTGTTGCAATAACTCCTTCACACTTAATGATCTTGAAAATTGCTTGTGTGCCTACAACAAGCTCTATATTCATGGCAATAAACACATCTATACTCTCTTAGAACTAGGAATGCATTGAATTTCATTCAACAGGTAGTCTTTCTTGAAGACTAGCATTTCATACAGGTTTTTTTGGGATAATTACACAATAACGAGACTGTCTCTTCATTTCTTCCTAACAAGGCTCCACCTTTTGTTGCAATAACTCATTCACACTTAAAGATCTTGAAAATAGCTTGTATGCCCACAACAGGCACAATATTTATGGCAACAAGTGAAACTAGGGATTACTATTTATAATATTCATCCATTAAGGTGTATTTTATGCAATTGAGTTCATTACTTGTATTTTTATTCAATTAACATTTTAAAATATTATATTTTTCTCACCAATAAATTCAAACGACATGAACAATAAATTTAAAAATCAAAATATTGCATTTTTGCAATTTTTAGAATTTTAAAATCTGTTAGAGATAAATGAATTGTCAATACTCTGTTGAATTGAAATTTTGCAACTTTCTGAATTGTCTCTTTTGCCTCAACACAATTTGAAATGATTTATATAATCTTCTGGCAAATTACTTAAGACAAAGCAAAAGCAATGGACTATAATAAGAAGATTCTGCACTCTCATCTATGAATATATGCTTAACACAACATTGAAACTTGGAATTGTTATTTATAATCTTCATCCACTAATGTGTATTTTATGCAATTGAGTCTATTACTTGTATTTTTATTGAATTAACATATTCAAATATTGTATTTTTCTCACTAATCAATTCAAACCACATTAACAATAAATTTAAAGATCAAAATATTGCATTTTTACAATTTTTAGAATTTTAAAATCTGCTAGGGATAAATGAATTGTCAATACTCTGTTGAATTTAAATTTTGCAACTTTCTGAATTGTCTCATTTGCCTCAACACAACTTGAAATGATTTATGTAATCTTCAGGCAAATTATTTAAGAAAAAGAAAAAGTAATGGACTGTAATAAGAAGGTTCTGCACTCCCATCTATCTTGGGATATGTGCTTAATACAACATAGAAACTTAGGATCGCTATTTATAATATTCATCCACTAAAGTGTATTTTATGTAATTGAGTCCATTACTTGTATTTTTGTTCAATTAACATATTCAAATATTATATTTTTCACATATTATATTTTTCCCACCAATTAAATCAAACGACATTAACAATAAATTTAAAAATCAAATTATTGCATTTTTGCAATTTTTAGAATTTTAAAATCTGCTAGGGATAAATAAATTGTCAATAATCTATGGAATTTAAATTTTGAAATTTTCTTCATTGTCTCCTTTGACTCAATGCAATTTGAAATGATTTATAGAATTCTTGTCTTCAGACAAATTACTTAAGAAAAAAGGAAAGTAATGGACTCTAATAAGATAGTTTCGCACTCCAATCTAGGGATATATGCTTCACACAACCTTGAAACTTGAGATTACTATTTATAATATTCATCCACTAATGTGTTTTTTATGCACTTGAGTCCATTGCTTGTATTTTTGTTCAATTAACATATTCAAATATTATATTTTTCACATGTTATATTTTTCTCACCAATTAAATCAAACGACATTAATAATAAATATAAAAATCAAATTATTGCATTTTTGTAATTTTTAGAATTTTAAAATCTGTTAGGGATAAATAAATTGTCAATAATCTATGAAATTTAAATTTTGAAATTTTCTTAATTATCTCATTTGCCTCAATGCAATTTGAAATGATTTATAGATTTCTTGTCTTCAGACAAATTACTAAAACAAAAGAAAAAGCAATGGACTCTAATAACATGGTTCCGCACTCCCATTTAGGGATATATGCTCCACACAACCTTGAAACTTGAGATTACTATTTATAATATTCATCCACTAATGTGTTTTTTATGCAATTTAGTCCATTACTTGTATTTTTGTTCAATTAACATATTCAAATATTATATTTTTCACATATTATATTTTTCTCACCAATTAAATGAAACGACCTTAATAATAAATTTCAAAATCAAAATATTGCATTTTTGCAATTTTTGGAATTTTAAAATCAACTAGGGATAAATGAATTGTCAATACTCTGTTGAATTTAAATTTTGCAATTTTCTGAATTGTCTCCTTTGTCTCAACGCAATTCAAAAAGATTTATATAATCTTTCGGCAAATTACTTAAGAAAAAGCAAAAGTAATGGACGGTAAAAAGAAGGTTTTGCACTCTCATCTAGAGATATATGCTTAACACAACATTGAAAATTAGGATTACTATTTATAATATTCATCCACTAAAGTGTATTTTAAGCAATTGAGTCCATTACTTGTATTTTTGGTCAATTAACATATTCAAATATTGTATTTTTCTCACCAATTAAATCAAACGACATTAACAACAAATTCAAAAATCAAAATATTCTATTATTGCAATTTTTAGAATTTTAAAATTTGCTAGGGGTAAATAAATTGCCAATAATCTATTGAATTTAAATTTTGAAATTTTCTTAATTATCTCCTTTGCCTCAATGCAATTAGAAATGATTTATGGAATTCTTGTTTTCAGACAAATTACTAAAGAAAAAGGAAAAGCAATGCACTCTAATAAGATGGTTACTTTCTCCCATCGAGAGATATATGTTTAACACAATATTGAAACTTGGGATTCCAATTTATAATATTCATCCACTAAAGTGTATGTTATGCAATTGAGTCCATTACTTGTTTTTTTGTTCAATTAACATATTCAAATATTGTATTTTTTCTCACCTATCAATGCAAATGACATTAACAATAAATTTGAAAATCAAAATATTGCATTTTTGCAATTTTTATAATTTTAAAATCTGTTAGGGATAAATGAATTGTCAATACTCTGTTGAGTTTAAATTTTGCAACTTTCTGAATTGTCTCCTTCACTTAACACAATTTGAAATGATTTATATAATCTTCAGACAAATTACTTAAGCAAAAGGAAAAGCAAGAGAATTAATATGATGGTTCCACACTCTCATCTAGAGATATATGCTTCACACAACCTTGAAACTTGAGATTGCTATTTATAATATTCATCCACTAATGTGTTTTTTATGCAATTGAGTCCTTTAATTGTATTTTTGTTCAATTAACATATTCAAATATTACATTTTTCAAATATTATATTTTTCTCACCAATTAAATCAAACGACATTAACAATAAATTTCAAAATCAAAATATTGCATTTTTGCTATTTTTGGAATTTTAAAATCTATTAGGGATAAATAAATTGTCAATAATCTGTTCAATTTAAATTTTGAAATTTTCTTAATTGTCTTCTTTGACTCAATGCAATTTGAAATGATTTATAGAATTCTTGTCTTGAGACAAATTACTAAAAGAAAAGGAAAAACAATAAACTCTAATAAGATGGTTACACACTCCCATCTAGAGATATATGCTTAACACAATATTGAAACTTGAGATTGCTATTTATAATATTCATCCACTAAAGTGAATTTTATGCAGTTAAGTCCATTACTTGTATTTTTATTCAATTAACATATTCAAATATTGTATTTTTCTCACCAATCAATTCAAACGACATTAACAATAAATTTGAAAATCAAAATATTACATTTTTGCAATTTTTAGAATTTGAAAATTTGCTAGAGATGGATAAATTATCAATAATCTGTTGAATTTATGTTTTGAAATTTTCTTAATTGTCTCCTTTGCCTCAATGCAATTAGAAATGATTTATAAAATTATTGCCTTCAGACAAATTACTTAAGAAAAAGGAAAAGCAATGAACTCTAATAAGATGGTTACGCACTCCCATCTAAAGATATATGCTTAACATAATATTGAAACTTGAGATTGCTATTTATAATATTCATCCACTAAAGTGAATTTTATGCAGTTAAGTCCATTACTTGTATTTTTATTCAATTAACATATTCAAATATTGTATTTTTCTCACCAATCAATTCAAACGACATTAACAATAAATTTGAAAATCAAAATATTACATTTTTGCCATTTTTAGAATTTTAAATTTGCTAGAGATGGATAAATTATCAATAATCTGTTGAATTTATGTTTTGAAATTTTGTTAATTGTCTCCTTTGCCTCAATGCAATTAGAAATGATTTATAAAAATATTGTCTTCAGACAAATTACTTAAGAAAAAGGAAAAGTAATGAACTCTAATAAGATGGTTACACACTCTCATCTAAGGATATATGCTTAACACAATATTGAAACTTGGGATTGCTATTTATAATATTCATCTACTAAAGTGTATTTTATGCAATTGAGTCCATTACTTGTATTTTTGTTCAACTAACATATTCAAATATTGTATTTTTGTCTCTATTCAAATGAAATGACATTAACAATAAATGTAAAAATCAAAATAATGCATTTTTGCAATTTTTATAATTTTAAAATCTATTAAGGATAAATGAATTGTTTATACTCTGTTGAATTTAAATTTTGCAATTTTTAGAATTGTCTCCTTTGCCTCAACACAATTTGAAATGATTTATATAATTTTCAGGCAAATTACTTAAGACAAAGTAAAAGCAATGGACTATAATAAGAAGGTTCTACACTGCCATCTAGGGATACATGCTGAGCACAACATTAAAACTTGGGATTACAATTTATAAGATTCCTCCACTAAAGTGTATTTTGTGCAATTGATTCCATTAGTTGTTTTTTGTTCGATTAACATATTCAAATATTGTATTTTTGTCACCAATCAAATCAAACGACATTAACAACAAGTTTAAATATCAAAAGATTGCATTTTTGCAATTTTTAGAATTTTAAAATTTATTAGGGTTAAATAAATTATCAATAATCTGTTGAATTTAAATTTTGAAATTTTCTTAATTGTCTCCTTTGCCTCAATGCAATTTGAAATGATTTATAGAATTCTTATCTTTAGATAAATTACTTAAGAAAAAGGAAAAGCAATGGACTTTAATAAGATGCTTCTGCACTCCCATCTAAGGATTTATGCTACACACAACCTTAAAACTTGAGATTGTTATTTATAATATTCATCCACTAAAGTATCTTTTATGCAATTCAGTCCATTACTTATATTTTTGTTCAATTAACATATTCAAATATTATATTTTTCACATATTATATTTTTCTAACCAATTAAATCAAACGACATTAACAATAAATTTCAAAATCAAATTATTGCATTTTTGCAATTTTTAAAATTTTAAAATTTGCTAGGGATAAATAAATTGTCAATAATCTATGGAATTTAAATTTAGAAATTATCTGCAATTTGAAATAATTTATAGAATTCTTGTCTTCAGGCAAATTACTTAAACAAATGGAAAAACAATAGACTCTAATAAGATGGTTCCACACTCCCATCTAGGGATATATGCTTCACACAACCTTGAAACTTGAGATAGCTATTTATAATATTTATCCACTAAAGTGTCTTTTATGCAATTGAGTCCATTACTTGTATTTTTGCTCAATTAACATATTCAAATATTATTTTTTTGTCATATTATATTTTTCTCACCAATGAAATCAAATGAAATTAACGATAAATTTAAAAATTAAAATATTTCGATTTTGCAATTTTTAGAATTTTAAAATCTACTAGGGATAAATGAATTGTCAATACTCTGTTGAATTTAAATTTTGCAATTTTCTAAATTACCTCCTTAGCCTCAACACAATTTGAATTGATTTATATAATCTTCAAGCAAATTGCCTAAGAAAAAGCAAAAGCAATGGATTGTAATAAGAAGTATCTGCACTCTCATCTACGAATATATGCTTAACACAACATTTAAACTTGGGATTGCAATTTATAATATTCATCCACTAAAGTGTATTTTATGCAATTGAGTCCATTACTTGTATTTTTGATCAAATAACATATTCAAATATTGTATTTTTCTCACCAATCAAATCAAATGACATTAACAACAAATTCAAAAATCAAAATATTGCATTTTTGCAATTTTTAGAATTTTGAAATCTACTAGGGATAAATAAATTGTTAATAATCCCTGGAATTTAAATTTTGAAATTTTCTTAATTGTCTCCTTTGCCTGAATGCAATTGGAAATGATTTATAGAATTCTTGTCTTCAGACAAATTACTTAAACAAATGAAAAAGCAATGGACTCTAATAAGATGATTCTGCACTCCCATCTAGGGATATATGCTTTACACAACCTTGAAACTTGAGATTGCTATTTATAATATTCATCCACTAATGTGTTCTTTATGCAATTAAGTCCATTACTTGTATTTTTGTTCAATTAACATATTCAAATGTTATATTCTCCACATATTATATTTTTCTCACCAATTAAATCAAACGACATTAACAATAAATTTAAAAATCAAACTATTTCAATTTTGCAATTTTTAGAATTTTAAAATCTGCTAAGTATAAATGAATTGTCAATACTCTGTTGAATTTAAATTTTGCAATTTTCTGAATTGTCTCCTTTACCTCAACACAATTTTAAATAATTTATATAATCTTCAAGCAAATTACTTATGAAAAAGCAAAAACAATGGACTGTAATAAGAAGGTTCTGCACTCCCATCGAGGGATATATGCTTAACACAATATTGAAACTTGGGATTGCTATTTATAATATTCATCCACTGAAGTGTATTTTATACAATTGAGTCCATTACTTGTATTTTTGGTCAATTAACATATTCAAATATTGTATTTTTCTCACCAATCAATTCAAATGACATTAACAGCAAATTCAAAAATCAAAATATTCTATTTTTGCAATTTTTAGAATTTTAAAATTTGCTAGGGATGAATAAATTGTCAATAATCTGTTGAATTTAAGTTTTGAAATTTTCTTAATTGTCTCCTTTGCCTCAATGCAATTAGAAATGATTTATAGAATTGTTGTCTTCCGACAAATTACTTAAGAAAAAGGAAAAACAATGAGCTCTAATAAGATGGTTACGCCCTCCCATCTAAGGATATATGCTTAACACAATATTGAAACTTAGGATTGCTATTTATAATATTCATCTACTAAATTGTATTTTATGCAATTGAGTCCATTACTTGTATTTTTTTTCAACTAACATATTCAAATATTGTATTTTTGTCTTTAATCAAATGAAATGACATTAATAATAATTGTAAAATTCAAAATATTGCATTTTTACAATTTTATAATTTTAAAATTTGTTAGGGATAAATGAATTGTCTGTACTATGTAGAATTTAAATTTTGCAATTTTTAGAATTGTCTCCTTTGCCTCAACACAATTTGAAATGATTTATACAATTTTCAGGCAAATTACTTAAGACAAAGCAAAAGCAATGGACTTTAATAAGAAGGTTCTACACTCCCATCTAGGGATACATACTGAACACAACATTAAAACTTGGGATTGCAATTTATAATATTCATCCACTAAAGTGTATTTTGTGTAATTGATTCCATTACTTGTATTTTTTTCAATTAATATATTCAAATATTGTATTTTTGTCACCAATCAAATCAAACGACATTAACAACAAGTTTAAATATCAAAATATTGCATTTTTGCAATTTTTAGAATTTTAAAATCTACTAGGGTTAAATGTCACCTTTGCCTTAATGCAATTTGAAATAATTTATAGAATTCTTGTCTTTAGACAAATTACTTAAGAAAAAGGAAAAGCAATGGACTCTAATATGATGCTTCCGCACTCTCATCTAGGGATATATACTTCACACAACCTTGAAACTTGAGACTGTTATTTATAATATTCATCCACTAAAGTGTCTTTTATGCAATTAAGTCCATTACTTGTATTTTTGTTCAATTAACATATTCAAATATTATATTTTTCACATATTATATTTTTCTCACCAATTAAATCAAACGACACTAAAAATAAATCTAGAAATCAAAATATTGCATTTTTGCAATTTTTAGAATACTAAAATCTGCTAGGGATAAATAAATTGTCAATAATCTATGGAATTTAAATTTCAAAATTTTCCTAATTGTCTCCTTCGCCTTAATGCAATTTGAAATGATTTATAAAATTCTTGTCTTCAGATAAATTAATTAAGAAAAAGGAAAAGCAATGGACTCTAATAAGATACTTCTACACTGCGATATAGGGATATATACTTCACACAACCTTGAAACTTGATATTGCTATTTATAATATTCATCCACTAAAGTGTCTTTTATGTAATTAAGACCATTACTTGTATTTTTGTTCAATTAACATATTCAAATATTATATTTTTCACATATTATATTTTTCTCACCTATGAAATCAAACAAAGTTAACAATAATTTAAAAATCAAAATATTTCAATGTTGCAATTTTAGAATTTTAAAATCTGTTAGGGATAAACGAGTTGTCAATACTCTATTGAAGTTAAATTTCACAATTTTTTGAATTGTCTCCTTTCCCTCTAACGCAATTTGAAATGATTTATATAATCTTCAAGCAAATTACTTAAGAAAAAGTAAAAGGAATGGATTGTAATAAGAAGGTTATGCACTCCCATCTACTGATATATGCTTCACACAACCTTGAAACTTGAAATTGCTATTTATAATATTCATCCACTAAAAAGTCTTTTATGCAATTGAGTCCATTACGTGTATTTTTACTCAATTAACAAATTCAAATATTATTTTTTTCACATATTATATTTTTCTCACCAATGAAATCAAACCAAATTAACAATAAATTTAAAAATTAAAATATTTCGATTGTGCAATTTTTAGAATTTTAAAATCTGCTAGGGAAAAATGAATTGTCAATACTCTGTTAAATTTAAATTTTGCAATTTTCTGAATTGTCTCCTTAGCCCCAACGTAATTTCAATTGATTTATATAATCTTCAGGCAAATTACTTAAGAAAATCAAAAGGAATGGAATGTAATAAGAAGGTTCTGTGCTCACATCTTGGGATATATGCTTAACACAACATTGAAACTTGGGATTGCAATTTATAATATTCATCCACTAAAGTGAATTTTATGCAATTGAGTCCATTACTTGTATTTTTGTTCAATTAACATATTCAAATATTGTATTTTTCTCACCAATCAAATCAAAGGACATTAACAACAAATTTAAAAATCAAAATATTGTATTTTTGCAATTTTTAGAATTTTAAAATCTGCTAGGGATAAATAAATTGTCAATAATCTGTTGAATTTAAATTTTGAAATTTTCTTAATTGTCTCCTTTGCCTCAATGCAATTTGAAATGATTTATAAAATTCTTATCTTCAGACAAATTACTTAAGAAAAAGGAAAAGCAATGGACTCTAATAAGATGCCTCCGCACTCCCATTTAGGGATATATGCTTCACACAATCTTGAAATTTGAGATTGTTATTTATAATATTCATCCATTAAAGTGTCTTTTATGCAATTGAGCCCATTACTTGTATTTTTGTTTAATTAACATATTCAAATATTATATTTTTCTCACCAATGAAATCAAACGATATTAACAATAAATTTAAAAATCAAAATATCTCAATTTCACAATTTTTATAATTTTAGAATCTGTTAGGGATAAATGAATTGTCAATACTTTGTTGAATTTAAATTTTGCAATTTTCTGAATTGTCTCCTTTGCCTCAATGCAATTTTAAATAATTTATATAATCTTCAGGCAAATTACTTATGAAAAAGCAAAAGCAATAGACTGTAATAAGAAGGTTCTGCACTCCCATCTAGGGATATATACTTAATACAACATTGAAACTTGGGATTGCAATTTATAATATTCATCCACTAAAGTGTATTTTATGCAATTGAGTCCATTACTTGTATTTTTGTTCAATCAACATATTCAAATATTATATTTTTGTCACCAATCAAATCAAAGGACATTAATAACAAATTTAAATATCAAAATATTGCATTTTTGCAATTTTTAAAATTTTAAAATCTACTAGGGATAAATAAATTGTCAATAATCTGTTGAATTTAAATTTTGCAATTTTTTGAATTGTCTCCTTAACCTCAACGCAATTTGAATTAATTTATATAATCTTAAGGCAAATTACTTAAGAAAAAGCAAAAGAATGGATTGTAATAAGAAGTTTCTACACTCCCATCTAAGGATATATGCTTAACACAACATTGAAACTTGGGATTGCAATTTATAATATTCATCCACTAAAGTGTATTTTATACAATTAAGTCCATCATTTGTATTTTTGTTTAATTAACATATTTAAACATTGTATTTTTGTCACCAATCAGATCAAAGGACATTAACAACAAGTTTCAATATCAAAATATTGCATTTTTGCAATTTTTAGAATTTTAAAATCTGCTAGGGATAAATAAATTGTCAACAATCTGTTGAATTTAAATTTTGAAATTTTCTTAATTGTTTCATTTGCCTCAATGCAATTTGAAACGATTTATAGAATTCTTGTCTTCAGACAAATTACTTAAGAAAAGGAAAAGCAATGGACTTTAATAAGATGGTTTCGCACTCCCATCCAGGGATATATGCTGCACACAACCTTGGAACTTCATATTGCTATTTTATAATATTCATCCACTAATGTGTTTTTTATGCAATTAAGTCCATTACTTGTATTTTGTTCAATTAACATATTCAAATATTATATTTTTCACATCTTATATTTTTCTCAGAAATTAAATCAAAAGACATTAACAATAAATCTAAAAATCAAAATATTTCATTTTTTGCAATTTTTAGAATATTAAAATCTGCTAAGGATAAATAAATTGTCAATTTAAATTTTGAAATTTTCTTAATTGTCTCCTTTGCCTTAATGCAATTTGAAATAATTTATAAAATTCTTGTCCTCAGACAAATTACTTAAGAAAAAGGAAAACCAATGGACTCTAATAAGATGCTTCGCACTCCCATCTAGGGTTATATGCTTCACACAACTTGAATCTTGAGATTGCTATTTATAATATTCATCCACTAAATTGTCTTTTATGTAATTGAGTCCATTACTTGTATTTTTGTTCAATTAACATATTCACATATTATATTTTTATCACCAATCAAATCAAATGACATTAAAAATAAATTTAAAAATCAAAATATTGCATTTTTTCAATTTTTGGAAATTTACAATTTGCTAGGATAAATGAATCGTCAATACTCTATTGAATTTAAATTTTGCAATTTTTTGAATTGTCTACTTTGCCTTAACGCAATTTGAAATAATTTATATAATCTTCTAGCAAATTACTTAAGAAAAAGCAAAAGCAATGCATTGTAATCAGAAGTTCTGCACTCCCATCTAGAGATATATACTTAACACAACATTGAAACTTAGGATTGCTATTTAAAATATTCATCACTAACGTGCATTTTATGCAATTGAGTCCATTATTTGTATTTTGTTCAATTAACTTATTAATATTGCATTTTTCTCACCAATCAAATCTAACGACATTAACAACAAATTTAAAATCAAAATATTGCATTTTTGCAATTTTTATATTTTAATCTGCTAGGGATAAATAAAATGTCAATAATCTGCAGAATTATAATTTTGCAATTTAAATGATTTATAGAATTTGTCTCCAGACAAATTACCTAAGAAAAAGGAAAAGCAATAGACTCAAATAAGATGGTTCCCCACTCCCATCTAGGGATTATGTTTCACACAACTTTGAAACTTGAGATTGCTATTTATAATATTCATCATCAAAAAGACTCTTTTATGAAATGAATTGTCAATTCTCTGTTGAATTTAAATTTTACAATATTCTGAATTGTCTCCTTTTCCTCAACGCAATTTAAAATGCTTTATATAATCTTAAGGCAAATTATTTAAGAAAAAGCAAAAGCAATGGACTGTAACAAGAAGGTTCGACACTCCTATCTAGGGATATATGCTTAACAAAACATTGAAACGTGGGATTGTTATTTATAATATTCATCCACTAAAGTATATTTAAGCAATTGAGTCCATTACTTGAATTTTTGTTCAATTAACTTATTCAAATATTGTATTTTTCTCACCAATCAAATCAAACGATATTAATAATAAATTAAAAATCAAATATTGCATTTTTACAATTTTTAGAATTTTAAAATCTGTTAGGGATAAATGAATTGTCAATACTCTATTGAATTTAAATTTTGAAATTTTCTAAATTGTCCCTTTGCCTCAATGCAATTTGAAATGATTTATATATCTTCAGGCAAATTACTAAAGAAAAAGCAAAAGCAATGGACTGTAATAAGAAGGTTCTGCACTCCCATCTTCCATCTAGGGATATATGCATAAACAACATTGAATCTTGGGATTACAAGTTATAAATACTCATCCACTAAAGTGTATTTTATGCAATTGGGTCCACTACTTGTATTTTTGTTCAATTAACATATCAAATATTATATTTTTCACATATTTTTATATAGTACATATATCACAATTAAATCAAACGATATTAACAATAAATTTAAAGTCAAAATATTTCAATTTTCAATTTTTAGAATTTTAAAATCTGCTAGGGATAAATGAGTTGTCAATACTCTGTTGAATTTAAATTTTGCAATTTTTAATTGTCTCTTTACTCTACGCAATTTGAAATGATTTATATAATTTTCAAGCAATTACTTAAGAAAATGCAAAAGCAATGGACTCTAATAAAGGTTTTGCACTCCCATCTTGAGATATATGCCTAACACAACATTGAAACTGGGATTGTTATTTATAATATTCATCCACTAACGTGTATTTTATGCAATT